>VZTH01002835.1:314048-534954 GCA_013397815.1 Aleadryas rufinucha
CCCCCCCGCCAAACCAGATGGGGTCTGTATTTGATGTTAGTGTCTGGGAACTCATAACAGGTTTGAGTTTCTTGGTTGTCTCCAGAGGACACTTAAACTGGCTAGAACTTACCAGAGCATAGCACAGGCCCATCATGAAGGCGAAATTTCCTGCCCAATGTTGCATTAATGCAGTTTCCAGGTCTCCTTCAATCTTCCTACTTTATTGGCATGCCAACTTCAGGTGTTAGCCTTAAAGATAATGGTTTCTACCCTCTTCATCACCTTTTAGAAGATCAGAACACCCTAGACAGGGCTTCTCATGCTAAGCCAATATCTCCAGAAATAATAACTTGTTGCATGAGTAGCTGAACTATTGAAGCCAGATTTCCTGTGGAATTGTGTCCTCTTTTCCAGATGTTCCTTTCTTCTACCTCCTCTGTAATAACCCCATGTTTCTTATGTCCTTTCCACCTGGCAAGAGATGATGTGCACTAAGGCTAATCCAGTGTGCCTTGAGAAAGTCAGAAAGATATGATCTCTGCATTCCACTCAGTCTTGGGGAAATGATTGCTCATAAAGCAAATTGCCATGGGAAAAGAAGATAGTTCTTTCTGTTGATTTGGTTATAAATGACAATTTGATAACTGCTCTTCCTTGTGCTATTCTTTTTCACTTTGTTCACATAAAGTGTTAATGTGAGATTTTATTTATCTGATCATAATCAAACATATTTACATGAATGTCCACATGAATCAAATGATTCATCTGAAGCACAACTGTTATTTTTACATCCTTGAAACATGTTCTCATTTGTTGGACAGAATATTTTGATTTCATGATAAAGAAAATTTCAGTGGTCCCCTGTAGAAATTTTTACTGTGTTCTTTTCACCAGAAGTGTCACAATGTTGGCTTTCTGTTCCTATTTGGAATACAAACTCTTCTCTTTCTAATGCCAGAGTAGCCTAAGGAAAGGAAATTCTGGTTTCTGACTAGCTACAGTTATAGTCCAAAAGCACAAAATATTTCATCAGAAAAATAATACTATAAACATTGGGTTTCTAGCAGGGAGGAGTTGTAGTTAATAAAAACAGCTGGGAATTGGTTGAAAACCAACTAGTAAAGCCAATCTAACTTCAATTTTTCTGATATAACCTCGAGATGAAGACCATGGCAAAACATCTCACGGAAGGCTGAGCTTCATCTTTCCTACCATTTGAAGGTCTTGAGGCACCTAAGTCTGTGTGTGCAGAGACACAGCTTCAGCTACATCCTTCCAATGTGGGACTCACACTTGAATTAAGACATGTGCTCTTGATGGGAATAACCTCTAACCAGATCAAAACCTATATCCCTTGCCCTTCAGAGCTCTGCAGTGGCATTGAGCTTCATCTTAGTGGTGATGTCCAAAGAAGAACAGCAATGTCAGGGCAGTTTTAAGGAGAAAGAGTGCTGGGATTCTCCCTTGTCATTGTGGTTCCTGTACTTCACGTGTTTTTAATTCAGGATTCAGGTTATGGATTTTTTTGTTTTGGTTTGGTTTGGTGTTTTTTTGTTTGTTTGTTTGTTTGTTGTTTTGGTGATTTTTTTCTTTTGTTTTTTTTCTGTTTGGTTTTGTTTTGTTTTTTTAGTATAGTCTTAGTTTACCCAAAGCAATGAATTTAAACTTTGATTTAATTTCTGTATTTATTAGCAATATAGCCTTTAAGTGTTTAAACTCTGAATGTAGCCAGTTAACATTTTTGAGTAAATCTTCCTGCTTCCTATCTGGAAAGGAGGTTCCAAGGTTTGGTTGAAATCACTGATTTAGTGTTCGGTAGAACTTTTTTCCATGTATTCTTTGCCTGTGTGCTTCTTTCAAGAAATCATATGAATCCTCCCTAACTGAAGAAAAAAGTTCCTTTCCAACCCAAACCTTTCTATGATTCTATGATAAATATATTTTTTAAATATTGAAACTTGACTTTTTCACTGGAAAATTTGGAAACTGTAGCCCAAAAGAGAAAAAAATGCTGTGTGGAAATTCTTTCTGCTTTCCTCTTAAAACTCCCAGAATGTATTTTGAGAAATAATAATAATAAAGCAGTCCTTGAAACTTGAGTTCAAAAGCTTATTTAAGCTGAAGTGAAATATTTAATTTTGTGAATCTACTTCCAGCACACTGAATTATTTCTGTGCTTCAGAAATCCATCGTGCAATACTGTGGCCTCTTCCACGAGACAGGTTCAGGAACAATCCATCAGGTTTATTAGTCAGCAGGACAAATGTCCAATCTATTGACAGCACAAAAATATATTTTGGAGTGACGTAAGGGATTGTGCTCTTAATGTTTGAATTAACATTGACAATATCATATTTGTCAATGTTAATTGACAATATCATATTGTCAATTAACATTGACAATATTTGAGTTGACAGTATCATACCTGTGGCTGGACATGGTGTGGGCAAGTGTTGGGAGGAACCTTTCTGTCACTTCATGCTCAGCACAAATGACTGCTGTGCATATTTGCTGCTTTCAGAGAGTCATCTCTGCAATGTTACTTATAGCAAATCTTATTTATTTATATACAAAATAGCCATCTCAATGCCTTATTGTCAGAGTTTCCTAAAACTAGATTAATTAGAGACTTCTCCTATTTCACTGCAAGAAAATGTAATGAAGCCCAAATCCCCTTTCAAACTTCATGTTTTCATACATGACTTGAACAAAAAAATTGAAGTACATGCATATATATACTGGTGCACAAATACATATTTCCTTAGAATCATAAGGTGCAGAACCAGAAGAGATCTTTGTGATTGATTGTATAATCTATGTGGCCTTCAAACAAGTCAAGAGTGCTCTAAATTTTTGTTTGAACTGGAACAAGCATATAATATGCATTTTAAAAAGCAGTTCATTCGTGACTTCATGACTGTCCTTCAAAACAAACCTTCAAAAGGTGAGGAAGCCCAAGCCCTGTTTTTTACAAGGTGTGTCTAGGTACTCATATGTGTAGATATTACTATATATAAATAGCATACTCACATAAGTGCCTTAAAAGCTCTGACAACAGCTCAGTAAACCAGCAGAACTCATCGACACAACACACCTCTTTGGGCTCCTAAAATGTTTCTAATCTTAAGCTTGTGGCTGCCCTTGCCAGGTCAATGTATGCAAGAGGCTTTGGATGCAGTCTGAAAACTGCACTCCACTGCATATCCATGAGGCGGCCCTGTCTTTTGAAGCCAGAGGCTAATACTAACAAAAAAACCCACCCACCCAAACCAACCAACCCACCAAAAAACTAAAACCAACCAAACAGCCAACAAAAATCCAACCCCACAAAAAAAGCACAACATCTGCTAAGTGGGATTGAGCTTTAGGAAGCTCATTCTGCAGTTCCAGCACTTGGACAGCGATGGGAAATGGGAAATGGACTTCACACCCCCAGCACACCATCCATCAATGGAGTGTGAAAGAAATGTAAGGATTACTGCCCCAGCCTTTAGGTGCCAGGCATAATTATCTAGAGATTGCAGAGTTCAGTTTTTCACTCTGCTCTGCCTCTATAGTTGAGAGCTCTCCTTCCTCCCCTGTTTCCTCCACAGCACAGAGGTGCTTATGGGAGCAGGAGGGGGGCAAAAAAATCAAATAAAAAGAATATTTCAGCTTTGAAAAGAAAGCAGATGTTTCTGGGATCCTGATCACAGTGCTTTAGCTATGGGTCTTGCCTGCGACTTCCAGAAAAGCAAATACCAGAGCCCCTGTTTATTGGCTGTTTCCTTGCTCACACTGCAATATGGCTTCCAAATGGAACAAGGAACTGAGCCAAAAATCAGCAGAAAATTGGCTCAGAAAAGGGGGATTATTTTCTTTTCAGGGGAGTGAGCAGATTTTTGCTTTCAGAGAAGGAACCCTCCTACCCCCTATGAACCTGAAAAACAAAGTCAAACCCTTGGCATATCCTGCTCTCTTCTTGTGGGAGAGCTGTGGTAAGAGAGACTGTAATTGAACCACTCAATAAAGATGCACATCATCACTCATTTTATTAGCATCTAATCAGTACAGCAGTGAGTGGAAAGAAAGCAACGCCCACCAGTGGCAAGTCCCATGAGCTTGGCTTTTGTCAAAGAAGGAAGAGATATTTGGATCGTAAAGCTGTGAACATCTTACCAGAAGCATTGGCTTTTTTTCTCTAGTTTTCAGTATCAGTTTCCTTTCCACTCTCCCAGTTTTTCAGACAGAGCAACAACTGCGACTTCTTTGGGCTGTGAGGGTATTGCTTGCTGAAGCTTCCCCGAAGAGACTTCCATCTGTGCACTAAAATCAGGATATTTCTGAGCAGCTTAGGGCCTTGCAGATAACAAGATAGAGCCTGCACCCCAACTTTGTTGCTGATGAGGTCACATCAGTAGCTGGTTCGGATACATCCACAAAATATGCAATATTTTAGAAACTAAACTTGATCTTTCTCAGGGTGAGGCCCTTTATCAACACCTTGTATCTCCTAGGGTGCATGCAGTTTTTTGTCTTGGCACAGCTTTGGCCATAGGCAGAGTCTGTTGGAAAGGGGAGAGTAGGGTGTGAAGCTGTCAAACCACAATTTTCACAAGACACCATGGCACCTGAAGAGGCAGTGGCTGAATTTAATGAAGCAAATGAAATTAAATGCTTCATTTAAGTAATGTGGAAACATGTCATTTTGGTTGGAAGCTGTGGCTGTCCACTGAAAATGTCCTTATGGCAGGCTTGCAATGACTGACAAAAGTTGGTGTTCTCTATGGAAAGCCAGTGATTCCTTCACCATCCAGTTTTCCATTGAGGCAAACCTTCAATTTTCTTGCAGGGGGAACAAGAACAGTTTTCATGGAAAAAATATAACCAGATCTTGCAAGCAGCTCTCTTGTATGAAGCACAACTAACAGATGAGCCTGTGTGAGGCTGCTCTGTAGCAAACAGGTTCCAGCCCACCCTGCATCTCAACACTGCCTGCTGCTGAAAGACCCCTGCAGAAAGCTGGGATGATGGGGGGCTCATGACTTTACTGTAGTCCCCTACTGTTCACTGGGAAAATACAAAATGTTTTTCAAAGACCACAGTTTCATATGTTCTTTGTCCTGTTTGCACACAGGAGGAACAAGCCATCAATGGTGACAAGTTCTTATGGGCCAGCCTTAAGAACAGGTGTGATACCACCCCAGTTTGCCCTAGAGAAGGTAGGGGGATATTCAGTCCTAAGAGGAGCTTCAAGTTTGTGTTGTGATCTTGAGACAGGCTGAAAAAAGGCAAAGGAAAACTGAGTTCCTCATTCTGAGGCTGCAAGACCATTGCTGTGCTGTGCCTGGGTGTGGAAAGCAGTTATGTACCTCCCAAAGCAGCAGACTCCAGCTTTCTTTATTACAGAGCTCTTCTAGCACTAGAGGAACACAGAAGTGGTACCTCTTGCACAAAACTAAACAATAATCTGGGCAAAGTGATAAACTGTATGGTAATTGGTGTGCAGGTGTTAGTTTTGTCTCTTCTGTTACATCACTTTGATGACTACAGTTTGTGTGCTGCTGTGTCATAACTGGGCTATGAGATCAGGACAAACTTTCCCAGCTATGTTGTCCTCTGACAGCTAGGAAAATGTCAAATAAAAAAAATTCATAGGAGGCCCTATGAAAATAAATCTTTAAACAGGTAGAAAACATTACAATTGGATCTCTTTTGTCAGAACCTAATGCACAATGGGTTATTTATTTTAAGCAGAAGAGATGTGATCAGCTGTGCTCTCTGGGATGCATGTTATGACTGACAGGCTTGTTCCCTTAACATATGTTGGCTTTAGCATTTTCTTTTCCCTCTGGACAAAATAACTTCTGTCACAGTCCATACTCTGTTAGGAGGTCTTTGAAAACAAAATGCATGTATTATTCAGGTTTCCCAAGGTTGCTTGGTTTCTAGATCAAAGTGAAGGAAGTTTTTCTTTCCATTTGTTTCTTCCTCTCTTACTACCTTTCATTTTGACTCATATTTTCACTTTTTTTTTTTTTGAGATTTTGTGAACAATATCTGGTAGTCACTTTTCCTCTAACAGTTAGAGGAAAATTGCTGAATTTCTGACAAATAAATTCTATTTAGAATCTCAAAAAGCTTTGGAATAATACAACATAAAGGATCAAGTTTTTAATGATTTTGCTCTGCTTCTCTGCCTTTTCACCTTCATATTCTCATAACAGTTTTAAGCCATTAGCATAGTTGTATGAAATTTGGCAGAGGTGGAGATTTCAGAGAAAAGTTACATCAAGTTTAGTGAAAATTTGTTGTCGTGTATAGCTAAGACTCTAATAAAACTTCCTGTTTTGAAAAAACATCACAATACAGTTCAGTTGTTATCTTGTGCGTGTTTGTGTGTTGTTTTCTCAGGTTTTTTTCCTGACTCATCCCTGGTACATGCCATGATATATTGATATTTTTCCCACTGGTAATAAAAGAGCATGGAAAGAAGATGAAGGTACATGAGGAGTTTACAGGCATAGGGGTGAACTTGCAGGTGTGGTAGACTTCAAGGATGTGACAATGTGGAGGTACTGTGAGGGCTTGAGATGGGGAGAATGGAATTGTTCGCAGGAGAATTTGTTGGTAGAGGACACACACCTGGAAGAAATCAAATGTCATTTATTTGAATCTGGCACCCACCAGGCTATTTGTTTCACTTCTCGGGGAACTCCCATCCTGAAACCTCCAGGCTTTTTTGGCAGCTATTACTATTGGTACTCTGACAATGTCGAGTTTCTAGGCAAGAACTCTTCTTGTGCTAGCTGTGGTATATACTAAAAGTCTGAAAATACCAAAGTCTTTGAGTCAAAATGAAGATAAGACATATGGATCAGAGCACAGAGTCTGAAAATGGCTTTGCTGAAGTCTTTTGGGGCATAGGATTAACGAAAGAATGCCAAACTCATAGTTGTCTCATTTGAGCCATATTAAGTGTTTGCAGTTGGCCAAATCACACGGAACTGGTTGGTGTTTACTAGAGAGAGGTGCCTGAACAATTTGGCTGTTGTTTTTTTCTTCAAATCTGTTTGGGCTCTACTTCCTGCCTATTCAAGGGTATTAATTTTACTTACTTAGAAACATTTTATAGGTCAATGAAATTTTACATAAATATTACAGAATAGCCACTGAGTGAAAATTTGTTATGATTATTTGTGTTTATGTTTGGTGGCTAATCCTATGGGCCACACACAAGCACAGCCACAAAACCTATATACTGAATAATAACAGCTTGGACCTCTAACCTCAAGTACTGACAGTGAGCAGGTTCAATGAAATAAAACTCTACAAATAAGTTGCACAAAATTAAATAAGGTGCATAACTAAATCCATTCAAAAGTTTCCAAGAGACTTACATTACATTTATACCAGAAAAGTAAAGAAAGATTTAGAAATATTTTCGGGCACTGGAATGCAATTGCCCATGTTCTTACACTGCTCAATGGTGTAACACGTTACATGGTATCCCTGTCAGCATTCTGCCCATGCCAGCTAATACTGTCCAAAATTTACTTCCAGATGTGGTTCAGAGGGTGATCCAGAAACCTTTCACAGAAGGCAGTTTTCAGGTAGCCAGCGTATTCTGGGGGTCGGAGAGAGGTGGCAGCCCAGTTATTTGGTGCCAGTTGATTTCAGTGCCAGAGAACATTCCTGGGCACATGTACATGCTCTATTTGTATCAGTCTCATTGTGCTTTGGATGTGTCTGGCTTAGATGCTTACAGTTAATCAAGCTGCTGGGGCTGGGAAGAGAGGTGAATTTTTCCCCAGCTCCAATTAGCTTTTATGATCCTCTGTAGAAAGGGACAAAATCTATTTTCCAAGTATCATATGACAAATTTCTTTTTTAGAACAGGATTTTTGCAATGTCCTTCATAGCTTTTGTTGTTGCAGCTTCCCAGCCTTTCCTACAGTCTCCACTTTGCTGTGCACTGGGAGAATCGTGCAGCCTGTGCTGTGTGGGAACATCAGAAGTAGAAGATTTGTAGTCCCCCTAAGTAAAAAGCTATTGAAGGGCTGCTGCAATTGTGGAGACAGGGCTTGGTAACCCAGGCAATCCACCCAAGTTCTCTGTTCCTAACTTCAGGGGGAAAAAAATAATGATCTGTTTTTCCTCAAGTCACAGACGTTCGAAAAAGACAGGCTTAATTCAGTTAACAAGTCAGCTTGAAACACACACCAAAGTCTCTTTGCTACCAAGACAAAAGCTCAAGGGAAACAAGAGGTTTTGTGTAACTCCAGGCTTTGTAACCAGACCAGGTTTATCCCTGTGCATGGTAGACATCCTAATTTCTGAAATGCAGCACTTTGGGAAAAGTTCACTTAACTCTTACATTTTGCAGCTGAAAGCAATTAATTAGCATAATTGTTATTTTTGAGACAATAAATAGAGGGACTAATGAAATGAAACTCATATTTTTCTGAATTACCTGTGATTTGGGATTTCAGTGATTACTCTATGTCTTAAGATTTGTGTTTAATCCTCTAACCACTATAGCTGCTGATTTGCCTTTTGTTATTTGCCATCTGTGAAAACAAAGGCAGGTGTCTGAAGTTGGCCATCTAAAGCTTTAACTAGTGGAGCTTCCCCAGTCTCTGCATTAGACTGGAAACAAAGAAGCAGTGATTGAGGTAAAAAGTAATCTCTAAGTGCTTTTCAGCAGCTTTTGCAGTACTGATGCACATTTCTATATTCTTAGCTTATGTTTTTTGCTGGTGATCCCACTTCAAACAGAATCTCTTGTTAACTCTGTGTCACTATAAAACATGAACAAAGTCTGATTAAGATCTTTTTGTCTTTGAGCACCTAGCCCTCTCCTGCTCCAACTGCCCTGTTGCTGAGGTCTATCTCAGTAGGCTGAGTTCAGAAAAGGATGTTGAACTCAAAGGAACTAGGGTGGGTTTTTTGTTTTGTTTTGTATTTATTTTTCCAGTTGCTCTGAATTGCCCAATCAGCAGAGGAAAAGATCCAAAACTTTAAAGCAATGTGTAAGGACAGGCTTAAAATCTCCCTCCTAAAGAATCTGATTTATCTTTCAAGGTTTCAGGGTTTTGTTCCCTCTTCTCCTCCTGCTATGCCTAAATTTGTCCTTCTAAGCCTAAATTTGTCCTTCTAATAACATTTTTATAATATACCATTACACAAAGAGCACAGCAAAAGCCCATTCAGCTCAAACCCAGCTGCTTGTAAAGGCTGGATGAACGAGCTGTTTTGTGTCTTTGTACTCCGCTCAGTGTGTTTCTCAACACCTCTGAATCCAATTCAATACTTTTTTTTTTTTTAAGGGAGGAATGGGGACAGGATTTTTCTTTTCATTTTATAGGTCAGTTACCTTTCATCAGCTCTGCTCCAGAAGTGTGAGGAGCATCTCTTGAGCTCAGTATCCGGTGATCCAATAGGCCTTTAAGATATATTACAATCTCTTGTAAGTTCACCAGAAGAATTCATCTGAAGAATGTAATTTTCATCAGTTCTGTTTTGTAGCAAGGGGACAAAATGCAGGCATCTTTGACCCACTCAGATGTTATACTAAGAGGAAACTGCCAGAGATCGAAATGTGTGCCTGTATGTAGGCATATGGTACAATTTGGATGCTATTTCCTCTGAAGTGTATGTCTTCTGTTGTCCTTCATTGTACCCACGATCCCCAAGAGCCTGTGTTTCCTACTGCAGGAGGTCCAATAAGGTCCTGTGTCTGTCCCATGTCTGTGTTTTAGGTGCCTGAGCTATTCCCACAGTGGTGTGGGAAGGACAGTCTGAGGTGCATAAACAAAATATATTCAATCATAGGTCTCCTGTACACATTTGGTTAAAAAGTTTAGCTCCTGCTATAGTAATAGTATAGAAATGATAATTTCTCAAGAGCAAGGAGGGAGCCAAAGCAATTGCTCAACACCTCTGCAGGAGCAGAGACAATGTGCATGCAGGTTTTCCCCATGGAAAGAGAAAAGCAGTTATTGGCATGGTGATGGTGAAAAAGGAGTGATTGTGCACTCCTTGATCGAATGCCTTCTGCTTCTAGAAAATTACCAAGATGCAAACCAAAACAATCAAAACAAAGCACTTTTGTGCTCAATGCAAAAGCTGTGTAACCCCTGGCCACCGGATGCTGTGAACAGTAAAATTTACATAGCTCCAATGATGGCTGAACTGAATGAATTCATGGAGGAAAAAGTCCATCTTGGGCTGTTGAAGGTGCTAGTTTGGGTGGACAGAGAAGAACAGATAGCAGGAACTGGAGTACTTGTCCTCTCCTTAGGCTATGTCTAGGCACTGCTTTGAGTTCCGGGCAAAGAAAAACACCAGGTGAGGTGGATTTTTTTATCTTCTTAAAGTTGTGTCCAAAAGAAAAACTACATTTTGAAAGTTAAATAGTTTCATTTCCACTTGGCAAATTAAATCTGATTTGTTTTACAACTGAGTCAACTTCAGTCTTCAGAAAACATTAAGAAAAGGTTTTAATTCACAGCAAATGAAATATTCTGTGTTTTCTTCAAGTGGGGTTTTTTGGTTTGTCCCTTTCCTGCTCCCCCTTTTGGAAAGCAAAACTGATATATGTTGTGTTGGAGAGACATGAAACTTCTATTTTTCTTTCTTGACCCCCCAAAAATTGATTATATTCCTGCAGCTATCCTTGAGAAAAGAACTGCCTTTTTTCCCATGCTATCAAATTTGCTATTAAAGCAAAACAAAGAAATAAAAGCAATGGCCTAGAGAAATAGCCATGAAACATTGGAAACCAAAAGGGAAATCCTGCCAATTGCAATCAGTTTTCAGCCTCGAGGGGAATGAGGGGGTGAATATTGTTGTATAGTTTGCTAAGTCACTTGTAAAATTCTTTGGGTTCCTCCAGGATGAAAGACATTATGTGAAGACAAGTTGTTGTTATTAAGACTTCAGAAATGTGAAGATATTATTAAAGGATGTGGTCAAGTTTCCCTAGGCAAGAAGAAATTCCCCCTTCTCTTTTGCTCCCTGCAATTGGATGTTTATAAGGTGCTTGTAGCTGGCTGATTCTTTCCTCAGTGTTAAATACCGTTTTAGTGGTCATGTTCCTTTTTGTTGGCAGATTGTTACTTAATTTCTCGGAAATTAGTTTTACTGGGCAGTTCCCAGTGCTGCTGGATGTCAGATGCTCTGTCTTAATCATTTTCTATTGATGTTTCTTCTCTTGCACTTGAGGGTCAGAGATGGACACTTCTTCATGGCTGAAGTTTTGCCGTATAGGAATATCAGTATATGAGGTGAGACTGATCCTAAGTGAGACCTTTCCCATTATTTTTCCCAGCTTGCAGTAATCCATGAGATGGGGCAAAGACAGTGACATCAGCTTGCTCTCCTCAGGCTGCAGATACAACAAATAGATTGAATCAGAAGAAATAAATTCACCTGTTCTTCTTTCTGCAGCACATTTCTGCCTAAAAGACAAATGCTAATGCTTGTGATACTCTTATTTGGTGTATAGCAACCTTTCTTCTACTTGCCAAGCACTCCCATTACACCAAACCCTCCTGCCCTTGGCTCCATCCCAGGCTTCAAAGATTGACAGTGAGGCTCTGAGAGCCCTTCTTTGAAAATTACCTCCAGCACAGAAGATAAAGGGCCTGGATTCCCACGTTTACCTGGAGCATCACACACTTTGATAGTAAATAGTACTGCTCAGTTTTACAGGCAAATTCACACAGCCTAGTTTGTGGTTTCTGGCTGATGCCCAAAGCTGCTCTCCCAGAGGGTCACAAGAAGTGAAGAGAAAGGGACGAGTTAGCATCCAATTTACAAGCTTGACTGGGAGAGGAAGGGGATGGATACAATTTGCAGGTGGGACAAGGGAGGACTGCTGCCCTCAGTTCAGGGAGGTTGAGGAGGAAAAAGCTGGTCTGTGCTTTAGCACTCATGTATCACTAGGATCTGCAGGTACTGGAATGGTGAATCTAAGGACTCTTCTGATACACTTACCAATCCCTGGTGACTTGCTGGATGCAGCTAGAAATTACTCTGTGTGTCACCCTAATGAAATCATTCTGCCTGTCTTTGCACTGTCAGTTTTTATAATTTTACAAAGATGAACACATTCAAGAATCCTCAAAGCTCTTTAAAGTGCAAATCACTCAAAATGGAGCAGCAGCCCAGAAGACAATACTGGCCTTTGCACATTTTCCAGTCTGCTGGTAACGACTTCAGTGCATCCCCACACAGATGTGCAGCAGGTTTCTAAAGGAATTGTGCAAAAGGGCCAGCAGATTGGGGAACACACAGGGATCCTTGTTTCAGCAGATGGAGAAGCAAACCTCTTGTCACTTTCTGGCCCTGATTGTGATTTTTTGCCAAATCTGAGGCAATTTAAAGGCTGCTGAAGCAGAGGCCACAACAAATGCCACCGTGTTCTTCTGTGCCTCCAGCCCCCTCTCTGAAAGTGCCAGCTGTCTATCCATGGAAGCAGTGACGTTTCCCATTCCTGACATCCCCTCCCTTTCTCCCAGGGTTGAAATGAACCAGGATGAAGGGTACGGGACTGGACTGGCTCCAGGGTAGAAAGTTGGGTGAAGAATGGGAGGGGGCTATGGAAGAGGCTCAGTCTTAATTAATTTAAACTGCTGGTTTAGGCTCTTTGAGGTAGGGATACAACAAGCTCCTACAGTGCTCTTCCCATCTTTGAATGCAAACACTTTAGACTATTTTAAGCCCCTGTGAAAGGAATAACAGAGCAGCATGTAAAATTTTCTCAGCTGACACTCAGGGGAGGAGAAGCTGCAAGTAAGAAAGAAAAAACCTTTGAAAATTCCTACGTTTTCCACTTTGAGCCACCTCCAGGGTTAAATTGCATGACCCACAGTCGTCCTTGCACAGCTATGGAAAGACCCCTGAGGTGCTTCATGGAGACCTGCCAGAGCCAGGCATCCGGTTAGGAAGATGGTGCTCTGCACAGAAATGTCCCTGTCAGAAGGGGCAGTGATTGCTCATACCTTGCATTTAATTTCCTCACTTGCTGCTCCTGAGAATGGAGCTCAAATGGGGATGCAGATCTTCCAGTACAATTTCTGTTTGATATGATACACCTGTCACAATCCTGGATATATCTTAGACACCTATTTGCAAGACTTCCTAGAAGTCAGAATGGGGCGATGCCACCAAACAACATCTGTTTGTGAGTTTTACTAATTAGAATACATGAGTTTTTATACCACTCTGTCTCTGCATTCAGTTGCTTAGGAAATTGAGGCATCTACCTTCTTTTAGCTCCTTTTATATTTAGGAGATTTTTGTCCATGTTTTCACATCGGTATGACTAAGAATGGGCTATATAAATTAAAAAAACCAAAACAAACATCCAACAATAAACAAATAGACTCTGATTCAGAAAATTGCTTAATCACCTGTGCAATTTCATCTCAATGATTAGTCCTGTTAAAAAGTTATGTGAATGCTTAAATATGGAATTAATTCCTCAGCTGTAATATCTTCATGGCTTATTTAATAGCATTCCACTGAATTAGGGCTCAGACTAGCCCCTAATTTCTGGTTCAGCAAGTATAAGATTTCTCAGCCTTCTTAGGTCATAACCCCTTTCTAGAAGTCAATCATTTTTGTGACTCCCCATAAAAGTAAGAGTGAAAAATCTGCTGGTGATAGCATGGTGAAGTCTTTCTAACATGTTTGTGCTCAGGTTTTCTGAGATCTTGGCAGGGAGTATTTGACCTTGGAGTTGAAGGTGGTACAGGGAGAAGAATAGCAAGATTTTCTTGGCCTTGGATTGTAATAACATTTCAATGCCTTACAAACACCCGATTGCCTTTCTGACCCCTCACTCCCTTCTCCTCCCCTATCTCCCCTGGTTTTGCAATGCACAAGTTGAGAAACATTTGTTACAGAGGTAGTTAACCTCAGTGCAGTGGTTTCAAGGGGTCAGGAACCAACTGCTTTGTAGCTAAAAAATGCTTGACCCTCCCTGGTGGAAAAACAAAACAAAACCAGGGCACTTCATCTCTAGCATGGACAAAGCAGGGGAGGGAGGAGAAAGGTAGTAAACATCCAGGCTGTGCCTGTGACTAATAACTGAAGTAAAGTGTCTTCTGATACTGTCCCTATGCCTCGTGTTCTCCCCTGCATCCTATGAGATCAAACCATAATGTGGGAAAAGAAACCTGCATTTCTTTCACCTTTAAGCAGGTTTTCCAGATTTCAGATAATTCCTGGAGATGTCCATTATTAAAATATGGGTATCGGAGCTGAATACTAGATCACAAAGTCTTCTTAAAGCAACGCATGAAACTAATTTGGCATTTCATAGTATAGTGTTGTGCTTTATAATATATATGATACGTGTTTATGCTGGCCAGCTACCCAGGTCGCTCTGCCAGGCTCTCTATAAATGGCAATATAATTGGGAGGACATGTTTACAAACTCTTTTCACACCTCTCTGACTGGGTCCAGCTCTGCCTCACTCTGAAGGTTTCCATTTTGCTGAAACAGCCTGGCAAGAACATTTGTTCACTTAAGAGCCAAGAGTTTTGACTCAGTGTTGGAACAAATAGATTGCCTGAATGTGATGAGATTTCTCTGGTCTCACTGCCTGATACACAAGCCTCTCTCTAAAACGTTAGATACAACGTTAGACACCACGGACAGTGGTGTATCCTGGAGGTAGGAAAGTGCTAAAAGCTCCATTTTGACTGTGCCACGTGCCCTCTCAGAAGAACTTGCTCAGACTTAGGAAGTGCTTCAGCAAAACCAGGACCCAAACATGGGTTTCCAAATTCCAAACTCCATCCTAAAAGCAAGGCCACCTTTCCTTTCCTGTCCTTTCTCGTCAGGAGCGTATTCCCACAGTGACTCTGTATGCAGATTATGCACCCTCACAGCTTGCAGTTTTCTATTCCATTTCCATACAGTGGTACGGTGTAAAGACCCTTCCTCTTTTAGTGTCCAGCTCTGATTTGCAATTAGCTAAACATATTCAGACAGCATGTATGTGGCACTGGGGTTTTCCTGTGATATGGTTGCCATGTCTTATGTTCTGCAGGTCACCCAAGGTTTTATGAGCTCATACCTGCAGTGCATTTCTCAGCTGTGACTCACAACCAATCAGCCAGCCTGTTCACTCCCAGAACACCATTTTACATTTGGAAACCTCCTTAGCTGTAAATATGTCTGAGGTTTACTGTGGATCTGTCAGTCACTTTCCAGTGAGGACAGATGTTCATAATTATTTTCTCAGCAAATATCGTCAAAAAGCTGCAGTAAAGAATATGAATATTTTCTATGACCAGTTTATCATTTAGGGATAACAGAATCAGCAGTGTTAGTCTTGAAAACTGCTACTTAAAGCTTACTTAGTTATTTGAATATTCATAAAAACATATAGTGTTTAAAGAAAATTATTTTTTGATTGTTTGTGAGCAAGCAAGAAAGTATTTTTCACTTCACTTATGCAATAGACTTATGGCCACTGTCACACCCCTGGATTTTCATTAGTATATATCAAAGAACTGTTAGAGCCTGGAAGGCATGCAATACATTTATCAGAGCACAGTAAAAGTATTGCACAAACCTCCAAAAAAAATCTACCCCTAGTTGAATGTGAGGGGCTGATTTCACCATCCTGTAAATCTTAAAGCTGAAAACAGCTAACATGTCTCTTCTTTCCATGCATGAACACCTTCCTAATAGA
Organism: Aleadryas rufinucha; assembly: GCA_013397815.1. Classification (NCBI taxonomy): domain Eukaryota; kingdom Metazoa; phylum Chordata; class Aves; order Passeriformes; genus Aleadryas; species Aleadryas rufinucha. The sequence continues at coordinate 329,723 of VZTH01002835.1, forward strand.
ATAAGGTTTCACCAGAATATGTAGAGTTTGAAATTTCAGGAGGGTATTGAGTTAGTTCTTTGGTACCCTGAATAATGGTGGAAAGAATGTCATAGACACTTTTTAAAAATACCCTCCTCTGTTTTCCTTGAAATTCAAGATATTATTTAGTATACCATTAGTATTATTATTGATATTATTTATTGCTATTTGCTGTATCTCTCAGGTTATATTGAGAATCAATTTCTTTTCAAGATCTGATCATACACCAAGTTTCTTAAAACATGAATGCATGATTCATAAATTAAGTTCATACTCTGCTTAACTCTTTTACTTCTGTTTGGGGCAGAGCCTGGTTAGTTTATTTTGGATGTTCTCCATTACTGTCAGTGATGAGGGCACATATGCAATGAACTGTGTGCAAATGTGGTGCTGAGTTTTATTTCTGAGGATGTTTGAGAGATGGGGAAATGGAGGCAGAGAACAATTCAATTGTCCACCATCATATGTATAATTATTGCTGAGGGCGGGAAATAGAACCAGACATCCTGAAAGGAAAATATGTTACCTACTTATGGAAGAGGGTCATATAAAACCTAGTTCTTATAATTCCCTGCGTTGGAAACAGTGAGATAAAACACTGAAGTTTACTTTATTTTTGGCATTCTTGGTAGTTGTGGAGCTACTGCTAAAGGCCAAAGCTCTGTTTGGTGCTTTCCTGTTTATTTGCCTCTGTTGCTTTTTATCCTGGACTCTTTTTACATAAACTCTCCCATCTTTGTTTGCACAGAGCAGGGACATTTGGATCCAAGATTAAGACACGCCAGGAGCTACAATAGTGTGAACAGTTTTCAAGAGGTCACCATAGTTTCTTTTGCTGCTACACTGCACCTTTCTAATAAGCTGTCCTCTGAACCACTTTTCTGAGCTCCTGAATGTCTTCCAGCCAGTTTCTTATTGTGTGAAACCTGATCAGTGTTGGTGTCTCTGTACAAAGATATGTAGAGTACTGGTGAAAAGCCCACAAGATTCTGATATGCTTTTCCTCAGCTGGGCTCTTTGACAGCAGGCGGATCAGAAGTTTAGTTTCGAATTGGCTTCACAAAAAACAAAGAAGGACTTTAGCATCAGTTGGTTTTCAGACTAAACAATGCCCCTGGAATACCACATACTGTATTCGTGGAGAAACTCAAATAATCTCAGTGTGCATTTCAACAAGCAGTTCTGTCTACCCTTAAAGATCTTCTCCTCTAGACCTGACTCTTCTCAAACTTGCCTTCCTTTGGAATTGAAGATGCCAACCACCTAACTGTTGATCAGTGTCAACCATGTCATTTTTTGCATGGAGGAGGCTATTTCAATGAAAAAAGGATGTTATTTTTCCCTAAAGAAATACAGTACAGCAACAGGAATCATGTCTGGTGTACTGCAGTGGTTAAGCTCTTCCAGAGCCCAGATCCAAGTCATCATTTACATGCTAGAGTGGCAAAGGCCTCAGTGTGGTAGTAGCCATAGGACCCTGTGCAGGCTCTTGTGGGATGGCTGTGTGACACCAGGGTCACGGCCCCATGTGAAGTCACAGAATCACAGGGGTTTAGGGTTCTTATGTTTCAAATAAGAGAGAGTCACAAGGTCTTAGGACTAGCCAAAGAGTAATCAGTGCTCTTTCAGATTATAGAGGGTAGGTTCGCCAGTCTGTTCAGTTAAAAGGGCTTCTGGGGGTCAATCAAAGTTCAGTTAGAGCAAACCCAACCGTGTCTGATTTTTATGCATGTCCCTAATGTGCTCTTAAGGAAAGCAAATATCACAGCCATTTTCCACCTCAGACTTCTTGTCTTAATTATTTATCCCTCTCTGGAGCTGTTGCTGGTGCAGAAGCTGGAAATCTTGTGCAAGTGGAGACTTACCTATTAAAATGCAGGATTCCTCCTGTATCCCATGTGTTGTCTAACCAGATGTTTCTCCATCCCTCTATTACCCTGCACTGTTCCCTCACGGTTTTATGAAGGTAAATAAACTCAGGACAGAACATAGCCGTGCTCCAGAGAATATTCTGGATGAAGGCATATTTAATGTAACACACTGCAGAAAGCTGAGTACTCATGGAAAAAGAGTAAAAATGCTACTCACTTGTAGAGGCTCCATTTAGACTACAAGAAATGGGAATGGAGGCTGGGATGTTTTTCTGGAAAGTCAGCTGTAAGGTAGCTGTTTAGGCTCCCTGCACATCAGTGGGGAGAAAGACAGACTGATTCACATCTTACCCCTCTCTTTTAGGTATTCAGTAGGTAGAGATGAACACTGTTCAGTGTTAGGAAAGGAAAATGTCACTCCCTGTGCACATGGACAATTTGCAATGCTCTGGAGTTCAAGTCACAGTTAAGGGCATGGTTGAAATGTAAATAAGAACAATAGCTGGTTACAATTTGCAGTCTCAGCAAGGAATCTGAAAACTGTCCAAGTGAGGAGACTGAATGGGGAATCTGGAGATTGTCCAAGCAAGAAGGCTGAAAGATAAGCTCTGTCTAAAGCAGATAGAGCCAGACAGGCTGGGGGTGCAGTGGCCATGGGTAATGCCATGAGAGCTTTGTTTTGAGGAAGAAATGGCTATCTCAGGTATTCAGCCCAGCTCTAAATCCCTTTTTAAAAAATCCAACCTGGATCTGGGAGAGAGAGAAAGAAAGAAAAAAGGCTTAATTCTTAAAGATCCCAAGCAAACAATAAACAGAGTTTAACAGTCAATAGGCAGATTAAACTGGCTGTGGATCAAAACGCATCAGAGTGAAGATTTATTGCAGAAAACTAGACATGGAATAAGCCCTGCTCTGTTGCTGGAGCTCTGACTAACTGGTTCTAGTGAGGAAACGGAGGGGGAAAGAAAATTACACTGTCTTTATAAATAGGCATCAGCAAAGCTGTTCCTGGCATGCTTTCCTGCCCCAGTCCATACCACCCAGTGGGGTAAATATCTCATTCCAATAATACCACTGATTAAATGACTGTGGGATAAGGAATTTAATAAATTCCACACAGCATGTGAATGGTAATCAGGCCAGGAGCTTTATGCACTTTGGCTTGTGACATATACCACTGGGATATAGGATAATTAAGGGAATATTCCCTCCTGTCTCCAGATCTCTAGTGACTGTAGGGCATGCTGAGCCTTCTCTTTCAAGGGGTATAAATAGAGCAAATGGGATGAAATGAGGTGGGATACATAGTTCGAATACCAGTCAAATCCACAAGGCAGGGGCATGGTCCTCTATAGTCTTTCACTCAAGGAACTCTAGATGTCCTGGTAAATAACTTTATTCATATTGCATCCAAGGCGTGTAATATGCCTGTATACTTATTTGATGATTCATTTTGACTCCTCATTATAAGGGTAAAAGCCTTTTTAGATCATATGTGCTCTGTGTGCCTGCGGATGAGAGTGAGATGATTTTTTACTCCCTGGCATTGCTGTTTGTTACAAGTTTTTTTTCGTCTGAGACATTCAGTTCTGGGCTGGACCCTGTCTAGTAAGAAGGTACTTCTTCACACTTGAAATTCATTGAATGTGTCAGATGATGTGAAACCCAAACTTCCACATCCAATATTTCTGATCAGAATTCCCAGGCAGAAACGTGACTCATTGTGCAGCCAGTGACTACGGAGTATGTCGCTGTTGAGCGCTAGCCGAGTGCAAGAACCAGACTGGATCGGGTGAGGCGGAATTCTGATTTTATTATTTAATTCTAAAACTCATATAGACTTTTAAAAGTTTCTCTGGATTGGGTCAATTCAAAACCTCCCCCTAGGCCCATAGGCCAGGTAGAACTGCCCATCTTTCCAGAGACAGTTTCAATAACATCCAAACCTTATCTTTATTTATAGAACACAGGGAGAAGAAGAGAAAAATTCCCATGGGAAAGAATCTGTGCTACCACAGGAGTATGCCTGTGTGAATGCAGGGAGGTCCTTGCAGTGTCTAGTTCTGATGGAAGAAGGCTGTCCAGACTGCCAGTGCCCAGTCTCCTGTGCACACCGACTGACCTTTGTTGAGGAGTTTGGAAAACGTAAAAGAATTGATAACATCCCTTTTATGAGAGCACATGCCAGATAATGCAGGTCAAATGAACGGATTGCTTCTTCTCCCCAGAGAAATTGCCTTCTGAGGCTGCTGTGAAGAAGCTGGGGCATGCTAAACTTTTTGGTATCTCCTTCTGGTGGACACTAAATTCTGAAACAGTGTCATGATGAAGATAATGCCCTGAAAGGCAAAGAAGTAGAAGAATTCAAGTTTTTTTTTTTTTCTTTTAAGCTGTGTTCTTTCTGTATTTTGGCAACAACTGTTTAAAAGTTGTGAGTTGTTAGGTGTGTCTCAAAGCAGTTTTATCTGTCATTAAGCAGAACTCTGATGTTTTTACACCAACAAGCTTGCCATACAGACTTGGTGCATTTACATGGATAGATCTATATTTTGCATAAAATTAGGGGATTGTTTATATTTTAAATAATAATAATAATAATAGTAATAAAACCTGTAGTTTTTTGTGTGGGACAACTGCTGGGCTGACTCATATATTCAGAAGGCTCCCTCTTCCCCTTCCATATCTTTTCTTTCAGCTGTGTGAGTGGTAGGAAGGGCTGCCACTTCACTTAGTCTCTGGAGAAGGGGCTGACACATACTTTGCCAGCGCATTTTACAAGTCACAAGACAGGAGATCATGTATCTTGGTTCTGTCCCTGGCTGTGAGAGAAGAATGTGGCTTATGGGTCTGATAGGGGGTAATCAAAGCTCAATCAGCCTGAAAGACATTGCAGCTGACTAGTGAAGATATAGACTTACTGTGCTATAGTCCTGCTTTCTGGCCAAGGTGACCTTTGGTAACCTTTGGTAACTAGCAGTAGTGTTGCTCTGAAATATGGCAGCAGCTTGAACTCAACTGTCTTCCATAATTGGGATTTATGGCCTTGGTCAGTAATAGGGACAAAGAAATGTGCAATATCAATCACGGCAAGTTATGAGTACATGAACTAGAGTTAGCTCAGGGAACTGGCTCAGAGGTTACAGGAGTATTGGCGTGGGAGCAGCATCCATCTATTCTTCACACCTGTCCCTGAAACAATCTTAGTCATTACTGTCATTGCTTCTTTAAGGTGTGTGTCTTTTCACCCAGGCTAGAAAAGGGGTAAGATCAAAACATGCTGAATGTTTTTTATTTGTAATGCTCTTGCTTTCATCAATATTTGAGGATCATTGCAAAGTACAGTGGTTTTGAATAGATCTTTAAAAAATCAAGGCAATCCGATGAAAAGCTCAGAAAAAAAATTCAGAATTTGTATTTTTTTACTTTCTATCATTTGCTTTTTCATCAAAGGTATTCTGCTCAGTGCTTCCTCTGGGGATGGTGTTTGCCATTTTATGGAAATCTTTGTATGACATAAGTTTCTGTGAAAGTGAGAATTTCTGAATCAGCCTTTACTCTTCAATGGAACTCATTATCTCCGTTACCACTCCTTCCCAGTTATTTTCAATAGCTGATAAAAGTCTGTTCTGTTTTCTGATGACAAACTATATTCAACCTCAGGAAACTGGTGCACAGCTTCTCAAAACCACTGGTATGCTTCTCAAAACCTTTGGCTGTTTTATATTCACTATATTTTTTTTGAGGTGTCTCTAGGTGTTTGGAGTGATAAACACAGGGTCACTCTGTAGGTGGGGACATTGGTAAGATGCAGCCTCCAAAGTGACCACTGGATTTTTTTAAAATTATGTTAGATTCCTTCAAAAACACTAATCTGATACACTTTTTCCAAATAAACCTAATCTTAACTTTTTCTATTTCAAAATTCCGTATTTGCAGTGCCATTGAGAAGCATCAGTTCTGCTTTGAAACTATCCAGTCTGTCAGAGTTATTATGGAAAGTTCTTCAGTTTCTAATTTTTTTCCTATTTACATTCTTTCCCCTTACTTTTGAGTTGTTTTACATGTAAGTGCCTTCACTGTCACAATGGCTTTCATGAGACCGAAGGCACAAGCAAGCACCTTTCTGCCAGGTGTTTTGAATCTACTTCTTCTCTCTTAATAAAAAGCAGTGTTCCATCTGCTCTTGAACGTGCACATCTCCACTGCCAGTCCTATCCCAACCTCACACCCCTCCAGCTGTGCATATGTTTCTTATTACGAGACAAGTCTGTGGAGGAGGACAGCAATTATTGCTTGGTCCCCATCTGAAATAAATTCCCAAGATGAAGGATGGCTTCTCAGATTGAAAGTTCTTGTAAGAATAATAATGCCTTTCAGGTCCTTAGCAGTTTAGCTTTCCTTCAAGAAGGAACATCTATCAGTAAAAGATGCCATAGAAAACCTATATGTTTTGTTTAATATTATACTTGGCAAATCTTCTTATAGACAGATATGATCTGTGTGATATTTCTTATGACTTTGGTATGGATGAAGAATGGGCCATTTAAGAAACACCTGCTGGTGGTAGACAGACCCACCTACTATCTGCCCCCCAAGTCACCATGTTTTTGCAGTCAAACCTGTTTATATATCTATTATGTTTACTTTTTTTCCTGATTGTACAGGAGAGATAGTAGAAGCATTATCAAAGCACTTTCTTACACTATTTTTTAATGTGAAAGAGAGAAATCTGGAAAAGGAAGCACATAATGTAGGTGTTCATATTTGTATATATATGTTTGTCACTCCTGTCAGTGATGCTCTGAAGGGGACCTGTCCTGCAGGGAACCCAGTACACCCACTCGTGTAAACATGAAGGCAGTACAGCAGCTAGATGCCACCAGGCATCTTGTTGAATCAAACTTCTTGAAACTGATTAGTCAACTGTATATCCACAAAGTTTCTAATGGATTTGTATGGAAGTAATAAACTTGTATGATTGCACTTGGGAAAACTAATTCAGTTGAAACTACATATTTGTGCAATTACTCGACATACTTTCCCCTGACTGTGTTGTAAAGTTAGATAAGTTTCCTTATGATGCTGTAATGTTTAATGCTTTTCAATAAAGAAATGCTTCCCTGTAGCAGGGGATATTGAACCAGAGAATAAAGAAGGTTTCTCTCTGGGTATCATGTGGAGAATGAAATAGTCGTGTCAGGAATAAGGACAACTCTTGTTTCAATTAAAAAAAAATATTGTTTATTACAAAANATATTTAAGCGTACTCAAAACTGTTATGAGAGTGTTAGTGGGAATGGGATTATCATAGTGGAAAGGAGTGGTAAGGTGAAGAGCTTGTGTCCTGCAGGGATGGGCAAGGTGTGTTATCAGCTCTGTAAAACACTGGAGGGGCAGATCTGGGCACCCCTGCCAGTCACAGATCAAATGAGAAGACAGAAGAAAGAGCTGGAAGAGATGTCAAGTAGTGTCTTGAGTGTAAGATAGATACTTACAGCCATCCTTGGTGGTCCTGGAAGACTGGAGTCCTTGAGAGCTCACAGTTATGTGCTTCTGGAAGCCTCCATCTACTATTCAGATGGGTTTTGCTGCAGTACCTTGCTGCTTGACCTGTGATTCCTGTTATTTATGACCCCCATTCCACTTCTCTTGGCTGGATTCATTCCACTGTGGTCATTCTAATGGGTTTCAAATTTCCTTTCTAAAATAAATGCCTGTCCTCTCTCAACCTTCTTCCTTGTGTCCACCTCAGTTTAGCAGATTACATAGCCACAAAGTATTCCCCTGGCTGCTGCCTTCTGCCATCCACCACCTGCTCACGTGACAATTTTGGTTTGAAAACATTGCTTCTGTGTTCCCGACTTCTTCCTTCAGTACAAGGTTTTCCTCTTTAATTTTATTTCTTTTATGGAAATGGCCCTTCTGGAGGAAGGTCGTGTTGTTTCTACTGTTTTAGGAAGGCAGGGAGGGTGTTTGGTTTTACCCACAGCAGCCAGAGTGCAGTATGCTGTTTCTATAAATGGACTGCTACAGTGTTTTGTTATGAAACAGCCTTTGATATAGGATGGCCACAGTCTTAGAGCTTCCAAATATATTTCAGCCATCTATAAAAATGACAAATATTTCTGTGCCCACAGGATAGGAACATGTATGTTTCCAAGAGCTCAGCTTATCCTGAAGTTAAACTGAGAACTGCTGTCTTAATGTTGTGAGACAAGTGTTGACTGCATCTCTTTTTCATCCCTTCTGCCTTTGAGCTTTGGAGCTGGATGCTCTAGTTTCAGTTGGGATGGAGTTAATTTTCTTCCTAGTAGCTAGTACAGAGCTGTCTTTTTTGGATTCAGTATGAGAATAATGTTGATAACACACTGATGTTTTAGTGGTTGCTAAGCAGTGCTTGCTCTAAGTGAAGGACTTTTCAGTTTCCCAGGCTCTGCCAGTGAGCAGGTGCACAATGAGCTGGAGGAAGTGTGGCCAGGACAGCTGACCTGAGCTGACCTAAGGGATATTCCATACCACAGAATGCCCTGCTCAGTATATAAACTGGGGAAAATTGGTCAGGAGGTGCTGGTCACTGCTCAGGGCCTGGCTGGGCTCTGGTCAACGGGTGGTGAGCACTTGTACTGTGCATCACTTGCATTTCTTCAGTTTTATTTCTCTCTCATTTTGTTGCCTCCCTTTTCATTACAATTATTATTATATTTTTAATTTATTTAAATTATTAAAACTCTTATCTCTACCCAAGGATTTTACCTTCTCCCTTTTCCAGTTCTCCTCCCCATCCCACTGGGTCATGAGGTGAGGTGCACATGATATTTAGTTGCCAGCTGCTGTTAAACCACTGCACTGACCTGGCCAGTTCTGAGGAAAAGGACAAGAAATAGGCTCAAAGTTGTCCTGTTTTGTCAAATATCATTCAGTAGTCTGACACTAAAGAAAGGAAGCTATGCAGAAAAAGGACTCTGGTCCTTCCAATTTGTGATGTGCAGTATTGGGTCAGGTCAAGGTGTAGAAGAGCTCTGACCAACCTTAATCCAAATGGACCTGAAGTTACCAGATTTTCAAGGACTGCTTCTCAAGTGAAGTGCAAGAATGCACCAGTTCCAAAAATGTGACAGGGGTTTATAACAGTTGCAGTTTTTGGCCCTTTAATAGACAATGTTTTTTTGTTTGTTTCATTGCTTCTTGTGACCAGCAAGATTAGGCAGAGATGGGAAAAAAAGAAGACATCAAAGCAGTAGGCAGAACACTGAAAATTTGTGAAACAGTTTTGCTGGCAGAAGCACTAAAAAATTCTCAAGACTATATTCACAGAAATGTCCAAGCCTTTAAGGGTTTGCTTTTCAAATTAATTTTTCAGTTTTATGTGGTTTGCTCATCAGTGCCACAGCAATGGGACATGGCATTTCCCAGGGATAAATGAATATTCCCATAATGTTGTCAGGTGACCTGTAGGTCCCACAGTAACATTACTCAGAGACAGAAATGGGACCTCAAGACAAAGGCCTTCCTTCAGCTGCCTTTTTTCCTGTTTTCAGGAAAGCAGCAGGTCATGCAAAACAAGAGACTCATGAGCCAATGAGGAATTTTGACATGAAATGATGGGTTCTGGAGAAATGATTCAACCAGTCAGGGTTGCAAACATTTATTCTGCATGATATATGTGGTAATTGTGATCCAGAAACAAAGCCATATGCCACAAGGCTCTAAATGTATACCTAATTTTCTGTTTTCATGATATAAAAATAGCAACAATAATCTATTTATAGACAATGGCAAGACATTTATTAACTGACCAAGATCAGTTCAGAGCATCAACTCCTCCTGGCTAGGCATTAAATCTCCAGGAAACATCTCTGCTTCACTGTTATTGCTTCATTATTTACACTAACTATCATAACCATTTGTCTAAATATTTGCTTTTCTGATACTGACACCCTGAAGGAGTTCAGGTCAGGACATTGTTTGCCTGTTGTATAGCATTGCAATATACAAAGTTTTAAGTAACTATGGAAAAGAATAGGAAGCTTAGAAACGAAATGAGAAATGAAGGCGTCTGGCTTGGAGCACCTGCTCAGTACAGTTGTTTTTTATTAAATAATACAACGTGCAGCTCTGCAGGAGGTCAGAGCAGATGATCTAATGGGTCTTCCTGCCCTTGAAATACATGGACTATGTTGCTGAGCAATTAATGTCAGTGGAGCCAGTGAAGTGAATTTAGGCTTGTCCATTTAGATTATTGCAAAGCCGATATTTGGTGAAACGGTTTCCTTGACCTCTCTTTTATTTCCAATAAAGGCAATGTTGTTATGGGAGGGGAAGGGAAGTGTTTGGAGTCACCCAACTGGTCCACATTCCCAAATACAGTTTCAGCGACCAGACACTGAGATAGGCATCGAGTGCCCTTTGCACCTACTCGGTTTCATTTCCTGGGTGTTCTCCGTATTGGGCTGAATGATGAGCCAATTGTACAATAAAATGTGTCCTAAGCATATCAGCACGTTGGAATTTAAGAACTCTTCCACATGTAGTGAGCTGAGGAGTTACAACACAAAGCACACCTTTCTCTCAAATTGACTGATTAGCATAATAAAGTTAAACTCAACGCAGCTTGTTCTCAACCTGTATTTGGCCCGAAGTGTTTTTCTTGTATTGCAGACCTGACAAAGGGCTCATGTGCCTGGAAGCACGTGCCTGCTATTTTCCAGGTATATCAGTTGGTCTAATTAAAAACCTTACCTCTTCCTACGAACTTTGCCACAGGAATGAATCTACAAGGCTAAGCAGGTTTCTTTCTTTCTTTCTTTCTTTCTTTCTTTCTTTCTTTCTTTCTTTCTTTCTTTCTTTCTTTCTTTCTTTCTTTCTTTCTTTCTTTCTTTCTTTCTTTTCTTTCTTTTCTTTCTTTCTCTTTCTTTCTTTCTTTCTTTCCTTTTTTTAAAAAAAATTTATTTTTAAATCTGGCACAATTTTAAACCATTAGAAGCATCTTACATATGAATGGCCTAGTTTCTGATGACACTGACCATTATACCTACAGTTTAAAGTTGGTTTCAGTTTCACATATGGTAAATATGCCTTGCAGGCAGATAATACAGGAGCTAGGTAAACTTGCTTTACGACAAAAAGGATTAAGGGGTGACTTAAGCACTGCCAATAAACAGATGTGCAGGCAGAAAAATTGGATGTGTAACTGAGTAGTTGAAGAAATTGCAGGATCCAGTCCCAGACACAGAAGCCAGATTTCTGTGAATATTAAATTGCAGAGGGTTTTTTGGTTGTTGTTGGGGGTTTTTTTCTTGTTGCTGTATGTTTGGTTTTGGGTTTTTGTTGTTTTGCTTTTTTTTTTTTCATTTTTTTCTTTCCTTAGAAAGTTTAATAAAGTAATTAGTTTAATGCCAAAGATGTAGTAAATCCCCATCACTTGTCATCTGCACAGGAAGTTTAGTGACTAGCAACCCAGTTTTGAAATTAGTGGATTTAACAGAATCAGCAGTGGAGAAGCTGGACAGCCCATGTTCTGCTGTGAGATAGAGTAACTGATCAGAAAGGACATTTAACTCCTATTTAAATAGGTTGGGACAGAGAAACTCTGAAAGGCAGTGGAAGGCTATTTATACATCAAGGTGACCTCTGCTCCAATAGAAGGGTTCAAAGACGCTGCATGGTCTCCCAAGAAGAGCATCCAGCTGATTGCCTTAAGTCTTTGGAAAGCAGAAGGTGCCAAGTTTACCTACTCACTGTGTGAGTCCAACATCAATCCTGAATTCAGACAAGTTTGGATTGGCCTCATTGTGGGTGGGCACATGGAAACCTTTGAGTTTCACTAAACGGTGGAGTGTTTGATTTTGTTTTCTTTTCCACCAGGCTGCTGTCCTTAGCAGGGCTGTGTGATGTGAAGAATGAGTGTTCCCAAGAGCCTGCATAATACCCTGGTAATTTTTGCAGAAGCAAGGGCTGGTTTGTTCATTTCAGTGAGACAAGGGTAGAGCAAAGGCTTGACATGGGATTCCTGGTCAGATGAATGAGGTTGTCAGAGCTGCTTTGCCAGCCCCAGTTTGCAGAGGTTGCTGAGCAGATTTCTGCCATGGTAGAACGAAAGTATCTCATGGCAAGACCTCTGACTGTCTGACAGTAGTCCAGAGAAGTCTGTGCTCTGGGAATACGGAAGGGGAGGGAGGAGAAGGCTTTGGTTTTGCGAGGCTGTGATTGATATGGCTTTGGGTGGTTGCACTCTTTCTTCTACTCTGACACAAGAACCTGTTGCTCAGATCCTCAGCCTCATGAGTTTGTGGACCCATGCATACTTTCCCTTGCTAGTACAGCATAGCTACTCAAATCTAATGATAATGGGTAGTTTTTCTTAGTTTTGTTATGTTAATTTCTTAAAAGTTGTCCATTGACCCTACTGGTTGATTGAAAACTGCTAGAGCCCTGCAAATCTCCATTTCATTAAATTCTGGTTCTAAGTGCTATGAAAGTAACCTAAAAATCTCTCCTCCTGTGGAGTTCTGTGCTGTAACTCATCTGGTATGTGCTTGCTAGCTGACAACTCTTGCCAGCTTTCACTCTTATGCAATATAGCAGGAGACAGTTTCTCTAAATTGGCACCTTCTCTAAATGCCAACAGTCACATCCTATTATCTTAACACCTGATCAGGGGCAAAGCTGAATATAAGTTACAAACCAGAAGCCTGAAGATTAGCCATAAAGGTTCTTCTGGTGCACTGAAGATCTGTGGCTCAAGATACTTATTAGGCAGAATCAAAAATTATAAATTAGTTACTGCCAAAAACTTGACAATCACAAAGCTAATTTCTGGTAGAAACATTTGGTTCTTCTCTAAAAAATAAAAATAAAAGAATAATATGAGATTTAAAAATTTTCTTTAGGGCTGCAGCAAATTGTTAATAAAAAAGATAACACAAGCAGTTCTGACAGAGTGTTTCTCTTAGGAAATGTAACTTATTGATGTCTAAACTTAAATTCACAAACCAGTGTTTTTAATAGACCATTTCTGTGGATCATCCTGAGGTTTATCCCTTAACAAGAGCAAACCATATAATTATTATTTACCTAGATGACTCTAATTGAGAACAGCACCTTGCATTCAATTGTTTGTTTTTCCTTTTCCAGATGTGAGATGAAGACCTGATCTGACTGACAGATTAAATTACTTTGATCCTTATAATATTCAGATAAAACAATCATTCATAATTGAAAATATCTGTTCTAATCAAGAGTCTCTGAGAGGAAATTAGTCTCCCCTTCTTCCTGCTTCTTGCTTGGTGAGTTCACTTTCAAGGTATGATAATAAATGTGTCCAAACTAATCCTTCCTTTTAACCCTTTCCCAGAAATGAGTCAAGGGAGAGTTGTTCAAGCCAGGCAGAATTCCAGGACACGAAACATAGTCTAGTCTCTTAGGATGCTTCTTGACTTCATCCCTGGGCAGCTTTCATTGAGGCCTCACTGACATCTCCTAGATGGCAAATGAACCCCTATAAAGACTTATCAAGCTTAACTGGAGCTAATTTACCCTGGAACATACTGATGCACAGAGGTATTATTCTCTGACTAGCTGTTTGTCTTTCTCCCTCCACCCCCCATTAATTAGTACATTTTCACACTTCGTTTGGGAGGTTTGGCTGCATATGGTATAATTAAATATCACAAATCTTGGGTGCCGAAGACATACTAAGACACATTAGTCTTCAAAGAATCTTGCTTAATTTCATTGAAATGCTATGTCAAAATTTGACAAGTTAAAATTACTTCGGCACTGCCTTAGTAGAACACAACAATCAAGTAATTTACACAGAAATAGGATCGAAGAGCTAATCTTCACTGGGATCTTGATAAGTAACTGCATTTACAATATATATGCAGAATAATGTAATTAATTTCTTACTGAGAACATTAAGGCTGGTTCAGCTGGTTCTTGATTATCTTTTTTTGTTTGTTTGTTTTCCTACAAATGGCAAGCACTGACTTAACAACCTGCCTCCAGATATCAGGTTTCATTAAAGTGTTTCTTCTTAAAACTGTTCTGGCTAGCATTAGGTACTTAATGCTAGTTGACATGAGCATCTAAAAAAGGGTACTCATGTGTCTGTGTGAGCCTGAATCTTAGTAGCTTGTTTTTATTGCCTATTACTGTGCTTCTTGCTGTCAATGGTAGATAACACACCACAGTTTCTGAGAGCTACATAAAGCCTTGGGTTGTTTTGTTTTTTTTTTTCCAGAGAAGCAGAACAAATCAGCCCATTTGCTCCCAACCTTATAAATTTCTATGAGAGACAACTGGACCTTCCAGAAAGAGAAAGGATACAAAGATGATATTGGTCCTTTTATATGGATAATAATCCCTTGTGCATCAGCTGGCTATTCACATTCGTGTAAGCATTATGAAAAGGGAGATTTATCATAATGCACCTGAAGGGAGCTAAGAGATGATCTTGTGGAGTCATACATGGAGTGCTGACTTTATCCCTGGCATGACTATCGATATTGTCACCTATATGATACCCAAAAGGATGAAAGTGCAGACAGCCTGTCTCACCAGAGAGGTTCCTTCTCCTAAGACAGATAGAGAGAAAGCAGAATCTGGGATATGCAAGTGAAAGTCAATTGTTTGGGGATCACACAAGCTATTAGCTTCTCTGGGAACATCTGGCCATAATGGAGGGATGGGTGAGAACACCTTGGTTCTTGAGCTCAGGCCCAGAGTGGCAAATTGTCTTTAAGAAATTGAGCCCAAACTTGTTAACAAATACATCTGCTCTAATCTTCCACATACCTCAGCACTCAAAACATCCACTGAGACTAAAAAGTCCTGTTATGACAACATTCAATTTACCTCTGTTTTGGATAGTTTTTGCATGGAGCTCAGAAGGACTGATTGGAAATTTCTCCTGGTGAATATGCTGACCAGAGTACTAGAAGATACATTTATTAATGTGTAAAACCAAACACAATTAGAAATATTGCCAGATAGATATTCATAATCTGCAGTGCCCTGTGAAGTTGCTTATACAGATAGCTCAGGAGCTGATTGCACTGAATATAATTCAATTTTTTGCAAATTAGGTCAGATGAGAAAACTGTGAGGAAAAAAGTATGTGAGTGGGGAGTAGGCTTGTAGGAAAGAAATAAACACCAGCCTACGGAAAGGGGAGGGGGATCTCCTGCTGGCCACAAGCCCTGCATTTCTATAGGAATCTTCCAGGCCCAAGGACAAGAAAGAGTCAGCTGAACTTGACAAACTGGGTGTTAGTGGATAGTAGTGACCTAAAGGTGAAAGGACTGTAATGCCTCTCTGGCTTGTGAGTATTCCCCATGCCACAGCTCCTGCTTTTGTAATTTGCTCTTGTCAGTTTTATTTATTGCCAATTGTTCATTTGAATGCATCGGCTGCTGTTAGTGACAGGAGAGCCGTGCAGTGAGAGTGCTGGATGTGCACTGTGGAAATATGTTTTACCCATTAGTGTCAGAGCAAGACGATGAAGGAAACATTTGTACTAACTTTGAGTGGGTGTTTATGCTCTTAAAAGCTACTCTGTTAAAATGACATGAAGGGGATGCAGGCAGGCACAAACCCCAGTTCTTCTTTCTTCATTATATTAAAGGAAATTTGTTCAATTTACAAGTCAGAGTATGAGTGCTCATAGGCTTTGCAGAGAACTATGTTTTCGGAGGCACAGATTGAGCTAAGTCTGGTCTGACTCAAGTGTCATTGGCAGGGATCAGCACAGTTCAAATCTGTATTCAGATACATGCCAAACTCTGGAGCAGGATAGATCTCTTTTGCTGGTCTCTTACCCCATGGGACACCCAGAGAAGATGAATTTTCCATGTGATTTAAAAGAAAAACTCATATCTTTCCCAGCACTTGTCTTTTTAAATGAAAATTTTAACATAATCTATAGTCTTAGTTGCTTGTGTATTCCTCCCTAAATACTGATTAGCCAATACCCTTTGTCTTCTCTCCGAGCCTTCTTGCTTCATTCCTTATTCCTTTGCCTCCTGATGAGAGAAAGAAATGATCCGTCTCAGGGAATCAGCTGGTTCTTTGAGAGGATGGCTGGCTGGACATCTCCCTGCAGGGAGGCTGGGGCAGGCAGTGACAGCGCTCTGGGAGCTCAGAACAGGCACACTTCTGACACAGGTGAGGACCAGACATCCTCAGTGCTGGGAAAATGCTTCCCCAGTTCTAAAAGCAGCAGCTGATGTGGTGTTTGTGATTGTTCACTACCACCACTGGATTGTACACCCAGCTGTCATTTCTTACCTCTCCTCTGTCAAGTGCTTGTAAGGGAGTTTTGTCTGAGAGACGGCTGCAACAACCTTAAAAAGGGGTGCCTGATAATGTTATCACTGCAACTGAACAGTCATTTTCCCTTGGCTGGAAAAAAGGGAAATAGCATTTTTAAAGCCGTTGAGTACTGCAGCGGTGATTCCCTCCCAAAGGCTCTGCTGGATGTGAGGAGCTATAGACCAGCCCAGCTCAGTGCAGACCCCTGGCAGCCTGCTTGGAGCTCATCACATACAGTGTTGTTTGATAAAAATAAGAGGCAGCTCTTNAAAGGGTAGGGATTTCAATTATTTAACTGGGAAAAAATACCAACAACCCACAATTCAATTAATTAACCTTAATAATAATTAATTAATCCAAACTCCAAGTTAGTGTGAATGCAAAAGCCAACCTTCTAACATCATGCATGACATTGTTGAAACAATTGTCATTTATAAATCATTCTGGGGCAACTCCCCCTTGGCCATACGAGGTATTTCGCCCAGCTGGTCAAGACCTCAGGGATGGCTTGCAACCACAGACAGCACAGCAAGTGGGTGGGATAAGATGTGTTATTTTTCTCTTTAGCATTACCTTTTTTTTCTTACAGTATAGCCCCATTAAGCTGTTGAGTGCTTTCTTGACCACAATTGACTTAGGATAATCCTGGTCTAGCAGAAAAGGCATGATGAGATTTAGCAGCTGGAAGTGAATTTGACACGAATTTAGTCTAGAAATAAATTTCAGATTACTACTTTTTTATACAATGGAAGGTGATTAATCATTCCAATGAACTCTCTGGACTTGTGTTGGGATTTCCCAAACTTGGAATATTTTATGAATGTCTTCTTAAAATCTATGCCTTAGTTTCAACAGAATTTACTAGCTGAATGCTACAAACTTCTTTTGAATTCTTAGGCTTTTATACACAGGAATTTGGGTGAGAGTTCATAGGTGCCCTTCTGATTTTAAAATTCACAATTATTCAGTTAATCTAACTCTTTGTTGGCTTTAGCTTATGCCTGCTTGCTTAAGTTTTCACTCCTGGTATAAAATCTGTATCTATGCTGTGTATGAGGCTTACTGTTATTTATTTATGAACTTCCCAAGTACCTTCTAGATGAATATCTGTGGGTGAATATAATTCTAAAGCTTTTGCCAGTGTTGCCCTTAATATATTCTGTTCAGATACCTGAACACTTTCTCACATTGAGCAAAGTAAACAGAACAAGTTGGAGCAAGTCTCCCATGTTTTATCTCTGTCTCTGGCTTTTCTAGAAGGGTGGATTGTACTTGAAGTAAGAAAAAGCTCAGATATGTTGCAGTCAGAAATGAAGGGTCAGAGTTTTTCCCCAAATCTATTTCAGGCAAAGGTGAGTGGTTTTGCCTCCGTACTATACAAGTTCTTTCTCAAAGTATGCTCATCAGTAATAAGCATAGCTTTAGGGTCGAGCTTTGCACAGTACTTAGGTGCCCCTGAGTGGGTCTGCAGATGGTTTGAAGCAGGAAGGAGCTTGATACAAAAAAAAAGGCTCTGTGATGCTGTCCTGATGTTCCATGCACAGCCAAGCAACTTCACACTCTGAGAATGAAATGGGGAACAGGGCTGACAGGGACCTAAAAAGATATACAGTGTATCTCATTGGCTCATGTCAGATTTCCACTCCCTAACCTGCTCCTGACAGATACCACTCTAATTGTCACCTTCTCCTCATTAACATCTACCCAGAGCTCCTGGCAATAAGATAATATTTTTCTTAATGTCTGCTCCACCCCTGCCTTCTCCAGTTCCTATTGCTTTGTTGTGTCACTGGGGCTGCCTGTTGCTCTGCCACCTCTCCTTCCCTGAGCATCATAACTGCTCCTTTACGGGAGCAATAACCTCCTTACTTCCTTTTGCTTTTTCCTCATGGTACAGTGCACACCTACATGCTCTCATGAGGACAGTGATACTCTCCTACACAATGTTCTGTAAAATACCTTGGTATCTTGTAGCCATTGTGACATCTCATTAAAAGAAATAAAACAATTAAACAATCCTCCCCATATTATCTGCTGGAGAGAAGAAGAGTTGTAGCTGAGTATCTTATGGGGGATTATTGAAATAAGGGAGCCTGAGAATCAATTTATATCCTTAAAGCCAAGACCATGCTAGTTGTTAACTCAATATGAGAGCTTAAGGCATTAAATATGTCTCTCTAAGCACTTTGCAGTTCTTAATTTCCTTACCACAGGGATTCACTTTTCAGTATCAAGTCTGAATAGCCTGTCTTCTCTGGAAAAACACTCAAGTGCGTCTTTCTGATTCTAATAAAGTTTGGGTTAGAGAAGGGATGTGAGCAGCTTATGGAACAATGGATGTAAATACAAAAGTCTCCAGTTCAGCTGTGGGACTGATGTCACGTCATAAATTCATTAACACAGCTCTGCTCACCAATGGAAATGGGCAGGCAGGGATGTTTGAGAAGGGATTTTTTTCAGTGTATTAATTATTGCTTTAGATTTAATTCCTGTTGTGACTATCCTTCAGGATAGTACTTTTGAATTCTCAAGAAGGAATGAGGAGAAATGGGTTGGTGATGGTGGTTTTTCTGCTTAATTAAAGGTTTGAAAATTGCTTTTTTGTAATCTGGGCTCTTTGTCAAAGAACAGGCGCGCGTGTGTGTGTGTGTGTGAAATTTGTAGCGCTGAATGTTTTGCCTGCAGATGTCCCCAGCCAATATGTTTCAATTCAGCACCTGGGTTATCCAGATTGACAGATTGAATCTCAGTATTGGTTCAGTGAGGTCATGAGTGTTTGGGATCCATAGAGATTAAAGAGCAGATTAAAAGGCAGCACTGGTGTCAGCAGGATGCAGGAATGAGATGTGGGGATTACAGGCTGTGCAGGTCAGCGCTGTAGAGCTGCTATCAGCTGTTGGTGCCAGTGGTGGGTGAAGTATTCCAGAAGCAGTGGTGGGTGCTCTGGTTATCTTTGAGGTTCTCCCACAGAGCCTTCAACTATACAGATGATAAATACCCATAATCACTGGTCAAGTGAAAAAATAGCCAAAAAACTAGTATAAAACTAAAGGTGTAGGACTGTAAATCCATTAATTTCATATCATTCAGCTGCTTATTTCTGAGTAATCACCATGGCACAAAAGTCCTAATATCATAATAGGTCCCAGACAATTCTTAAAAATGCTGATGAGAGTGATTTCACCCCCATAAACAGTCGGAGCTGTACTAACCACAATGGTTTGTTTTTTCCTGACTGTCCTTTTTCCAAGACTCGGTATTTGTGTCCATAAGACATGAAGGTATTCTTGGGAAATTTTACTTCTGTTTGCTTTGGCATTGCTAGCTCTGGCAGTGTGGTACTGGGTACCTGAGAGAGACTTTGCCTGTGTTGTAGAAAGACAATGAGCGTTTACAATGAAAGCTGCAAAATTGCACAGTGAGATGTAATATCTCAAAGCATGGGAAAATGAGACACACACAGTGCTGCTGTTTGCTTTCTGATATATGTTTTATGTAAGAGAACGCTTTCAAATAGCAGAAGCATTTGTGTCATGCTGTAACCTATCTAGCCTAAAGTATTCAAAACAATTCTTGATATTTCTTCTGGAACAAGAACCTCTTGTGAAATACATTGTTGATTTTTCTATAAAAGCAACTGAACTAAATGATTTTTCTCCTTATTTTTGTTTTTATTTGCAAGATTTACAGATTAGCTATTCCAATGATTTTTTAAAGGCCGATTGATTTTGGACAATTTCTTCCTAGGAATTTACCAGATAATTTAATTCTTTGGAGACTGGATGGAGTGGATGAAGGGTAAATGTTGGGTTTCCTAAAAGAGCTTTTTTCCTAAAGGACAACTGCAGCTACCTTTGCTTTAGAGCTGAGATGCGTCATTTAAATGAAAAATTGGCCTGCAGAAGATTTCCAGGACTTGCAGCACTGATTTTATCAAGGATAGAAAAAGCAGTCTGTGAAATTTGTAGCATTTTCTATCGCAGGGAATGGTGCTAGGACACACGCACACAAAAAACCCCAAATCCAAACAAACCTGAAAACCCACAAGAAGCCAAACTAAAACAAAAACCCACAAATAAAAAATAAACAAACCGAAAAGCCCCCTCAAACCCGAAAACCTTAATATTTTTAGGAAGCAAGAACATGTTAGGAACAGAGCATGGGATACAACATCCAAGTAGGCCTGTGTGGGAATATGTTGAGGGAAGAAGGAGCTGAAACTTTGTTCCTCCTTCTTGCATTCTGTGTGTTGCTACCACGAGCTGACTGCTGTCCTATGAGACCAGTGCTCCTCAGCCCTTGCTGGTCCACAGACAGCAGCTCTGAGCAAGTAACAAGCTGTAGGTCACATAAAATGTAGCTCTCTCTGTCAGATGGGACAGCAAAGACACGGGTGAAATGCACCTGAGAATCCTGTGAAGGTTTGGAATGAGTCAGGGACTATTTTCCACTGCTCAGATGCTCTCTCTCTGTTGGGGTGAGTCAAGGATGAATGGGGATTTTGTATGTTGCCTGGCAGAGAACACACCATGATCTGTGCAGGACTTTGGAAAACAGAGAGAAAATCAGGAAGAGGAGAACAAATTTATAATTATGTGTAGGCATATGAGGCTTATATGAAGAAATGAGACTGGAAAAAACCAGCTTTACTGCTCCGGAAGACCTTGAGACATGCATGGTGGCAGGGAGTCGGTGAGCCCTCAGAGGGATTCCCTGCCTCCACCTCTGCCTTAGAAAAAATATAAATAGTTGGATGCAAATATCAAGAAAGCAACATGAAATTTTAACAGTAAAAGGTTGGAGTGGTTTTGACTGGTTTTGGAGGAAGAAATTGAATTTTCTCCATATGCCTGGTCAGAGAGATGGGACTCTGTCAAGTAGTGAGAGAGAGGAATTCAGTTAGGGCTGAAGCACTGACTGCAAACAAACAGGCACTGAGCACTACACTTAATGTACTGGCAGACCCTCTGTGACACAAGCACAGCATCTATTGTGCAAGGGGCTTTGAGATTATACACAGGATTATACGACTGATATTAAACCTAATAACACACACACCCTTTGCTGTGCATGAAGCATATCTGGTGTGTTTTTCAGTGCAGTCAGTACTGGGGTTTTTTGTTCTGCAATTTTTGGGGCAGATCCTCAGCAAATATACATTTCTGGACCCCAGTGTCAGAAAGAATGTTTTTCCACCACATAATCTCCCTGTTGTATAGTCTGCAGCAGTCAGCAGGGAAGGAAGCCCAGCATCACGGCGTGTTCTGTGCATTCTCTGGAGCTAAACAGGAAGCCATTTCAATGGGACTTACGTGGCTTTACACAACCCGTGCATCTGGGCCCTCTAATGAAACCACCGTATTAAAAACAACAACAGGCCCTAGATTTTCACCAGCAGGGAGGAGGAATTATAATTGAGTCAGGTGCATTCCTCCCAGCAGGCTCCTTTAGGACTTAATGGAGGATGGTGAAAAAGGGCTTGAGGCTGGAGATGCAGTGTAAAGGGACATGCAAAATGTTCTCTGCCTGTGGCAATGAAAGTCTATCCCTGGCCTTGAGGCTCTCTGTTTCCTTAAACGGTTGATAGGAATCTCCTGTGGTTTCATTGACGGCCTTTCAGAGCTCCCAGGGGCTCTGGGGGGTGGCCAGGCACTGCACTGCCTCACCACAGAGGGTCAGATAGCCTGCCAGGCTTGTTCCCATCCCTGTACGGAACAGGCTGTTCCTGATACAGGCTGGGCTGGTGTGACCAGGCCATGTCCATGAGCATCGCTGGTGGGGTTGTGGGTGTGCAGCATGTTCTGACAGATGGTGGGTGGGAATGGCTGCAAAGGGAGGGAAGCCACTAATGAGAGGAAGGACAGAAGGTGGGGAGCTGGACAACATCCTTTGCCATGGCAAGCCTGATAAGGTGGGTGTTTACTTCTGTGGGAAGGAACAGCTTTCCAAATAAAAGATTAACTGCTAAATGATCTCATGGTAACAGCCCTGAGCCATTGCTAATTTAGCCACTCTGTGTAAAACGAGGCAGGGAGGTAAGAAGGGTCATATTCCAGTCCCAAACACCCCTGGCTGACATCAGTGTGTCATCCTTGCATCTCCACAGAGCTCAGTGCACTCATCATTGTTTCAGTGCTTTTCATCTTTGAGAGGCTTAGGCTGCTCCTCCTTGCTGGAGATGGACGAAGGGCTGGTCAGCCTAAAAGCAGAGTGGATTTTTTTCCCAACTATGTTGGTTGGC
The DNA here is from genome assembly GCA_013397815.1 of Aleadryas rufinucha. Lineage (NCBI taxonomy): Eukaryota > Metazoa > Chordata > Aves > Passeriformes > Aleadryas > Aleadryas rufinucha. Next base: position 352,166 of record VZTH01002835.1, read on the forward strand.
TTCAAAAAAGACATTGCTTCTCCTTGCAAGTCTTGCTGCACTGGGCAGACACCCAGAGGAGGAAAGGCTGAAGGAGAAGAAGGATAAGTTGGTTTTTATTCCATACTAGCTGTGCATGGGACATTCAAACATCTCCAGGGCATGAGAGTCAGTCTTGCATTGCAGATATTGACCAGCTAACTTCTCTCAAGGAATTGGAGTGTATGTTTGTATTTCCCCATGACCTGACACAAAGCTGGCTGAACCTGGCAGCTATTTAATCATGTTAAATACTCACTTTTAATTGTATTAATTGTGTTAATATTCACTTACGCACCTGCTAGATCCAGCACGGCTGTCACCAACAACATCAGTGAAAGGTCCGTCTGTATTCACAATCATGAGACTCTTATCTCCAAGGATGGTGTAAATCCTATCTGCCAACACTGCTGGTCACCAGGTCCAAAGCATTATGGATTTCTCCCTGGACTGTGTAGCAGCTTGGGAAACAAAAGCAGCTTCTGGACCAGCAGTTCTAAGAGACCTTTCACAGAGGACATTCCAGGAAGTCTCTTCATAGTTATTCCAACTTCCATCTGAGGGGACATCAATATGGACTTTGGAAAAGAGGATCCCAGTGATGTCAGCAGCAACAGCCCAGAGAACCCCGTTCAGCCTCATCTGCTTTTACAACAGTTATTTGTGAAGTTCTTTTCAGTTGCAGGAATGGTTGGTGATCTTCACCATTGTTCCCTCTCTCTGCTAGTATGCTCTGGTTTTTGGCTTTTAATCACAGTTCTTGCAGTTTGTCAAAGCATAAATCAAAATGTCTATCCATAGAGGATACTCCTAGAACAAAATTCCTGCCTGGGTTGTCTCTGTTTGTTAAGGAATAGCTGTGATGACCAAAGCAACTCTGTCTCATCTTGAGTTCCTTGGTTCTGAATTGTCAAAACCATCAGTGCCTGAGAAGCTTGGCTGGCTTTCTCCCATGGTCCTTTCTGCTTCTTTCTTCTGGCTGTGCTGGGTTTGGAAGACAGCCCTGGAAAACACAGGTCTTCTGGGTCAGGGAAAGGGAATGGACCCTTTCTTTCCCACTTGGAGTCTGCCCATTCCTAAAACCTAATACTCCAATCCTTCACTTGAATTTTGATGGGCAAGATCTCATGAGCTGGGGAATTCCCTGGGGATTTTTTCCCCGCAGTACGAGCAGAGACTCTGGGCTCTCAATGAGCAGGGTGGTGAGCACTGGTTGCAAACCACAAGGGTTAAGTGGCTTGTCGGATCATGGGCGGTGAGAAACTGCCGCATGTGTGTGGTCTTCCCAGTTCACACTCAAGTGTTATACCAAATAAAACCCCAACAAACAACACAAAAAACCTTTTTGTAAATCTTGAATTCCAGGTAATGGCTCGACCTGCACCTTGTGTGAGATCACAGTGATGCTTGGTAGACTGTCCCTTTCACACCCCTGGGATTTTGTGCAAAATACTGTGAATGCAAAATAACCTGGGGCCACCTGTGGGTTTTCTTAAGCTAAACATCCCACAAGTGTGAGCAAGTGTACTCTGACAATAGCCTAAACCAAAAACACAGCTCAAGGCGGAGAGAGGGAAAGCCTCTTTGGGGAGAGTGACATCTACAGACTTCTTTATAAGATATAATCCCCTCTTGCCTTAAGACTGGCTTGGGCTGAAAACCAGTCCAGAATTGGACTTTGCAGGATTTATAATGGATGTTAACATGATTTGGATCACACACTCACTCCTGAGGTCCAACTAGAAGAACAGCAATATTTTAGGCTGTGTTGTGCAAATGTATTGAAAGAGTCAGGCCCACTCCACAGACCTTGCAGTGTAAGTGTATGAACAGAAGGGAAGTTGTCTTACACCCAGTATTTGCAAAGGGTACTGGGAAAGGCTAAGTGACTTGCCTGAGGTCACGCAGGGATTTTTTGGCACATCAGCAAGTTAAACCCAGCCCTCTTTATGTCCAGTCTAACACTTTAAGCACAGAAACATAATTTTTCCAGAAGGAACAACTGGCAGATTAAAAAGTTAAGTTTTTTGTTTTATTTTTATTCTCTTTTTCCTTTTTTCTTCCCACATTTGATGTACAGGAAAGAACAAATTAGCTCATTTAAAACCAACTGGAATTTTCACCCCAACTTGAGCATATTTTTCCAGATTCAAAGCCATTTGTTCAATATTTTTGTTTCTTAATCTTATTTTCTATGAACATGAGACTCTCTTCCTCCCAGAACCGTGTGTGCCTACAAGGGCCAAACCACCACTTGAAAGGCTGTTCCTGAAGTATCCGGGGTACGTCCAGAACTGGGGAACGCTGAAAAACTTGCAGACAACCTTGGCCTCTCACCCTTTGTTTGCATATCAAGTCAATCTGCAGAAAACCTGTTCCAGAAAAAAGTTTTAGATTTCAGATGGGTGATAGAGAGACCTTTGAATAACCCTAGGACTTTGGTGGCTTCAAGAAAATGGAAGCTGATTCCAAACCAGTTTCTGGTGTGGGGTTTGGTTTGGCAAAAACAAAGTCTGACTGATGAGGTTTGGCCAAACTGAGCCTCCAGTTTTCTAGCCAATCTCTGCTTCAAGAGATCGTCAGTTCTTGGGTGTGCTTCCATACATTTGAATTTCCTCACTGCTTGGAGCCTTCAGGAAAAATAGAAATAGCCAGAAGTTCCTTCTGTAAGCACATTGAGTCAAAATACAAATTCAAGAGTGGTGCAGTCTTTTCCAGATGTGTGCAGCCATGGCATCAGATCAATGAATGCTGCACCAAACAAAGTACTTGCTCTTACTGTTGGCACAGAAACAGCAGTGAAAGTCTTTATTCTTTCAACATCCTCCATCCTGGACTTTCTAAGACACTCTTGCCTTTTGGAGGGTGTGGAAGCATTGGGCAGGATGGTGCTGATGGGGAAAACAACAACTGTGTTGTGTCTTCCTTGGAAAAGTCTGGTCTGGCCCTGTTTCCCAAGAACACACGTGACATCCCAGACCCATGCAGACAGGCATCTGCAGTTTCAGTCTCTGGCCTATTCACTTTGTGCTGGGATTGGTAACGGAGGTGACAGTTGTGCTGACAAGCTCTTGTCAATGGAGAAAACACATGGCTTTTTCTGGCCCACATGGAGGATGTGTTGGTTGTAACCCCCATGAATCATCTTGCTGGATACAATCTTCACACCTCAGACAACTCATCCTAAAATACTGAAATAGCTCAAACTGTAAAAATATCTCTGAAACATCCCAGGTCTGGTGTGTGGATGCTTCTTGTGGAGTCAACGTTGCCAATGAGGGCTGTGAGAAGAGGTCTACGTTGCAGCCGGGCAAGATAGAGCGGATGAATCAAGGTGTTTTGCCGGAGTTTCCTTCAGGATCCTTGCTGTCCTGCTGGTGGGGTACAGAAGTATCTTTATACCTCTGGAGTCTGAGCAGTCTCCAGCAATTCCAGTGTTTTAGGGCCCTTAGCAGGTGCTGATGATCTGCATCTCAATGAATCATTTTTTTTCTTTTTATCTTGAGGTTCATTTGTTGGGGCTCTCTGTCCCATTAGAAGCCTTTGGTTGTTCTGTTATTGAAACATGCATTTTTGCAGAATCCAACCTTGCTGCTGGAGTTATAGGTCTGTGTTTCGCCTTTCTGTTGGAGGTTGCAAAGAGCAGAGTCGTGGGAATCAGTTAAACATAATTTCAGAACAAGAACTGCTCTTTGCTTCGAAGGACAATCAAATGTTTAACATTTCTATGAGAATTAACTTCCTGACCAGTGCCTTTCCTGGCAGTTCCTGACCCATTCAAGGTCTTCCTCTGTGTTTTTATCTGTTGTTAATCTCGTCTGGTTTCTTTTCTGGACTGGGCTTTTCTCACAGCTAGTCCAGGTTCTTTATGACAAAATAATGCTGCCTACCACTTCTTCCTTCTGACACAGCTCTCTCTGAAGTTCCTTCTTCCCTTCCTGCCATGTGCACATTACCTATAAACTGACACCTTTCATTCTTTCCATTGCTCCAAACCTTTCTCCTTCAAGTAAGCAAAAAATCAGGCTCTTGTAATCGTCTCCTTAACTTGCTCATTGCCATCATCAAATTTACATGTTCCTCGTTGTTCCCAGATTGAAGGGTGCTTCTTGGCCAAGGTTAATAAACACCAAAAAAGAAGCATTCACAGCACAGCAGTAACACTTTTGTAGTAAAACAAACACTTTTGTAGTAAAACAACTGGAATCTATCAGAATGAATTGGTTTCCTGCAGGAGGAGAGCCCAGCACAAAAACCATCTCATGCTCATGGGCAGGAGGTTGTACACTGAGCCAACACATGCTCCAGCCATAGCCAGGTGCTTTAGGCACTTGTAGAATTTGATTTTGGATTCTCCCTGCCCTGGGCTGGGTAATTGGATTCCTTACTCTATTCAGTTCCCTCACAGCATGTTCACTTCAGCTCTGCCCTCTCAGATCCTGTCTTACCTCTGCGATCCTTGTTTTGTCTGTTAATTGACCACTGACCACCTCACCGCCTGCCTCTCCCTGGAGGATCGCTGTAAATTGTGAAATGGGAATCTCTTTCTCCCCCACTCATTGCTATTCTTCAGCTGCTTAGACAGTCTCCATAAGAACCAGGCCCGTTTCCACCTCTGGTGTTGAACACTACATGAAAAAATGAGATTTGTTCTTCATTGTCTGCACATAAGCCTTATTATAAATGTGCAAGTGAGGACTGAAAATTACTGAAAAAAAGTCACATTGAAAAAGAGGGGATCAGTTAATACCCAAACTTCAATGAGATAAGCAGACACTGCTTTAAACAGAGAAGATACTCTGTTTGTGGTTCCAGTCCTGAGAGTAGCAGCTCAGGTCCAAGCACAGACTTCACAGGTGTCTGCTTCTTTTGTCAGACTCTGTTGCTTCCCTCTGCCTAAGTTTTAAAGTTTTCAGAAACGTATTGTTTAAAGTTTTCCTTTTGCCAACCCATCTGTAGCCAGAAAGTCAGTGGGAGACAGAGAGAGCCATAAAAGGTAATAGCTAAATAAGTAACATGCAGAAATTCCTCACGCTCACCTCTGTATTGGCAAGGGAAGATGCAGCTGACAAGGGAAGATGCAGCTGACACGGATTAGCTGAGCATGAGTTTAAGCTAAAAGCTTTGGAGATAATTAACAAAACCCCAAAACTAATTCAGCTGATCTATTCCTTTGTGTTTTCTTGTCTCGCAAGTGAGGACCTGTTGCTGTTGCTTTTTTTTCTGTTCCCAGGAGAAAATTACTAAACAGTAACTAATAACACCAAAAATCTTGTTGCCTCATGGGCTTTTGTAATGTCCTCATGGGGCTTCTCTCTGCAATATTATGTCACTCACTGCAGTGTGCAGGAAACAGAAAAAGGTTATCTTTATTTCTGTATAGTCTCTGCCTCTGGACTGGGTGAAAAAGAGAAAAATAAAGGGACAGGGTGAGAAACATTCTCCTGCTCTCTTCACTTTCCCCTTGCAGCACAGGAAGAAAAAGTTTTGTTTCCATGTGGAAGTTTTTTCAGGTATTTCTTTGTCAAGAGTGAATGTGGGCTTAGGAAAAGCTTAGTTCACTTCCCCAGATCAGCTGCAATTCTCCAGTGCACCTTTGTCCACTTAAGCCTGGGTTAAGTAATCTCTTCCCTGTTCTATCCTGTGCATAGTTCAGGCCCTGTCCTCTCTAGGTAGAATGGAATAATTTAAGTTATTAAATTCACGCACTACAGGATCCAGCAAATTCCTCTGTCTTTTCCAATTCCTGTACATCTTCCAGAACCAAGTGCTGTTTTAACCCTTCCCACCCTTTCTAGCAGGCTGGGCTGCACCTGCCAGAAGCAGGGACCTTGAGTCCATAAAATCCCTCCCTATATTCAGACAGCTCTGCTTGAGTGGTTATCTTTGTTGCAGACGATGGATGAAGAACAGGGCTGTTCTCCCTGCTCTGCTGAATGTAGGAGTCTTTCTGTCATATTGCCAGGCCTGGAGGGAAAAAAAAAAAGCTAAGTTCGGCAACCCAAGGGGACAAATTATATTTAGCTGGAAATTTTGGGTTTTCCCTGGGGCAAATAATCTCTTCTTTCTCATTTCACCCAGCTCTAAAATGGGAATAACATACCTTATCCATGTAGAATGGAGATGTATGATTCCACAGCAGAGAGGAGAGGTTTGTGCCTGCCAACTGTATAAATATGTAGATTCAAAACTATTTCTGGATACTCTAAGGAACCTTTCTGAGGAAGTACAACAGATCATGGACTAATCAAACTTGTCAGGATTCTGTTTTTGGAAAGGGACACTCTCTCATGCAGCCACCCATGCTGTAGGCTTATGAAGTGTCTGAAATAGCCAATGAGTCAGGTGTCCTAGTGAGGGCCCTGACATTCACACGGAGAGGCTGAGCTGTCTTTCACATTGAGAAACCTCCCAGGGTCTCAGCTGGTCCACAGAGAAGAAAAGCAGACAGCTTTTACAGTCTAAAACTCTAGGCTTTATATTTTCTATGTTTTAGAAAAATTATAAGTGAGTCACAGCCCAGTGCTGCAGCACATGTAGCATGTATGAGGGTCTGGCAAAAAATTTCTTTCCTACAGTTAGTGTTGTACTGAGAGGTTTATCCTTTCTCTTGAATCATCCAGCCACTCTTAAAGCAAAGCTGTCAAGAGAGAGAGGTTGTCAGAACTCCCTGGTGTAGCAATTTCTGTGTCTGTCTTGGAATGGAGGAACCTGAAGCATCGAAGTGTCCATCTTCATAAACTCCAGGAGGGTTTAGAGCATAAGCTGAATTCATAAAAGCAATGACATGATTAGCAAGCTTCCAAGAATTTTTTCATAATAATTCCCCCACACATGCAGACTGCACTCTGATTACGTGACAAAATAGCATAAATCAGAGCATCTTTTCCTGTGATATCTAGTCATGTTTGGTTTTTCAGTTTGTGGAGGACAATCATCCATTAGTCCAGCCAAGCTGCAGCTCACAAGAATTTCTCTCAGCCTTGTTTACTCTTTCTATGTGTTGATAAATGCATCAATGTCACTGTGGTCAGTTATGCTCTGTTCTTGTTTCTTATTAAAACTGCTGGCAGTTTGAGGTGATGCTCACAGGGCCTGGAAACAACTACAAAACAAAAGCTGATGTCGTCACTGATCAACACTTGTGTTAAGCAAGAGGTGTTTTTTCATGGTGTAGCATTGCTGAAGCTTTGGATTGACACTACACCAGTTCTTGCTTCTTCCCTCATTCCAATCTGGACTTTGCTGTCTATGAGCAAGGATAACTTCTTGACCATTCTCATGGGCATTTTAACCCACTGGAGGTTAGGATTTCTGGGTAAAGAGGCATTCTTCCTAACAAACCCATGAAAGATACAAAGCATCAAACCAGCTGCTCTGAGAAAATGTGAGCTGTCTGTGATACATATATTTTGTGGAGAAATAGACTGACTTGAGCCTATTATCTGTCTGCATTTTGTTTGTGTAGGTAGTGGGACTGGCCCCACATCTACAATAACACCATCATTAATGAAGTAAGCAAGGAGAGATTTGTAGGGAGAGATGACAACCCTGGTTAGAGCAACTGATAAGAAGCAAAGACCAGGCATTTCTTGGGCCTGAAACTGAAGAAGCAACATTCCAGCTAAGAAAGATGGGTGAAACTTGCTTTGCAGCTTGGGCTGAATTGTGATTATCAGTTTGATATTTAGTGAGACAAGGGTATATGGTACCTACCATATAATGAAAGAGATAAAAATGAAAATGAAAGAGATGTTAACAGAAGTGGCAAGTTAATAATTTCTGTGTCACAGAGACAGATAGAAATTGCTTTGGCTCTAGCACAGAAAAAATTGTGACATAAAATCAGCATCTCCATTGTGCTGTGATTTCGAGAATGAAGTAGAGTTAGGAATTTGACATCCAAAGCTCATCTTTTGAAGGTGTATTGTGGAATGCCTTTGAAGATCAAGACTAAGAAGTCAAACAGAGCGTGGTTGCATTGTGAGAAATCTTCTCCCACTGGCTGTTTCTGTCTTTCACAGAGTGTCTGCGTGGAAATGCTGTGGTGCACAGTGGTTGATGGGTTTCCCCCACATACTTTCCACAAGGGCATTTGGTGCTTTGGATAGAATAGATCCCGTTCTGGAATGAGTACATGTAGGATGCAAGGCTTTGATGGTTTCTTTTGGATGGGAATGGGGCTCTTATTCTGTGGGGTATGTACATGTGTCAGCAAGTTTTAAATCTATTGCTTTGGCATGGCCCAGCTCTGCTTGGGATACGTTTGCCATGAGAAATTTTGCTTCTAATAAAGTATTTTGTGAGGCAAGGGCAATTTGGAAAGTTCAAAGGGAAAGTTTGAGGACAATTTCTCTCAAATGATCATCAGCTAGCAAAGGCTGTAGTTTCAGGACATTCTGGACACACTCCAATCTAGTTTGAAATGTGGTAACTAAGTGTGCTGTTAGTAGGGTTTTTCTTTATTATATTGTAGTGCATTTTACATATGTTCTTCAGGAGGCTCATTTACATTTGTGATCTCTGTCTGTGGAAGAGTTACCTTGTTTGCTGAATATTTAGAGGCTGTTACTGTGGTTATCAAGAGTATTCTCTTCACTGCCAATCTGATAGTGTCTGGAAGTTTGGCTGAATATTACACATTTCAGGGAGCGCTGTGGATGGTTGCTATGTTTCTGAAGTCAGGTGTGCTAGTCCTTGTTTGTTTCAATCTGTAAGTTTATTTTTAGGTTGCCATTTTCAAGGTGAACTTGTGTCTGGGAATCATCCAGAGAAAACTGGAGATTTTTTGACCTGTGAATGAGTGTTGGGAGTAGCAGAAATGAATCCCAGACAGACGGGTATTATTGAACATTTGCAAACCACCTTTCTTCTGAGAGCACAGGAAAAGGCCCACGATACTGGCTCTGCCCCTCATATAACAAAACACTCCCCTCAGAAAGGTTTCAGTCACCAGCTTCTCTGTCCACAAGGCTGCACTTGTGCAATGACATGAGAAAGACACCTTCAAATGAAATCATTGAAGAGTCCTGAAGTCAGTAGTAAATCAGTCCTGGTAAGAAAGCCACCTTGTGTTGAATGCACCTGTCATGGTCTAGAGTCCTGCCATAGTCAGTTGGCCAAATAACTCCCTCTGGTAAGCTGTGGTCCCAAGATATATCATAAATATCAGCCAGGTAAAGGCTATGTGGAAAATGCAGCTGTGGACAGCTCCAGGGAGGCTGGATCAATAGCACAGCTGGTCAAAAAAGGGTGGAGAAAAGGGAAAAACTGACAAATATCTGCCTTCAGTTTAGTGTCTGTCTGAGACTGTGAATTTATGTTTGCCAAAATGGTCTGACTGCCTCTGGGCAATAGCTCCCACTGTTTCTCTTTCATGCTATGTTGTTAGAAAGTCGTGGTTGTCTCAGTACTAAATGCCCATCACTTCCCCCATGGGGAGAGAGCAAATGCATTGATGTGAGAGTGGTATGGAACTGACAGACAAGGCAGAAACTGCCAACCACTGTTCTGAAACTTCTGTTCTGCTTTGTAGGCATTGAAATGCTCTGTTGTGCTAAATGATAGATCTGTCTTCTTTTGTGTTCTTAAAGATAACATTTAGAAGTGCAACAGGTTCTGCCAGAAGCATGCGTCTGTATCTAAATCTTTCTTAAATGGACTCAAATCACTCCCAGAAGTTTACTCTCAAGAAACAACTGATGTGAATTGACAGCATCATACCTGAAAATTGAAGGGGAACCATTTGAGCAGATTTAACACCTTCATGGTGACTCATTTTCTTCTCTCCTGGTGGCTGCAGTCATGGACAACTCACATTTGGAACAAAGGGACTGGTACCAGCCAACTGTAACAAACATCTCTAGTTTTAATTTCTCTCTCCCATTCTGTTCTACAAGTAGTTCTAGAGCTTAGATCTACTACTGGAATCCAGAGGACATTTGTACCAAATAAAATTATTCCCAAGTGATTTATATTTTTTCCCCTACTAAAAGTGAATCTGGATTGCTCTTGATGTTTTGGTGGCTGTGATACTGGGAGCTCAAGATATTTCTATGAAGAGCACTAAAGCTGAAATAACCATATGGGTGAGCTTGGTTGGAACTGAAAGCTATGAGTTTTGTGAATGAGATTAAAAAGGACACAGGATGAACATACTGCACTGAAAAATCCTTTCCTGTTTTAGTAACAACTCTGGAAAAGCAATAAGGAAGCAATTTAAAGCAATTATTGCGTTTGTATTAGCTTTTCACAAAATGGGTTTTCTCTTGTATATCTTACCTGCTCTAGAGGTTTAAAATAGAACCCTTTATATGGTACATTTCATTCCTGATTTGCAGATCAGGATCATTTTCTGGCTATTCTTCTGATTACTTTAAATTATAAACATAGAAGCCTTTATTCTTTGTCTCAGAACAATGCATTCCATAGAAAATAGAGCTCTGACGGTTTCAAACCTTAAAAAAACCCCTATGCAGCATCACCCAAAAATAGTGATAATGTTTATTAAAAATAGGAATAATAAAGATTATTCTCTTAAGATATATTTTGAATTCTGAATCTTAAAGCTTCCCTGAGGCTACAAAGTTGCAAGAGTTGCTGTGATAATTAAAATATAGGGGTTTCTTTTGCTTGTGCTTCTTTTTTAATTGATTGTTCCAGGAAGAAATGACAACAATTTATAAGAGTGACTTTGCATGCAATATATGTGTCTCTAACTCTTATCAGGGTGAGTAGTATTTTTTGAGAATTCTAGTCTGGCATTTTCCCTTTGTGTCTTCAGAAAGTCAGCATGTGAGACCTCTTTCCTAATAGAGCAACACCACATACTCCCTGACTTTATCAATCAAAGGGTTTGGTTTTTTCTCATAAGGAAATGTGCAAATTCTACTTTTTATGGAAAATGCATCTAGGGTGTCAGAATTTATCTGAAATAATATCTGTAATAAGTTTAGGAATGGTCAGCCTCAGTATACACCATCATTGAAAGGACCATCCATTGGATTTATTGGATTGCCATCCATAAAAAGCTACTTTACCTTGCAGGAAAAAAGAAATGATGGTGACATGGCCCCAAGGGTGGCTGTTTCTGGGGTTCTTCTCCAGATGGAAGAGGTTATTCTTTCCTTGATCCCCAAACTTCTCCTGCCCATTCTCTGCCTTTTCCAGCTGGATGAAGACTTTCCTGCCTATGCTTCCCACAGCTTCTGCCATTGGTGGGAAAAGACATATTTAACTATGGTTGAATCCTACTCCTTCTGAACTGGCTCAAAAAATGCAACACAAGTATGAAAAACCTTTATCCACAGTCTGAGGTAACATGAGAGAATAAAGCTTCTATGGTCAATTCACCATAGAGTAATTTTTCAGCTATAGCTCTTTTGCCACTTCTCATCTTAAGGGCAATAAATCAAAACAGAAACATGAATCCAGGGATCTTTCTCCTTGACAGAAAGACATAGGAAACCTAAGGAAGTGTGGTCTGTACACTCACATGAGGATGCTGGAAGCTGTTTTCTGGATGTGATATACAGATCACAGGAAAAGAATGAATGTGGCATCTTGTGGTTACAGACTTGATCACAGACAAGAAGGAAGAGGAACTGCCTCAAACCTCATTTCTGGTGATTTCTACAAAGATATGAAATGATCATGAGAAGAAGGCTTGGATGGTCAGGCTATCTAATCCACCACTGTGCCATTAGTACCTTGTGATGCCTGAGGAAAGTCACATTGGAGATACAACTGTGCGGACATGCAGACAGTCAATTTCCTCTAAGTGCAAGTGAAGGTATTCACATTCAGTGGTTCACTTTTGTTCAGTGCAGAGGTGGGTGTGCAGTTTGCAGACAGGCCCACTAGTGTCCTGAAGGTCTCGGAAGGTGGAGATGTACTCCTCCCACTTGAACAAGAAAATGAGACTTTGCATCTCCATGAGAAACAGCCTCTAACCCAATGGCTCCATCACTGACCTTGCACGCAGAAATGGGAATCCACCACGGGAACAAAGAGACGATGAAGGTGATTTCTTTGCTGTCTGTTGTTGGCAGAAAAGTACCCTCTCTTGGGCAGGGCTGTCATGTGAATGACCACTACAGTCGCAGGACACAAAAGAGCAGGAGGAGACTGCAGCTGGCTTCAAAAGTGCAGTGGGGGGTTACATCTGCTAGAAAGGCACTGTGACAGCAGTGGCCATGGCACATGGAGCACTGCACTGCTGAGGTTGCTGGCAGGTAACAGAGAAGTCTCACACAGTTTATTTGGGAGGAGATAATAAAGTGCCATGCTGTACCCAGAAGTAAAACAGCAGGAGAAGTCTGCAGGACTCCACATGTAAAGTCTCACCTTGCTAGTCCTGAGCACTGAGAATGTATCTTAGAATGGGTGTCTGTAAACTTTGAATTGTTCTAGGAGAAGTTTTTCTTGGTTCTGTCAGAAATTTTAGTTAATCCTGTGTCCCCTATTGTTTTCACAGGACTGTGGATTATATGTAGTGGTTTCTACTTCTTTATGTAATTACATGCAATCTGCTTGGGAAAAAATGTTGCATGTAATTCATTAATATTAATACAGATTATATTCTGATATTGCTATCATTCACTTGTTGGTACACAGGCACAAAATAAGACACCAAGATGTGCCTAGAACAGATCATCACCGTCCTCAATGCTTTCTACCAGCATCATCCACCAACAAACCCACTTTCCAAACTTTTCTCTTTATGCATGAAAAGAGTCTCTGAAACCTACTTTTCAATCCTTTTTACAGAGCGAAATTAATGCCCAGTGCTAAGGATGCTTGATTTTCCCTAAGCTCTCTCAACAGCAATGTTGTAATATCTTTTGCCCCTGGTTTTCATTTCTGTGAGTTATTTTCCCTAAACGGGAGACTTGGGGACAAATAAGCTCTTTGCTGGACAAGGAGCACCATTGATCCCATGACTGCTTATGCAGCCCTGAATAATGTGTCGAAGAAAGGTAACTTTTCTGTCCCAAATTCAACATTAATCAGATAGATGGAAAGACAAAGGGGTAGAGGAAAACAACACCCCTCTTTTTGAAGAGCCAGAGGAAATAATACTGAGAAAGTATTTTAGATTCTTTTTTTTCCTGATGTGTTTTCTGATTTGTTGCTGAGGAAAGAACATACACAGGTAACTAACTGTATGCTGCACTTGGATGAACCCCAACCCCAAAGCACCAGAAGCCATTATTAACTCCAGGTTCATGAGCTCATTCTGCCCTTTTACCTTCAAACTGCTCTGTCTCCTTGCTCTTTCCTGCCACTTGTTTGTTTCTGAACCAGCAACCAAGAGATTAGAAACAAATGGTATGCAAAAGGTGACCTTTGGAAATGAAGAACCTTTACAAAATGAATGCCTCCTGTTCTCTTCTGACAAGGCATCTACCCTCCAATATGTTTACAGACTGCATTGTCACTCTCTAGCATAGAAGTTGACAGCAGTGGTGAGGAGCATTCCTTGGGGTCATGCACTTTGCAACAGCAAATACCTCATGCCTGAAGCAAAACCAAAATAAATCCTAAAGCCACCTCTTGTACATTTATTCCGCAACCTCATGACTAGGGAGGTGAAGCAGAAGCTTGGGAGAGAGCAGCCTGGGTGGAGCTGTAGCATCCTGTAACAGTGTTTATGCTGCAGCCTCTGAGGCCTCTCAAAATCAGCAGGGAATGAGTTTTTAAGGTTGGTGCCTTTGAAGCTGTGAAGAGAGCACTCTCAAGTCTTTCTTCTGCAGTCTGGGGTAATTAGAGGTTAGTCGGCTAATCTGTGTGAGTGTGAGGTTCATGTATTGTTCAGCTCTTTCAGTAAAGAAAATGTCTCGATTCTACTTGTAATATCTTTTAAGCTCTGGTGATCCATTACCTCTTCAGCTTATCATTTTGGCTACCTTAGTCTCAGAAAGAACTGCAGAAAAATATTATTTAAGTTTGTTTAATATTTTTGCAAAGAAATTCACTGCTCTGTCATGTTTCTGCTCCTCCTCCGTGAGACAGTCTGAAAGCACTTTGTAGTGGCTATAAATACAGTGTATTGCTTTTAGAGGCAAAGTTGCTTCTCCTCATTCTCTGTGAAAGAGATCCATCTCATGATTAAAATCAGATAAATCAGACCATAATTCTTGTTTACTCTTTCCTCCCCAATGTCCAGAGAGATGCAAAAATGAGCAAGAGGATGATTTTTTAATGCTCAGGACTTATGGGTCCTAAAAAGTCAGGACACACATTGAAATTCTGAAAAAATGCCTCTTCATGCAGTCAGTTTAGATAAAGTACACATTAAATGCACAGTATTTTATTTTACCAATAAACCCTTTCCACGCAGCACCTAAGAATGAAAAGGTATACTTCATAATGATTATTTGTTGCAAAAAAGGAACAAAACCAGAGATATTTGATCTTCATATTTTGGGGCTGTTTTCTGTCAGAAAGAAGACATGTCTTCAAGCTGATTCTGAACAAAATATTGCATTTGTGCTCTGGAAAGGCAGAATACTTAAACAACTGCATATTGCCTCAGCCAGCTGTTGTGCTGAGGGAACTGAGCAGCAGGCATTTGGGACTGTTCTGTTTCAACCAGAAAGAGGAACATCTGACACTCAGAAAACGTCTGGTTTGCTTGGGCATTTGAAATATGTTTACTAAAAGAGAAGAACAGAGACATTGGGTGAAAAAAAGGCTAGTACTGCTGGTTTGAATGGAGCTGATCCCTGTACTAAATGGGAATCGGTTCTTCGGGATGTAAAAACTCCATGTAGAGCCTTCAACATCCACTTCTAATTTAGCCCACACCGTAATGACATAAAGTTACCACTTGATGGCTCCTTGTCAGTTTAGATGGATGAAAGGAGTTAATGGATCCCGACCAGTCCCTCGCAGTGCATGCAGGATCTCTGCAGACTCACCACCAGCAAAAGGACTGTGAAGCTGTGAGAAAAGAGCCACTCAAAAGACTCCTTCACTGGACCAGAAAACCATGATGCAATCTGTCACTGCTTTCACTGTCCAATCTGTGGATTTCCCTTTCTGGAGCTGTCTGCCCCAAACCTTTCAGTATTAAAACCAGATGCCAACAAAACCAGCAACAGCAGCAGTAGTTTGATAGCTTCCTTGACTTTTGTACATCAAATTCCAGAGGTGGGGGAGGAGTGAGAGGGGAAAAAAGAGCACTGGAAACAAATACCCCTATGAAGAAATTACAACATCAAAATGCAATTCCCTTCCTCATGTTTTTCTTAGAAAGCAGTTCAGTTCCATCTGGCTGTGGGCCTGCAGCCAATGCTTGCTACAGAAGAACTAAGACATTCAAAAATAAATAAATAAATAAATAAATAAATAAATAAGGAATAATATACCAAGTGGCTCCTGCACCCATCTCTAGAGCAAGGCTCTCAAAGCAGATATTGTTCTGAGCCAGCTTTGCACCCCCGTGCAAACATTAATCTTGCTTAGGCTGACAGAGTTGCAAATAAAGCCACATTACACATGCATTCAAGGGAGAGGGAGGCGAAAGGAGAGGATCAGTCAGATGACACAGAACAACTAAGGTTTTGTTCTCAGCGATGAGCGAGTGGAGCAGCATAGCTGGGGAGATACATCCTTGTTGCGGTGATGATTATTTATTTATTTCCATCACTAACAAGCTCTAAACAATGGTGTACTTTCCAGTTGCAGGCTGGGAAAATGCAAAGAGCCACTGGAAAGAAGTGTTTAGACATTGGCAAAATCTCCAAATATTATTTCCTCTTTAAAAGGTGAAGAAGAAAAAATTGGGGGAAAAAAAAAGGAGGGATTAATTTATTTCTAGCAGCTGTAGCAATATTCCAAGTTGCCAAAGGAACACGAAGCTCATGCAAAGTCAGTCACTGCTTCTGCATCTTAGAAGTGTGCTCTGGCCATGGCTGTCAAAAATGACTAGGGATTTTAATTGTCTCTGGTTGATGAATTCTGACAAAAAACTCCTTAAAATTTCTTGCTACACATGCTGTACTGAGATGTGGGGTTTTGCTTCTTGCTGTGGAGGAGGAAACCCAAAATACAAGACTTTTGAACCACCTTCACGACAGAACTTGGCCTTTTGTCCTGAAATTTTCTGAGCAAGGAATTAAAACTGTCTCCTCATTCCCATTTCAGTCAGGCTTCATGGGAACTCTCTCTGTTGTGAATGTAGAATCATGGTGAAAGCAAAAGCTGACACACAGCTTAGTGAGGAAGGAAACCCTAGTGATCTGTAACTCCTGGCAATAATCCTGGGTATATCCATGGGGTAACATGGGATATGACACGATAACAATGCCATAGTGAAGTGCTCTGTCTACTAAAGAGTTTCCTACCACCCTGCTTGTGTCCTCCCAAAAGTTGGCAAGAGACAAACGGTTGGAGAAAATAGCAGAGATGAGAGCCAGGGCAGGCAAGGGAGATGTATCCTACACCACTCCTGCTGGTTGATGCACAGAAGCAGTTGGGTGTTGAGAAAGGAGTCCATCCTATTTTTGCCTACTAGAAGTCAGGATTAGGAGCTAATTTTCATCTTGGTTTGAGATGTCAGAGAAGAGGGTGAAGTGGGAAATGAGAAACAACAGATCTGATATGACATTGCTAAGGTATCTGTCCTTAATCTTTGACCCAATTGTTTGGACAGCAAATCTGGCTTCTTGCAAGTAGAGCCTCCAGCCAAATACAACCCCAAGTTAGTTTATTCTCTTCTAGGAGTTGGAAAAACAAAATGAAACCAGAGCAATATAAGATAATGTCACAGATTTAAAACAACATCTAAGGTAAACAGAGAAGGTTAGATGGATGGATGTATGTTTTCATATATCTCTGGGAAATTAACTTAATGTCTAAGAGTAAGGGCAAATTGAAAATTTGGGCATTGTCTCTGCTTCAGATAAAAATCAACCTTATTTAACATCTTCCTCTTAACACTCACAATGTGATATGTCAGCATTGGCTGGTTAAGGGATTCGTGAATATGTGCTTCACCAGTTTTATTTCTTGGGGTCAGCTGAGTGAGAAGATATTTAGCACCACCACAGCTCCAACTGCCAAACCCATGAAATATCTCCATCAACCCCTGCTAGATCTGTCACTGATAAAGATAGCTGAAGGAGCCGTCCTGAATGTAGCCAGATAAGTGCAGAATCAGCTGGCGAAAGGAAGGAAGGGTGGGATCCCAAACTGTCACCAGTTACCAGAGCAGCAAGTCCAAGCAAGGCACCAGCTCTCCAGCTGCCAAGTACCCACGATGTCAGGATGGCCTTGTGCCTTTGGGCATGTCCCAGCTGAGAGCAGACCTTTCCTGCATTTACCGAGGGAGAGGGGGAGAACTACAGCCACCCTGGCACAGACAGGGGATGAGCTCTCAAAGCAGCTGAGCTCTGACCTTCTCTCCTCCAAGGAAGCTATTTTGTTTGTTTTTTGAAGGGGGGAGGAAAGAAAAAGAAATTTGGAGAGGTTTTATGGGGAAAAAATCTTGGAGTTGGGATTTCTGACAGATTTACAACAAGATAAAAACATGACAAATTTTCACCATCTCTAGATGCAGCCCATGGTGAATATTCCACAGGGGGATGGGGGAGGGAGGAAGAAGGGAGAGTGAAAGAGAATCCGTTATTTCCATCTGAAAATAATTTTAAAAGGGATATTTATTCCACTGGGTAGAACAACTCCTAACTAAAGCAATGTGCCTGGCCAGTGAGGTACTGTGGAGAGGGAAGGAAGATCCCTCCACTCCGGGAGGCAAAACACAGCCTGAAAAGGTTCAAAAGTGCTTCTATAAGCAGCCCGCTAGCTGTGATGTATGTACTTGCTCTGGGGAAAAAACCTGCGTATTTTAATTTGGGCAGATTCTTGATTTTTTCCCCCAAAGCAAAGAGACAGCCAGGAGGTATGGGAAAAGAAATGGAATGGTTTAGAAGCTGCCTGCAACCTGGGTATTGAAAAATATTTGCATTATGGCACTGTCATTTAGTCTTTCTGAGAATTAGTCATTTTTTGTGAGAATTTCATTAAAGCCTGTGTGGAAAAGAACATGAGGGATTATGAGGAAAATGACAGATATGAGATAAGGCCAACAGCATATTGACTGCTACAGAAACAATTCTTCACAGACTGTATCAGGAAAGAGTCCCTTTCACTTCAGAGCTGCTTGTCCCTTTTTCTGTGGTGGTACGGCATTATATGTTCTGTGGCCAGGGAGCAGCTTCCTCAGATTTGTTGATACAGTGCTGAGCACAAGAAGTCAAGAGCTGGGACTGGTAGATGTTACCACAGCTGAAACTATGTAGAAGCAGAGTAAAAAGTCATTTTCTATAACTTAGAGTTTAAGTGTTTCCAGAAATAAAGTGCTCCCTTTCCACTTAAAGTGACCCATGGGTTTCCCCAAGAGCTTCTTTGTACACAGAGTCTTTCTCCAGAAGCCCCAGTGAGTTGACAGAGTTCACCCTGTCCTTTGTTGCGCATTGATGTGCCCACCTGGGACATCTCAGACTCCCTGGGTAAAGATGCAGACAAAAGGGACCACAGGCAGAGATTTCTGGAGGAACTGTTGGAGAGTGAGGGTAGAGGTGCTTTGGGGCTCTTCTCGAGGGTGAAGCATTTTCTCCTTGAGTGGTAGGGCTGTGTGCGAGAGCTGAGAGTAGAGTTAACTCCATTGGAATGCAGTCAAATATTCCTGTTCACTTGCTCCTAAATCCCTAGATCCCAGAGAAATAAGCAACCCTTATTTTATTTGTTGAAAAAACCCAATGTTTTATCTTACCTGCCCTCTTCTCATAAATTGCAATGAGTCTTTGACTTTAACAAAGAAATAACCTATTTTTTTATGCACAGACCTTCAGCTCCTGATGAAACACTTTTGTAGCACACAGGAAAGTCCACGGAGCAGTCAGAACTGGTAATGTTCGTTTGGATGGAAGCTGTGAGGTTTGCAAATGAGCATGAGTATTACTCCAGGTCATGCAAGGAAAATTCCTTCCATACAAGATAGAAGATTTCTCTATTCAGTCCTTGGACCAGCCACAAGCCAACCAGAGTTCTATACCTGCCCTCTCAGGAGGTTATATTGCATCTGGTCTAAAGCCAATCCATAGCTCCTACTCAAAGCTCAGCCAAAATGAACTTGTGTCTGTCTGCAAAGTACCATGTAGCCATACCCATGATAACAGGCTTTGGAATATAAAACCCGAGCACTGATCTGCAATGCTTTGAAGAAATGGCTTTGAATGCCAGGACCACTCTTGCTTAACAGATTTCAGCCTAATCTGATTTATTTATTGTTTAACCTGCCATGTGCCTGCAAACCAGCTGGAAGCACAGCCGGCTAATTACTGGGCTGTGCCAGCATAGGCTGCCTTTGATTGCTTGAGACAAGATGCCTGTAAGATGGACAAGATTTAAGGCACACAGTTATTGTCTATGACCCTCTTTTAGATCCTAATGAGCTCTGAGAGGCTGAAATGTTGTGTTGGAGAGGCAGCAGGGATCTGGCTGCATCAGGGCAAGAACTGCATCTGGAAGTTATTTTATCTTTAGCTTTCCTGGTCTTTTTCCCCATTCTCTCTCTCGTACATCTGTGAGGTGGAAGGTGTTTAAAGCACAACCCTGATAATCCCTCTAGACCTTTTTCTCCCCTGTTTACATCTTACTGGGGGCATCTGTGCTAACATGTTTCCCACTTTTTCTCTAGACAAATGAGACATCACCGCTTTCCTCAAGACTATGCAAAATAGCGGAGATTTTTCCTTACCCTGCACATGTCCACATGCTGAAATTCCCTTTTGTAAAAAAGACTTAACTCCAGGAAGCAAGCTGATCCTGAGCAGGAACAAAGTGTATTGAAGATTACCCTAGCCCTTGGCTTTCATGCTTAATTTAGAAGTGGAACTGCAAAGTGAAATCACTCTCAATTCTGCCCCATTCATGGACTGGCCCTTCCAGTTGCTGCCTATACTTCCTTTCTGAACTAAAGAAGCAAGGACGTCACAAGACATAATAAAATCAGCAATTTAGTAAGCCAGAGGGGAAACTTTCTTATCAGCCAGTGTTTGAACTTTAACCCTTGGCAGGTGGGAGGTTAAATATGATTAAATATATATTGCTTTTTTAAATATACCTTGCTTTAAGAGCTCTTGCTGGCCCCAAGTGTTTAAAGTTCACTGGTTCATGTTACATCTAGGCTATTGAGGAGATGAAGATTTGGGCCAGAAAATGAGAAAGTACTTGGTAATGGACCACATTAAAAATAACAGATCAGAACAGAACCGAAAAAGACAAGATGATCTCAATAACTTAAAGTCCTTTTATTGGCCTGGAAAGGGTGGAGGAAGCAGGAGGATGGGAAGGGCAGGAAGTGATCTCTTTACTCCATGAGGGTTCTGGGAATCTGGCTGCCTTTGGGGGACTGGGAGAAATGGGAAAATAAAATAAAAACATGCTCAAAATGCCAAAAATGATAGGAAATGGTTATCAGCTTGAAAAGTTCCTCCAAGGGTTATTAATAGCTAGCAGCAAGGAAATAATGACTCACTGGGAAGATAAGTATATCCCAGCCCCTAAAATGTGAACTGGTTCAAAGTTGCTTAACCCTGACTATTCTATCATAGCACATACAGGGAAGGTCTATCACTGAAGTATCACCACATGTGCATAACCTATCCCTATCTTCCAAAGCACTTAAATGTGTGCATAAACCCTGTTACTTTTTATGAGCTATAAACACATAAAAGTGTGCTAAATCTGGACAAAATTCAACATTGGATATTGACTGCATTGCAAAAAGAATTGGGATATTGGCTTTCTTCAGACATTTAGAGTATTTTGCATATAATTGTCCAGCTCGTCATGGTTCTGTCTTAGACCATGAAATAAAAAATTATCCTAAGATTTCACTCAACATCTGAATTATAGGTGTTCTTATTTTCTGGCACATGTAGGGAAACTGAGGCACAACGACATTATGGTAAATTGTTTTCAGACTCTGGTTGCAGAGATGTAGGTGCACATAATCCCACAGCAGTCCATTTCCAGCATCCACAAAGGCATGTTTTGTCAGGAGGATACAGGTGGGTTTAACCACTATCTGTAGACACATGAGTAGCAGATTTCTAACCTAACAGACATTCCTAAATAACACCCTGGAAGTCTGGGCACTGGGAGAAAGCTGGACTAGAGGAGTGGTCAAATGGAGATCTGTGTTGCAATGCAGTGTGAGAACAGCCTGTGAGATGCACAGTGCTGCTGGCCACTGCGGCATGTTAACATGGCAATGAAAAATCCTGATGCTGATAGTTAAATAAGGGAGAGGTTGGGGGTAGGTTAACAGTGAAACTGCAATTTAAAGATCAAGTAAGCAAGCAAGCAGGGAGCAAACTGGTGGAGTGGGCCAAGATTACCTGAATTTTGGCCAAATGCATAAGCCTTAAAATTATCCTCTGGGTAGGAGTAGTTATTTCCTTTCATATCCAGCAGCTTTTCTGCATCATATCTAGAATCAAAAGAGTTTGTAACACGCCTATCCCAAAACCATGGCTATAAAAATGGCTTTCTGCATATTAAGCTGCCTAAGGTATTCTCTTGACATAGCAATTATTGCATTTATGTAATCACCTAATCACTGAATGGACCAGAGGGAAAAGGGGCTTCAGTGATGTCACAGCCCATTCCCTTGTATCACTTCCTCTGATAGGTTTTTTTCTACCTGGCATGTGAAACCTCCAAGAAGAGGGGTGCCCCCAACCCCTGGGTAGTCTTCCAGTGAGGTTTGATATCCTGTCCCTTTTGAGTTTCCTAACGTCTAGCTCTGTGGGAAGGTGAGCTCCTGACGTCTCCTGTCACCAGTGCAAATAGAGAACATGTTGCTGCCTTCCTGTGACGCCACCTTCTCCATGTCTGGAGCTGGTCCTCCTCTTTCCCCTCCGTTGCAAAGCACTGCAAGCATAAGAACACAGGGAATCTTTTCAATGTCATATACAATGGGAAGTCATCCTGATCAGGCTACTAGGAAAGAGAAGAAAAGGAAGCTAATAAATCTTTTCCGTCTCTATGGTTTTCTATTTTTGCACTGGAATGGAACATAATATTCTGAGTCCTTCAGCACAACAATATGTCAGGCAATTGGTAACAATGCATTGGACTTTTGGGTGGGCGATGCTCTTTTGTGGCATCTGTGTGAAGGATGATTTTCATCAAACAGCTTTATGGCTTCAATGAAATATTTGTCAAGTGGCTTCTGCAAGTGTGACTGATTGTCTAGTTTTATTCTATTTTCTGTTTTCATTGGTTTATGTAAATCACCAAGTATTATGTGTACTCTGCATTTGATCATTTCAAACCCGTAATTGAAGAATTTGTGTACTGGAGTAAATTTACGGTTTCTGTGAAATCCTTGTTTGCTATAAATAAAAGCTTGTTTACCCATATGTCAATTAATAAGAACATAAAAGGTGTTAGGAATAAACAAGTTGTTTTCTTTATTTCTTTCATGAATAGACATGTAAATTTATTTATTACATGCACTCTGATTAAGCAAAGGGAAAAGTTTGATTCATTTTTTTCAATTGCCATGTGTTTAATGAAATGTATTACACAGACATTTAGAATATAACAGACAATATGGAACATATTACAGCCTATAGCAGCTGTCATGATATTTCAAATATATTACATGGAATGACATAAAATATTTTCAACATATTCTTATAATTTTAATGTATATCGTGTGGTGTCCCATATTTTAAGCAGCAGAACAATAGGCCAATTCTATTTTTTTCTTCTTCTTTTAAAAATTGCATTTTACATATTGTCAGATATATTTTTACCATGTGTGCAATAAATTATATGAAACACGTAACACACATATGGAAAAGGTATGACTTTTTTGAGGGGGGGAGGTTGTGGACTGCTTAAGCAAAGAACTTAAATCCTTTGTGCATTGTTTAAGCAATGATCGGTATCTCTGGTCTGGTCTGCAGGCAGAGAGGTTTGTAAAACTAGTATTTGTTACTTCTAGCAACTGAGATGCTTTCTGCTGAAGTTTACGTGGTAGCATAGAGTCAGTCACAGAAATCTGTGTCACTCAATGATGTATCACCCGAAGCAGCCAGTCTGGGCTAGGGGATAACAAACCCAGTGGCAGGGTTATCTACACCACAAACACAGCCCAGCTTCTGGGATGGTGTGTGAAAATGTCTGCCTTCCCTCTGGAGGTGGTGGGACACAGAATAATTTAGAGAATTAGCCTTATAGAAAGCAGTGTCTGTTTAGAGACAGTTATCAGAGTTTTAGGTGGTCATATTAGTGCATTGGGAGCTGCAGCGTGGAGAAATCTTACAAAAACAAATTCAAGTGAATCACAAATACAGTTCTTCTGTCCTGATGGATTTCAGATGCCTATTGGTCACAATTTCAAGAAATATGTTAAAATCTGGACTAGTCTGAAGTTGATTTGGTCAAATTAACTGTTCTGGTCTGCTTTTTGTCCTGTGCAATTCTATGCTGCTCTTGAATGAGTCCCTTCTCCTCCATGCTGGTTTTGGTGGTCATTCCCCTCTCTCTGCTCTGTGGCTGCTCAGATTTGAACAAAGTCTCCAAACCCAAGCAAGATGAGATCCATGTCTTAGATTCTGACTTTTAGGTGATACTTTCACTTGTGAGTTTGGGAGGGGAGCTAAGCCCAGCTGGAGTATTTCACCAACTGGCTATTGCATCTTTCCTAAATGCAGCAGATGGTGTCTTGCAAGGTTCCTCTCACCACTAGAACTGCAGAGGGCTCAAAACATGCACCACTGAGGGAGTTTTTAGGACAAGGGAAGTAATCCGGTGCAGGGTACCAGTAGTGAATCTGGATTTTATAAATATAAATCAGTGCTCTGATAGTGTTACCCAAGTTTTTAATAACTGCTTAATTAATCCACTAGGACTACATTTTTTTATTGCCAGTAAGCCTAGAACTAAGATTTTACTGCTTGAGGTAAGCAGAAACTAGAACCAGGGGGAATTTTCTTTTAGGCTTTGCATTTAGACAAATGACACTCCTCATTCTTGTCATACCACCTGTAGTGAGGAGTCCTTAAGCTTCTTCACTTGGCAGGAGTGAATGGCCATCTTTAGTCCTCCTTTCATGGTCTTGCCTTACAGGTATGGTGTTTTATAGTGCAATGCTTGCCTTCTGGTGCACCATGCTTCTGTGCAGAGAACAGCTCAATATGGAGTTTTTCCTTTTCCTTTTTTACTTTAGTGGTAATTACTCACTGCATGCCATCCAAACCCTGTCTTACTTGCTTCATGGATTTTCCCTGAACAGATGCATTTGAGCAGTCATTTGCCAGGAATATCTTTCTTAGTCTGTGCTCCCCATGAGCACAGCACATGTGCAGTTCAGCTATGGATGGGGAGAGTGTGGAAGGGAGGTGAAACATACCACTGATTGATGGGGATGGCATGTGAAAAGCACAGTCATCCTAGATGCTGAGAGACCTGAGCTCAGGGAGGAATGACTCTGGAGATTTTGGATGATAAAATCTAAGAAATCTTGACAGAGCATTGATAAACTCCAGGGGTCTTGTTAAAATAATGTGGCAAATTTGAGTGGATGTTCACAGGTATAAAAAATGACACAGGTGATGGCTGACACAACAGTCATCTCTAGTTCTACACATCAAAAGCCTGATGGGTAGCACAGAAAATGAGGCCTTTCAAAAGAACAGTTGCCATTTTGTCTTTGACACTAAAGTTTTCAGTGATAGCGTTACTTATCAGCACCTTCCCATCATTAGTTATTGCCAGTAGTGCCTTTAATCCTTTTAAGGGAGACTCTTTGAATAGCTCAGTCTAAAGCATGTAACTCAGAAGAAAAGGCACATTACAAATCAATGCTGTGAATCCAAGCATTTAGCCTACCAAGTCTTGAAAGTAAGTAAGATGTTTTGGCCAGCACACACACAAATGTGCATGCATAAACACTTACATACATACACACATACACACACAGGTACACATTTATACAGATTTATATAGGAGATAAGCCTGAGACAAGATATCCATTGGCAATTGCAATGTCAATGATGAAAATCTGGCAGATTTCCACAGTGGAAATTGTTGAACAACCTTCCAGATGTCCACAGGTCTCTTCAGGATCAGTCACACAGACAGACAGGCAGACACTCTGTCATGACTTACTCCTCACTGAATCACCTTGACCATATTTCCTCCACACTGAATTCAGATCCAAAATAACCTCTGCTTCCTCATGCCTGCGTGGTTTCCAGTCTGGTGCTGCTGGGGAGAACTGAGGTGTGTGTCAGAGACATGGTATTAATTAATCTCCCCTGAGAGATGTGCAAGGAGGCAGACTCTGCCAAAGGAAGCAAGTCTTTGAGTGCCTCTGTGTGGAGGGGCACATCTGCACGTCAAACAGTAAGGTGACAAGAAAGCCCCCTTCTCTGAACTCGGAGAAATAGGGGTGACTATGCCCCTTAAGAAGACACCTCATAGGTTAAGCAACTCTGAAAGAGATTCTATCAGGCAGATTAAAGTGTTGTAGAAGCAGGAGAAGAGAGAATGGTTCCAGCTTGTCTCAATTTCCTGACAGGATTAAGACAAAGGAGGGGAAATAAAGAAAAAGAAATATATATACTTATGAGCTAGAAATGTTTGGGCTTTTTCCTTCTTTTTATTTGCTTTCTGGCTTCTGAGCATGCACCATACATTTGGATCAGATAAAATAATAACTTTTTTCCTTTTTTTTCCATGTCTCTAGAAGTATCACCCTTTCATTTGCATGATATCATCCCTTTCCTGTCCCTGAGTTGTATTTTTGGGTGGACTGTTGGAAGCAGAAAAGCCTAAATATCTTCTCATCATATGAATTTTCCATTCTGATTTGTAACACACCTATGGCCAAGAGAGCACAGGAAGCATAGAGAAAAGGATTTCCTCCTGAAAAGTGCATTAAAGGATAACAGCTCAGTGAAGGGCTGACTGTGTGGGCTTTGGTTCCCTATCTGGCTGCTCAGACCAATGTGAACTAGGTCATGATCATTATGTACTGCTCCTCCTGTTCATGGGCTAGAGATACACTAGCCCTGAGGTTTTAAGTGCTCTCAATGGTTAAGCAAATGGGTGATATCTTGTGTGCCCAAACTCTCGGAGTAATGAGAGGCTGTGCTATCAGTTCATGGGTGTGAAGAGACTTCTTATTTTTGTGGCTGTGACTGTTAAATTGTTACACTTTTTGTACTCTCATGTTATTATTTACATATTATTTTATAGATATAATTGAGTTCTCAGAGTTAATCCTCATTTGTACTAAACAACGTCACTGAGGAAGGAAAAGAAAGAAAGAAAGAAAGAAAAGAAAGAAAGAAAGAAAGAAAGAAAGAAAGAAAGAAAGAAAGAAAGAAAAAGAAAGAAAGAGAAAGAAAAGAAAGAAAGAAAGAAAGAGAAAGAAAGAAAGAAAGAGAAAGAAAGAGTACATTCTTGATGACTTTTTTGCCACTGATGGACATGACACCAGTTTTTAGTCATCATAAGTCAATGAGAAGCCATGAAGAAAAATGTGAGCACTATATTAGGCTGTATAGAGAGGATTATTACCTACAAATATGTGGAATAAAAGTTCTGTTCTACTTAACTGGTAAGGCCACACAGAGGTCTTTGTCTCCTCTATTAAGCATCACACTTTTGAGAAGTGAATAATGTTTAGACAGTTCAGACATAAGTGCTGAGGGTTGTCAGAGTCTTCTAAAACCAGAGTTATGGGAAAAATAAGGACAGAATTTTGGGGATTTTCACCTTAGATAAGAGAAGTCTGAGGAAAGACTCAATAACTGTCTTTAAACCATGATCTCATGTTTTGCTTCAGTAAATAAGTAGCACAGATGATTTCTTTCTTCACTGCAGTTGCCTTTTATGTATTAATACTGTAACATGATCGATGCAAGGTTTTTAAGAGCAGATTATGCAACATCTGTCAGAAGTGACATGACTGTTGTTGAGCCCACAATGAGCAGGGAACAGATGAGGATGCTTCTGAAGGATTGTACCACCCCTTCAATGGGATTCTGGAAGTCTCTTGATGTGTTTATCCTAATTATTTCCTTCTGAGGAATGTTTTCCAATGTAACTAATCAAGCAGATCTACCATTAATCCTCTGCAAATTGTCTACATGCTGCCTGAATCCTTGATGCTAGATATGAATACTGTCCTTTAGCAGTGGTCACACCAATGGCAAAGGCATTTGTCTATTGCCTCTTCTGCTTCTTCTAAGTGTATCTTCTTCCAGAAATCACATTTTCTCTTCTTGACGCAGAGGCCCTCAAATAATTATCTAAATTGGAGCTGCCATTTGTGGAGTCCTTTATCCTGTACGTAAACTCCATTACCCTTTTGCCTGGATGGGTGACTACAGCTGGATGCATCTATCCTGTGTTGCACTGTGTTTTCTTGCACTGAACTTGCTGGCTGACCCAAGGCAATCGGTGCCAATGAGCAACCTTCACTATTTACTGCCTTTTGTTTCCCCATCCCATTTCTCTTCTTATTGAAATTTTGTACACTATGAAAACTCTCTAGGTATTGGCATTACAGCTCCTCCCAGGTTCCTTGAGGAGCAGTGGGACAGGAATGGACGCCAGCTGGGCCTTTCCGTAAATGTTTTTGCTTCATAAGGGTTCTCTCCTTTACAGCTTGAGTCCCACAAGTCAGCCATTTCTGAGCTGTTGAATGAAAGCCAAAGGCATTCTGTGTCTTTTTAGTTTCTTAATTAAAACATCCTGCAGTTCAAAGTCAGATGTCCTACAGAAGTCTGTTAAATCAACAAGATTATCTTTAGACACCAAACTGGTAATTTTATCAAATGAAGATATCAAGTCAGTTTGACAGAATCTGTTTCCCATAAAACCCTGTTGATTTGACTAATTTATATTTCCTAATGTAATTGTTTATTAGTTGAGCCCATGTCATGTCATGATTTCTCTCGGGATGTGTGTCAAGCTTTCAGCTATAATGGGAAAACACAGAATCATTAAATTTTGTTTGGAAGGAACCTCTGGACGTAATTTTCTCCAATACCCGCAACTCAGAGGAGGCCCAACTGCTCAGGCCCTTGTCCAGTCCAATTCTGAGTCTTTATGAGGGCAGAGATTCCACAGCCTTTCTGGGAAGCGCTCCCAGTGCTTTAATACAGTCATTGTACAAATTTTGTCCATGATTGGCAAGACGAATTTCCCAAGAGGTGAACTGGGCCCATTGCTTCTCATCCTTTTGCTATGAATCTCTGAGAGTTTTCTAGATCCACCTTCCCCGTAAGACCCCATTAGACAGCTGAAGACAGAAATATGTTCCCCCTTTGCCTTCCCCTCTCCAGGATGAAGAAATACATCTTGCTCTGTTTCCCACTGAACATTATGTACTCCAGCCCCTGAAAGCTCACTGAAGCACCAAACTCACTGAAAACCGCAACACTAAAAATTGTTGTTATGTTAGATACCTTGATACTTTAATAACTGGGAATGCATCCCATGCTACATCTACACTCCCTACTGTAAATGGAGATTGGGAAATACCTTTGAGGAGGGCTTATTGCACATATCTTTGAATGGGATAAATCATTTTAGCTGTACCTTAACATTCATTGTCTCAGAGATAGTCTCAAAGTCTGATTTAAACAAGAATCCTAACTCTGGGACATGTGAAATTAGGTGAGAATCATACCACTGAAAGAGAGCGTGCCCAGTCTACTGTCTTCAGATCCTATGGGTGTATGTCATCTGATCATGATATCTACCCTTTAGTCTTGCTCTTTAGTATCCTTCTCATTCTTGCTAGCGTGTTATGTACAAACCTCATACAACACATTTTGTCAAGTACATGAGAGAGAGAGAGATTTTCTGAACCCTTTTTTCCACGCTGAATTGTCACATCCTATCCAGTAACAGTTTTCCTTTAGTGCCACTTATTTTAAGACAAGCTATTTGTGTTGTCAACAGTGCTCATTGCCACATGGTTTTCCTTGCAGCTTTCTACTCACCTTGCTAGTTTTTATTTGCTTCATAAAGTATGGACATGCACATGTGTGAGCATGTGTGTACCTGTATCTGTAAGGGACTGTGTGAGACCTCCAAAATCCCTGCTAAGCCAGTGCTGTTTTATAACCAGCATCTAGAGTTACATCATTTCAGTTTGGGGGAATTTAATAAGATTTCTTTTAGAGGTTCCTGATTATCATTCATACTTTTGCCACTGCTTTAAATTCCTCGTCTCTACTGACTTGGCTAACGATTACTTTTGGCTTGATGCAACCAGCCCATTTGAAGCATTAAATACATAAAATAATTGTTTATATACTCACACATTTGCTGCCTCTATATCTATGAACACATAAATACACGTGCACATGCCCCCCATTTTACTGTAGACCTCTACAGCTCAGCATAACACAGTCACACTCAGCCTGTCATCAGGTGTTCTTCTCACCTAATTGTGACCTTCCAGTACCTGGAGGGAGCCTACAAAAAAGATGGAGAGGGACTTTTTACAAGAGCTTGCAGTGATAGGACAAGGGGGAATGGCTTTAAACTGATAGGGGGTAGGTTTAAGTTAGATATTAGGAAGAAATTCTTTACTGTGAGGATGGTGAGGCATTGGAACATGTTGCCCAGAGAAGTTGTGGATGCTCCATCCGTGGAATTGTTTACGTCCAGGTTGGATGGAGTTCTGAGTAACATGGTCTAGTGGAAGGTGTCCCTGTCCATGGCAGGGGGGTTGGGACTAGGTGAACATTAAGGTCCCTTCCAACTTCAAGCCATTCCATGATTCTATGGTTCTGTGATCTCTTTCCCACTTAGCATTATGGAATAGAAAGATATCTGAAGCCTTTCTGGAGTCACAAGTTAAGAATCCTTGGAGCTTATAACAGTTCCACCCTACTTTATGAACTTTGTAATTCCCATGGTAACCAAAATGTCAGCCTCTCATCCTTAAGTGTGCTGCCCAAGTTAAATACAGATTTGATTGTGCATAGATTAAAGTTAAATCTTATAAATATCTGATTATCCTCTACAGTAAACTATAGATAGAGCAGCCCTATAGTAGGAAAATAGAATTGTAAATTATGTTTTCATAGAAGATATGTTTTTTCATTTGGGACACTTTATTTTGTTCAGTGCTTAAAGGCCATGTCAGGGGGTATTTGAGAAAGGTGTTTACTTCCCAGGCTTTTAAACAGTACGGCTACTCAGATAAACTCCTTTGTTCATTCAAGTGAAAGAACAAAATTTTCATAAGGAAAGAGGCACTGAGTTTCCTCTCATGCATTCCTTATACTTTCATAATGTCTCCTTTTAGCTGTCTTACCTTGCAAAGTGATCAGCTTTGGAGACTTTATACTATTCATTAATATCGATTATTACTCATTTCAGGACCTTTTTGGGTGAAAAATGGAATTATGTCATCTTTCTGTGTTCTCCACTACAAATGCCACATCACGCTGTGATCTCAGGAATATGACTGTCTTCTTTGTGAGATCAACATAGTTTATACCACAATGTAAAAATGGTCCAAAGGAGGTGGGATGTATGAAACAACTGTTTTCAATTTAGCTGGCTTTGGGTTTTTTCTTCCAGCTGAGAAGTTAAGGCACTGTGTTTTGTTACTGCTCAGTCTAATACCCTATTGACCTGCACCACCACGGGATGGAGTTCCCCTGGTTTTCATAGGGATCTATAAAAACCTTTTTAAATTTCTGCTTAGAACTCTTTTTTATGCACTAAAGGTCTCCTAAGCATTGCACACAAATCTTTGTAACTTACAGAGATGTAAAATATTGTCTACAGATGGAAAGACTGTGGAATGGGGGGAAAGGAAAGAGCAAAAGAATCACAGCCAGACTAATGTAAATATCTTCCTTCCAGGAGTTGTTCATAGACAATTAAACTCCCCACCCTTCCCATGGTCTTTCTCTGAGACAGACCCTAAAAGGGCTAGAGAATTCTGACAGAAAAAACCCAGTTTATTCAGATGGGCTGTTGGTAGAGCATGGTGCACATAATGGTATTTTGGATCTTGGTCAAACCCATCCCAAAATGTTGGCTTTTCTTTCAAGTTCTTTCCTCTGAGTGGAGCCACAAAATCATTGCCAGATTGGCCTCTTTTGTGTTGCTGCCCTCTGTTTTTCTTCTTTTTTGGGGGTATGGAGACAGTCACCAGTGGTGTTAGTCAGTGACGTGGATTGGTTTCACCAGTGCTAACATCTGCCCAGAAATCTGGTCAGTTAGAGCTGGATAAAACAACTTCATTTTTTTAAAGCTCTCTTATGCTTTCTAAGAATTTTCACTGGGTCTGTTCCATCTTCGAGATGTTCTTTTTCTGTATCGCACATTGGCCCTTGTGATGTTCTTCCTGGGAGTTGGGCTGGGTGACATGGAGGATGAGGAAGAAGGGTTTGATACTCTCGCTGTTGAGAATTTTTGATTAAAGCCTTGAGAACAGATTAAGCTGAAATTCCAGTTTGGGAAATGCAACCTGATAAAATAGCACAGACTTCACTCCCCTCCGTGAGAATCAAAACTAGTAGTTATTTCTGATGCACAACAAGCTGGGGTTTCCCTCTCTCAGCCCCCATGTTTTCAGCTGCCTTTGTTGTTCTGTATTGTGCATGTTCCTTGCACATCTCAGGCTTTAAACGTCTCCCTTGCTAAAAAGCATT
This sequence comes from Aleadryas rufinucha, assembly GCA_013397815.1. Classification (NCBI taxonomy): domain Eukaryota; kingdom Metazoa; phylum Chordata; class Aves; order Passeriformes; genus Aleadryas; species Aleadryas rufinucha. Next base: position 383,905 of record VZTH01002835.1, read on the forward strand.
CTTTGCTGAAATTAGGGAAGCTGCATGAAAATGAAAATAAAAATGTGTGAGATCAGAGGGAAAAAACTTGTCACAAACCAAAACCTGAAGCTCCTAAACCCTACCCTTCCACTTGGATTTTGATGGCGGACGGCTGGGATATAGGCAGCAATTTTTGTTTGTTTATTCGTTTTCACTACAGGCAGATGAAACATTTGGAGGGAATAACCAACAAGATGCTGGGAGGACACATTTAGATGTTATTTCCTCTTGGCCTCAGTGCCTGCCTGCATCTCTACAAGTGGAGATGCTGACTGGAAGACTGGACAGCAGATTTCCTCCGGAAATGCTCCAATCAGAGCAGAATAAAACCACGTTTTTCCTGTCCTCTCCTGCTTCAGAGCCCTGCCAGTCTGGTAGTGACTTCCAGACCTGACCTGGGCTACAGATTTTCTGTGTTTCTAAAAAAGCATACCCTGAATATCTGTAATGATGACGTCTATTTGCTAGCCTGGAGAATTTGCATTTAAGAGGAGACTTTCCAAGATCCTGCTAATATTCACAGGGGAAACCTCACAGCACAGCAACCACTTTTCCATCACTCCCACAAGAGGATGACAGGACCTATTTTTCATTCAACATCTGGCTAGACCATTTACTTCTGATTAGATTAATTAGAAAAGATGATGTGGCTCTTTTTTTTTTATGAAGGCCCTGTTGTCCTTTACATGAAGAAAAGAGCTTGATACAGTCTGCTACAGGAGCAAGTAGTTTTTGTGGTTTATTTTGTGAGAGCTAGTGACCTACAAGAGATTGCCAGGATGGTAGGACTCCTAGGACCCAGCCAGCAGAGGCAGTAGCTGAGATGATGAATCCATTTACGTCTTGCCCAGATTTAAAGTTGCCCAGGGCACTTGAGCTGTTACAGTCTAACTGTTCATCCCACCTGCATACTGTGGTTTATCAGGACTATGACATTGTCACTTCACAGGGAAGGGCCGTTGGAGGCAAAGCCTTCATGGAAAATGAAGTGAGAATCTGGAACTTGTTGCTACTCAGCTGAGACTGGGAACCTCACTAAGCCAGGAAAGAAAACTACAGTTTGTCACTTTCTCCATATCTATTCACCCCCACAAAGACACAGACAAGCAGGTCAGGTGATTCTCCTGCACCATGAAAAGGCAGATGGAGCGGCTGCTAACACTGCTTCTCCTTGGGAATTGTTGGGAGGGATGAGAATATCATCTTCTGGGGGAATCTACTTAGAACAAAAGTGAGAGAGGAGATAGGACTGTTGAAGTATATCTGCAAAGGATTTTTAAATTTTTTGAGACTGCAGGACACATACATGGAGCACATGGTTCAGTCTGACTGCATTGCCTACCAATGACCACCCCTACCTACAGCTGCACCAAGCAAGGATTTTGTGGACACCACAACACAGAATTCTGTTTCAAAAGAAACTTTTCTGAATGCTCAGTCTGACTGTGTCTGCATCTAGAGCTTGGGATCTGGGTCAGGTCTTGTTTTATCTCTGTGGATTTTACCTAATCCTCACTGAGTGCTGCCAGATCTCCTTTAACCTCATTTTTTAACTTTGAATCCCTCTGATAACACCATCTACCAGTCATGGTTACTTAGATGTCTTTAGGTTCTTTTCCCTAAAATAATAGGTATATGAGAGGAAAGATTGCAAACACAAACCATCCCCACCCCCTGAAAAAAGGCGAGAGGGTGGTGAGGGGGAAGACTGAGGAATGTTAAAAAGAGAAACTCCTGCTTTTAATGGGTGCATTTTCCAAGGAAAATAGAAGAAAATATAACAGACACCAAGAATAACATCCGATTTTCTGCTGCCAGCCCTTTTTATGACTTTAAAAACCAGTCAGTTTTATTCAGCATAGTTTCTGGGAAGGAAAAAAAAAATATAGGCGGAGGGGAAGGATCCACACACTTCTAATCATATTCAAGTAGGCACTGTACAAAACCTGCTGGAAGCCAGCAGTGGTGATGACTGGCTCATTACCATTATATAAATAGTATTTAAAGTGCAGCTGGGCCCTCACATGAGCAGAGACCTAATTGATGCCGAAATATGTTCATTTCAAGTCCTGTGACTTCATGTGGAAAATATTACACTGGCTAATTAATGGCAATGAGAAGAGATGATGCATTGCCTTATAAAACAAGCAACTGAAATGTTGAGGCTCCATTCAAAAGGAAAAGGGGAGGGGGGAAGAACTCTGGAAGTTTAGAGCATAAAAAGCCCCAACAAAATAAAATGCATGCTCAGAGACTAGCAATGACACACACACATAATCAAGAATTAGAGACATTCAAGAGGAAATGACTTGCTATTTATCTAACGGCTTTCAAGCCAAATCTGAGTTTATTGTATGCCCTTGACAGAAAGATAGCACCAAGCTCAGTGTTTATACAGAAGAGTTCATGAAAATATAAATGCCTTAATTCTGGCAATTCTGAACACCATCTACCTAATATCCTTTTCAAGCACTTAGCAACGTCACATCTACTGTGTCATTATTTAATACAAACAAAGAAGAGTTGGCTCAAGCTGGGAATGCAGGCTTGAATTAATGGGAGAAATGAATTGAACACCATTGAACAGCACAGCAGACAGATTATCAACATGGTCTCTTCCAGCCAGAAATTTTACAAATGTGTGAATTGAAACTTTAATGAAAGCTTTTAGTCCAATGTATGGTTCATCATGCAAGGTGTAGTGACAAAAGTGTGGCCGAAAGATTAGAAATGTGGACAAGTCATTTTTAGACAAGACCAGCAGGACTAGATCGGTCACTGGTTAGTTAGTTGAGTGTGAATACCAGGTTGTCCCTATCATGGCCCTATCACATCTTGATATGATCCTTCTTTAGAATACAATGAGAAGGAAATATGTACTGCAAGTTGTTAAAGACTGAGATGGGGGATGCTCCATCAAATATGAAGTCACAGAAGTTGGAAAACCAGCACTGGATGCCTGGCAGATTTCTTGCCTTCAGGAGACTGTTTGGCACGTAGATATTATCCATGCTTTTTCTCAGGATGGGATCTGACAGCCCTAAATTCTGGGTTTCCCAAAGCACCCGTTGAAGACTTTATGATATGCCACTAGTCTCACTGTCAGAAAAAAACCTGGCTCCAAATTTCTACTTTGTTTGTGTTTTCTTACATTATTCGTAGCAAATCTCTTCCCACTTTCAGAAGTCTGGATGATTATCTGTCTTCCCTTCTTACTCTGTGCCTGGTTTTCAGGTTTTTTCTTTTTTTTCACCTTCAGATCTTTATCCTTTCTGCATATATCATGTGTTTTGGTTCTTTCATCATTTAAAGATGTTTTCTTTGAATTTCATGATCTTGTCCTTGTCTTCCTTTCAAGAATCAAATCAGTTGTTCCGGGTTTTGATCTTTCTAGATTTTGTGGCTCAGAGTCTTGATGCCTTCATGCAATTCCCACTGACCCATCTTGTTACCAGTTTATACCCTCGAAAATTGTGCCATAAACCCCCAGCTCTTTTTTCTTTATCTGCCTCCTATATCTTACTTTCCCATTAGTTCTTTGTGGAGTTTTCTTTTGTTATGGCACCAATGAATACAATTAGACTGCAACCTTCCTTTATGCTATTTACTCCCAAGTTATGCTCCCCAAACTGACTTTCTTCTACTTTTCTGCTGGGGTTGTTTTCCAGTCCTCCCAAATTATTGCTGTTTGTAAATTTCATCAAGCGCCTGATTATTTCCATTTCCAGAGATTAACGAAGATGTTAAATGAGACTCTTGCAGAATCCAAGTAGGCACATCTGTCTCCATGAAACAATGTTTACAGCTAAGCCAGCCACAATGATTTTTGGAGTTGAATCTCAGGAAATAATTTCGGAAAAGCCTGAAATGTATCAACCCTTCAGATTTATTTCTCAGTGATAATGTGGTACTAGCAAGTGCTGTTCTTGTGGAGTGTCAAAGGCCATAGCTAGGACTGTTTCTCTTCCCCTGCTTCAGTTTTGTGCCACACAATTAGGTGTTACTTGGTTTCTGAATACCTTAAGGAACCACTTACAGCCAGGACATCACACAAGGCACTATAGCCCCAAGGGTGGATTGCATCGGCAATTAGCAACTCTCTTTGATTAAACTATCTGAGCTCTGTCTATCCACCCTTCCTTCATGATGGCTACTTGTGACCTTTGCTGTACAAACTACCAGGGTGAGAGAAGGGTTGGACAACCCCTTGGACACCTCCCCCAGTGAACAAACCCAGAGCAAAATAGACAGACTCCAAACAAAGACTTCTTCTCTATGTGCATCTCCCCTAGGGGAAAGGATAAGGCACAAACAGCACTAGGCAGATGGCAGCTGTGTTGTTTTCTGCCCTACTGGCAGGGGCTCAAAAACAATGGCACTGAAAATACATAAGATCCAAGACAGAACAAAATCAAATGGTTTATCATCATTTCCTTTCCAGCAGTTCAAAGCTTCATTTCATCAAATGAGGATGTCATCATGATGGCCACAGTCATAAAAATTCAGAGTATCTCTTTCTGAAACAAGCTCTCCCAGAAAGACTTGCCTATAGCTATCTCTGACCATGAGCATTTTGTGCACATTTATCTTTACTCTTGCAGCAAGTGGGGCTAGTATGGGACACCTGAGAGCTATAGGGGAAAGTGAACTTTATCCAGAACTCCCTTCATATGATCTTAAAGCCTCCCTTGTATTTGTTGTTATGCAGTTGCACTTCCCAAATTCATGCCAGCAGTTCCTTTAATCACACCCACACATGTTTGTGTTTGTTTATTAAGTGCCGACTTCATGGCCTGGGGCGGACAAAGCAATTGAGACTTGCCACATTTCAGACTCACACCTGCATCTGGAGTGTAAGTGTGATCTTCCAAGTGCAGTGTGTCTTGGTTACTGACTGTTCAATAAGCAATAATGGAGGGGAGGGGGCTGGGTGGAGGCCACCTCATACCTGAAACTCCACACTTGTCTGTGTCCAGTGACTTTGGCAGTCTTGGGGTCCCCTGCCCACTCCTCTGTTCAATGAATACACCATTTGCAGCCACCTGAGCTTGCTGTAATCTCTGTGGTGTAGAGGCTGGATGGAGTCCAAAGTGTTCTGCCTGAAGTTGTGAGGAAGATCACCAAAGAAAGCTGTGATTTGAAGCATTATCTCCCAAATCCTAATTAATTTTCCTACTAGCAGGGACCTTTCTCTCTCCTCTTGTGGTTTAATTTGCACACCTGAAATAATGAATGAAAATAGAGCAGGAGTGAGAGAAGCATTGGACTGGTGCAGGCTTTGAACAGGCCCTGGGAGGGGAGCTCGAGTGTGGCTTGCTGGTTCTGGTGAGGGGGCCTTTTCCAAATTCAACTCTACCTAGGAGCCCAGATTACAAATCTTCTCAGGCCTCAAGGGTCTGAGATCTCCTCAAGGGTTCGTGTCCCCTCGCCCCCTGCCAAGCAAAAACGATTCCATTCAGAGGTCTGTAGATGAGGATCCCATGTTGCAGCTGCATGCACAGGCCGGTTACACGAGCGTGCAAGAAACACTCACCCTTTGGGGACTCTGTGACGTCTGGGACAGGGGGATGACAGAGGACTTCAGGAATGGTCCTCTAACTTGGAAGTGTTTAATAACACAGGCAATTATGGAAAATTTGTGATGACCAAGGGACTAAGATTTTTCTTGCAGGACAGAGTCTGGCAAGAATAAAGTCTTCCTCCTGTCTCTTGTCTGTTTAAGCATTGACACAGATGCCTTTTATCTGTCACTGTTATGAAAACTGTTCTCCAACAATTTCTGGTTTCACGTTGCCTCTTATTGTACTAACAAATATTAACTCAGCCAAAACAGCAGACTCTCATGGTCTACCATTTTGGTGAGCTGGGCTTAAACCACCTATTTTAGCAAAAATATAGTAGACAAGGAGTAAAGCACAGTTGAGCAAGAGTTTTTACAGTCCTCTCTGTTGTTTTTATTCCTCCATTTTTTTAAAGATATTTGGATGAATATTCTTTAAAATAATTGCTGGTCAGAGATGTTTCAGACCTGAACTGTATCCTGTAAAATGCTTCGACCCAGTGATCTCAGAGGAGAAGAAAAAAAGTGGCTGAAACCACCAGCAATCTCCAGCTGCATCTATGGCTTTGGACAAGTTTGATCCGAACCCAAATGCTGACAGATCAGGGCCTGTGCTGTGCAATTTTTCATTTGATACTCTCCAGCTTTGATTTCTGGGGAAGGGAAAGGAAAGGGTGGGTAGGGGATCAAAGGCGGCAGCTACATCCACACCCTCATGTTAAATCCAAACCCACTTGCTTTAGGATGTTAAAGAAGACATAGAAGAAAAATAGAAAAAAATATAGGAGAAAAAGTAGAAGAAAAAAATTTTGCAGAGAGAGAGGGAAAAGAGGGGATTTGAAGCTCATATTCCAATGAAAGTTCAGCTGTGCAAATGTAAATCTTACAGACAAACATACTTTCCCCCCCCCACCACCAGTTTTGGCATATATGCCTCCTGTTGTGCTGCTGTCCAGAATGAAACAGGAAGGTCGGTTTTGCACAGTCCCTCTTGCACCACTCTGGCAGAGTCATAGTGGATCATCTGTCAGCATGGTGCCTTCTCAGTTGGCAAAGAGCAGACACAAAATAGAGGAGGATTGCAAGATGTGACTGGAAGAAGTGAAGTTGCATGAACACTTTCTTCAGGGAGACTAAGCCAAGGAGTGGGTTGAGTTCTGGTGCTCTCCTCTGATACATGTCTAGATATCCATCCTCTGGCTGATAGATAGACTGTGACTGTAGAAGCGTAGTCTGGTCTTACCCAGCCCGCAAATCCCATCTGCCTCTGGGGCACATGATCTCAAGCCTCTTCTGAAGTGGATTCTGGGGTGGGCTTATTTGTCCAACGCTGGTTGCCAAAAGAGCAGCTGGGAAATGCGGAGGCAGCTGGGCCGGGCATGGTGAATGTCCTTAAAGATTGATGTAGTAGAAGAGTGTAGCTCCAGACAGGAATCCAGACTGGAGGGATTTCAGGCCATTTGGTTGGCGTCAGGGTGGTTGTCTGACCTGGAGGGCATAGCTGGGAGAGGTGCCATGAGAATAGGCTTAAATAAGCCAGTACCCAAAAGTACGGGACTGGCTGAGGGAGAAGGGCTGGAGTACAGCCTGTGAACCCTGAGAAGCTGTATCTAGATCAGCAAGAAATATCTGCTGCATCAGAGTAGCTTTGTCAAACAAAATTAATTGCCTTTGCAGCAGCCGCTCATAAGGGCATAAGGAACTTTTCATGAGGATGGAAAGCATTTATGGGATGAATGACAGTTTATAATAATGGCATATATTTATATTTTTATATGTGTATACTAGGGATCACAGACCCTATAATGTGGGCAAGTATGTGGCTGTTGTAAAGGGCTTTGAGAAACTTCTTGCCACTAAACTTGGATTTGTCTTGCCCAGACATCACTGCAACAGCTGTTACTGGGGACCATCCTGCCTTTAATGGAAGGGAGCCAGGAGATGGTCTGGCCAAGAAGGAGTCAGCTGGGGGTCTCCATCACTCTGTCAGGAGGAGTAGAAAATGAAGCAGGTGGTCTGCCATGCTCCAAAGCTCCGAAAGAGCAACCAAAACACTTTGGAAAGCACCTCCAGGGTGCTGAAGTTAACCTGGTAGTGATCAGCTATCATGAAGAAACTTTGGGGACGTTCTTTAAGAGTCTGGTTTCATGGGCTGCACTATTGCCTCTTTTCTGTGTAGCTGAAAGTGCTGTCCACCAATGAACTACCAACAAAATAGCAAAACCAAAATATTCTTCTTGAGTGAAGCCTTTTCAGCAAAAACTGCCCAACCAGACTCCTTTTTAGAAAAGGCAACTTCTGTTGAGATAGAAAGAGTGCCAATTCCCTGAAAACTTTGGCTCCATGAGAGAAAAATATTAAGAGAAAGTGGTGCTGGATGGGTTTCCTGCAAGGACAGCGGATGTTCTGAAGATGTGATTCAAACGCTGCCCAAATGTTCCTTTCCCATTGCTGTACTCTCTGGTACTGTCTCCCTTAATCAGCCAGCTTACTTCACTGGATTGTCCTCCAGGAGGATCATGTTCACAGTGCCCCCAGCAAAAGCCCTCCCTTTGCAGCTGAAGACACAAAAGCAAAACTGGTCCAGACTCCTTCCCTGGAGTGCTATCAATAGTTACACTTCACATGAACTTAGTCTAGTAAGTCACTTTCCTTTAACAATCATTGTCCAATGCTAAATTAGATAGCTTAAAGAGAGTAATTTCTGGCAGAACCTTCCTTAAGAAGTTCTACCAGTAAAAAGATGGAACGATTGGTATTTTTTTATCTGTCGTAATATTTGATATTGTCTTTGAGTTGATGCTGGTACGGGGCCTGGAGGGTGCTATTTGTCCTCATAGCTAGAACAGCAACCTAGTGAAACACACACACAGAGCCACTTACAAATGTACTTCTGCTCCAGCCTGGAGGAATCTACCAGGAGTTCATTCTGAATGGCATTGTTCATTCTTTGATCTCACTGATAGTGCCAGCAAAGGAGGCCCCACTAGGGAAGCTACTGCAAAAGCCTTATCTGATTGCATTTATTAATAAACTAGGCTGTATTTGAATGATTCATCTAGGAGGGAATGCATCCCACTGCATAATCCACACACCAAGACATTCAACCCTTGCTTTTGTGAGGTGAGCTGTTCCAAAAGGTGTAGGAGAAACAGCACGGAGAAGGCAGGATGGAGTTTGGAAACAATACACTAGCTGATGTGTAGCATTCAAGCATAACTGATAAGAGAGTAACAGCTGCTAAAATACCTGAAAGCACAGCAAAGGATGACCTATCTTGTACAGAGCCATGAGACACTTTGCTCAGAGGAAAGCCTGGAACCCAGACATGACTGCCTGGCATTAAGGTACTGGCACCGAGCCATTGGGTGTTAAGACCATGTGGGTTTAAAAGAACTTGCCCAGATGGCTCCTGCCCTATAACCAGTACGGTCATAAACAACATGTGCTATTTCCTCATCATCTATCACAGAGGCTTCCCTTAGCCAGAGAGAGCACAAGACTGATTATTCTTGGCTCATCTTTTCTTGCTGGACAGGAGCTCCCTGGTTCACATTCAGATTTAGTAGAATTGGTCTTGTCACTCCCAGATTATTAGTTTAACTGCTCCATTAGGGGAACATCCAGGAACGGATGGGAAGAGGTTCCAAAACTTGAGACTGAAAATTCTGAGTGCAATCCTCTTTTTTTTTTTTTTGTCTCAGTAGAAGTTTGAACCATATTTAATGCAATGGTAGCTTCACGAGGTCATTGGCTCCAAAGTCCAATTCCCAAACCAAGGGTTCCTTTGGTGATGTGAAGCATTGTGCATTGCCTCTCCCATTTGTTTTGCTGTTTGCATCAGTAACAAAAAGCAGTAAGTTAAAGAAAAACACACAAGAAAAATGAAGCATGTTCAGGGAAAACTCATGGGACAGCTGTTCCCTTAGTTGTCAGCATTATGAATATGTGAGACTTCCAAAGCCAAAATCTTGCTATCGACCTTGATAATTACATCAACAGCAGGGAAGTACCTCCAGCAATAAAGGAGATCACGTTCTTGATTGCTGGAATTCTAATCATTTGTTTTTAATTTTGTAGGTATTTAGCAGATAAAAAGAAACAAAGATTCTTTGCTGGATCTTTGCCTTGGATCAACTATTCGTCTCGCTCTGTTTACCTGAGGCTAAAAAGTTCCTTCCTTCACCTCTGTCTAGCTGGTATCTCTAAAGACAGAGCTCCTTGAACTAATACAAGTGAGCAAAAGGACTTCATTCAAAATGCACCAAGGAGTATCTATGTGTAGATTTCCAGATGCTGTCTGTTAGACCTAAAACAAGTGCTGCTTTACAGTTCCAATACTGCAGTGCTGCTCATCTTTGCCTGCAAAAGCAGGGACCCAAAAATTCCTCAAAGGGTTTGCCTCTCCAGAAAGTGCAGTCTCGAATAGACACATGTCCCCAAAGCCTCTTTATAACATGACTGAAAAAATACATTCTACTGCACCAGTTTGTTATTTCTTCTTTGAATAGTCACAGCCACATTTGTTCAAAGACTTTTTTTTAAATGGCCATAGTAAGAAATGGAACCTGATTTGGAATGACCATTTCAAACTTTTAACTTCAAATACAAATAACAAAGATCCAGCCACACTAAATTCAGGCTAGCTCTATGATTAAAGAACACTTGCAATTGCATAGATCAGAAGTAGAAGAAATGTTAGACATTTTAAATTAGGATAAATTTGTTATCATTTCATTGACAGATTTGAACCTGACAAAATGATCTATCTACATATTTTCCACTAGTGGCTACCTTCCAGAATAGATAATGGATAGGAAACATCAAGCCAGAAGCTGATGCTATGGTAAGCTGTAAGCAAAACGGAGTTCTAATTGAAAGCATTTCCATACCGTAGGCACTGCTGAGTGGCTGCTATGTTAATTATATGCTCCCTTCTTCTAAAGCAAACTTCCACTTGGATACCAAGTTTAACTCCTGCCGAGAGGTCTCTGAAATGCCATCAACAATTGTGTTTTCTGACAAAAAGATAAAGTTAACTAATTGTAAGCACCCTTTGCTGATGAACTTAAAAAAACCCCACTGGCTTCTCTTCCTGGAGAGACAGCAAATAACGTGGGTCATGTGCATTAATATTTTTGCACTGACATAACTTTGGCACAGGCCTTGGGTTCTTGCCAAGGTGCCACCTGGAACCGACAGCATACATTTAACACAACACAGAGCAACAGTCATATAAAATTAAATCACAATCCAGCCCAGTGCCTTACCTCTGGGAAAGGGACATAGGAGATATATGGGCAAGAAGTATAGAAAACAAGGCAGATATAGCATGATCCTCCTCTTAGCAGTCCTGCCATGGCATCTGTGTGATTTAAACTCATCCTGTACTAAAGGTCCCATCCCCATGTGCCTTGCTTTGCATTTATCAAAACTGTCTCCATGGAATTGAAATCCCCGATCACTTGGTTTCATTAGTAACTTAGCAGAGAGGCAGCTCATCTGGTAACAGAGAGCCACTTTAACCACAGCCAGGATTATTGTCACCCAAACAGATTAGTGGTTAATAATAGATTGATATAGCAATCTGCAACTTCATTTTACAGGTATGAATAAGGTCATTTTTCACCTCTGCTTTCAAATGAATCAGGCATTTATTTGCCAGGCATGTGGTAGCATAACATAGATGTTTTATGATTGAACCAAGGCAAATTTCACATCCCGATGGTAGCAGCAGTGCCCTGGCAATGTGGGGAGTCTCCTCAAAAAAAGCAAAGGATTGAAATTGCCAGGAGAATCTGTCTTCCATTCTTTTTCCCAGCAGCAGTGGACATCTCCAGATTTAGAAAGTTGAGCAGGTCACTGCAATTGTCAATATATCTTTAGCGTCTTTCCTTTTTTATACCTGTTTTAAACATGCAGCCACATTCATGGATTCATCAGTTCCTCTAAACTTTTTTCTGAAAATCTAGATCACTGACTGTGTGTCTGCAAAGCATTCCTCTATAGGAATGGGTATTAAAACAAGTACAAACTGTTCTGGTTACCCTTTGTTGAGTTGCTTCCTCATACGAACATGCTTTCTGCAGACACTGAAATTCTTTATAAGGGACTGCCCCATTTGGTGTTGGTTTGCACAGGCACTTGATTTTAAAATATGAGGAAAGGATGTTTTACAGGATAATTTTGCAGCTGTCATGAAAAGAGCTAGCCTAGTGTATTTTTGGAGGAAGGATAAAAGAAAGACGGGGCAGTTGCATTACTTTTCTGCAATAGCAATGCCCTTGCCATTATGCTTCTTATCAACTTTCAGCCTTTCCCCACAAACTGTTAAACCACTTATAGCTACAAGAATGCTTTTTTCCCACTAATCTTGCCTCATTTTCAGTATTTTTCCTATAGTCATTCAGGGCTAGAAATGGCTAATATGACACTGTGCCGTTCTGGTTAGCTCAGCCTTCAAAAGTTGTCATTTTATTCCTATCTCTGCCACCAGACTGGTGGTATTGTGCCAAGCTGTTTCCTCCTCTGGAAAATAAATGAAATTATTTTGGAATCTCCTCTGCAAGTCTGTTGTAAGGTTTGCTGACACAATGCACTGTATAGGAGCTGGACAATATTATGATTATTGCTATTATTCTTAACAATGTTTGAGAGCTGATTTGCAATCCCTCTGCCTTTCCCTTTTCCTTTTCATGGAGGGGGCAGAAACCAGCAGGTGATGGGATCTGCAGGATTTATTTTTTATTATTGACCTTTTCCAAAACATTGGCAATTTTTTATTTCCCTTTCTAAAATACATATGCATCTCTAAGGAAAAATCAAAATCTTCGGCACTATTTTTGAATGGGTTTCTACACTTATTTTTATTTTATTTCTCTTACTGTCTTTCTGCCACCTCCTTAACAAAGACAGAAATGAATGGAATTCCATTTTGGAAAGGCATGAGAAACAGATGCAAACGTGTGCATTAGGGAAGGCATTCTCTGAAACCTCTTCAATTGGAAGAGCAAATTTAGGAGATATTTGATGCTGGTAGCCTGTTGAATTGCTACCAAAGGCACAGCAGAATCACTATCCATCTAGCTATATGAATAAGCAAATAAGTATCACACACAAGTAAATATATAAAAGTGTGCATATACTTTCCTTGGAGCAGAATTGCAAAGCTGGAATTAGAATAAGCAGTTTCTGTATGTGCCCTTTTCACCTATATTTCCTGATTTAATATGCTTGATGCTATTTACAGAGTTTTTTAGAACAGTTCTCTGTCTCAACACCTCCATTCCCTACATTTTCATAGGATCTCGGTCCAGACTTAAATGAGGATAATGCAGGGCTTCAGTTAAGTCACAGGATTAGTGAGATTCCTGGAGGGTTTTCCTCTTCTCTAGGTTCCAAATGTCAGCAAGAAATTCGCAACAGTGCTGCCTACCCCTAGAGTTGTTTCAGAATCTGAAAGCAGCTCACTTTGTACATGGGGGTGTTTGTGGAGGGATTGCCCATGGAGGCAAAACATGCACAGAATGACAGTCCAGATCTCTGAGTATGTTTTTGTCAGGCACAGCATATCCGGTCTCTGGTGGATCTTACTCTGAAATCCTGCAGATTTGGCCGATTTTGTCTGCAGAACAAAACAATGGGAACTGTCTTCATGTTTCAGGCTAAAACCTAGAGAAATCATCTTCCTTAGCCTGACAGCCTAGGGGATGGCTGAGATTGCGAATTTTTGTACTCTCAGAACCAGGCTGTGATTCCAGTTCATTTGTGCTTCATTTATGAGAAATTTGACTCACTCTGGCCCAGAGAGGAGCTGAACTGGTATCCTAGCAGTGAACAATGCTTTTCAGAGAATCCAACCAGTGGAGTGGTCTCCACATGAAGGGTTGTTAATGCAGCATGGTAGAGGGGCCCCTCTGGAGACCCTTCTGACTTCTTGTACTGAAGAGGAAGTGGTTGAGGTGATGGGTCCTATAAACTCTGCAGGATGTGATGTTTTACATGCAGCCCTGTTGGATCATGTTCAGCACAAGCAAAGAGGAGACATTTCCATGGGCATCTCTTGCTTGGCTGTTGTGTAGTTTACTGTAGTCACTAGTTCACTGTAATATGATAAGGGACCATGATGTTCAACTCCATGCCCACTTCTGTACATACAACTTGGTGAGGCCCAGTTCCCCAGGATGTTACTCAGCTCATCCTTTGCTGGCAAAAAACATCCCTCCAACAGGATTTGGTGCACTGAATGTTGGAGATTTAGTCCACACAGGACCAGCAACTCCTGCATAGGCAGGTTGCACAAAATGCAGAGAAAAGTAGGGTCAGGCAGTGACATGAGCAGCAGAGCCTTTTTCATTCTTTTTGGACTGCTTGTCGAGCTTCTTGACAAAAAGACACCACATGACACCAGATTCAAGGCTGAGCAGGAAAAGGATCCTCCCTTAGGGAAAACAGTAAAGGGCAGAGTTAGACCAGCAAAGAATGAAATGACAAAGATTAGAAGGATGAAAGCACCTTGTCCTTCACAAGCTCAGGTCCATCCTCTGGGAAGAAGGAGTGAGGAGAAATACCTTGAACAGCTCTCATCACCTGCTGCTCAGCTTCTACAAGTGCCTGCACAAGCTGTGAGGAGCTGGACAGTCAATCCTGTACTCTGCCTCAATTTCCTCACCTCAAGACCTTGTACCTCTCCCAGACCCACTGTAATAAAATTATATACTTGTGATAATTTTCTGTGATGTGACTGCCTCTATTTTTAGAAAAGTTCTACTTTTCAGCTGCAGTCTATTTTCTAAGCTCCAAAGAGCAGTCATGGTGTGCCCTATGTTTTCTTACCTTGTTTAAATGGTCTTATACGGGAACATACCATAAAAAGCATGATTCTGGTACAGAAGGACAGCACAGATTTTGCATTTAAATCTGATCTTTGGCCATATTTGGGAAACATGTTATATGTTCCAATAGACAGCAGCATAACCTTTAGTCGCTTCCCTGGTGCCTCTTCATGCCTGAATTTAACTTTAAATTATACTGGCTAGCAATATCCACCAGGAGACGCTAAAGTAATCTGAGATCCTGGGGCACATCGAAGCCCTGATCACACCCTCTGTGCCCTAATCCTGCCCCTCGTTGTAGCTGCAGGCAGGCAGGGAGGTCGACAAGTGGCGGCCCTGTACCAGGGAGAGCTGGTGAGATCTTCCTGCCCCCAGAGATGCTGGTTCAATTCATTGGTCCAGCGCAAGGCAACCCCCCCGTCCCTTCCAGCCCCAGCACAGGGTATGGGTGTAGGTGACAATGATGTTACTGTCACTCCTGTGCCTGTGTGGACTTTAGGGCTGGAGGGCAGTGGCAAGGAGGAGTATGTGTGTCTGGCACGCTGAGAGAGGGAGGGAGCTCCAGGCACAGGCGTGATGACAGTAGATGGTGAAATCATCAGCCCAGGATTATAGTGAGAGACGCGGCCTGAGCCACAAGAGCAGAATCTGTACCCGAAGCTCAGGGGTGGGGGGGTTGGGCTTGGGCCCATCTCGTATTCAAACTCAGTGCAGAATTCAGCAAAAGGACACAGTAGGCCCAAGGGAGAAAAAACAATTTATTCACACACACAGATTAGCTGTGGAGGGGGATGCAGGGAAGTACCTGCCAAGTATACTGCTTAAATATTAATGATCTCTTTTCCTCTAATTTTAAATTTTTTTCTCCTTTTTTTTTTTTTTCTGGTGGGAAAGCCCATCCCCACTTTTATATCAGATCTGGTGCCTTTATTTCCTTCTCAATGAGATATTCCATCACTCCTCAGCACACTGAGCAACATGTCTCTGCCATGCAATAATTGCAGTGACCCAGCTCTCCCATGCCTCCCTTGGAGAGCAACTGTCCAGCCTGTCTTGGAAAGGACAAACTGTCTGCCAAGGCAAAGGAAGCTGCAGGCTGATTCAGAGTCAGGGCACCCAAATTCTGCCCCTGCTAGAGTAAAAAAAAAAAAGTAAAAATAAAGGTCACCTTTAGATTTCAATCAAGATTAGAATTTCCCAGGTTCAGGCTTGTTTTAATAAGGGGGTTGAATCAGATTGCTAAATTGAAACTTCCTGGCCCACTGGGGATATTACAGCTTCGGAGTAAAATTTTGCTAAAAGCCCCACAGGTTTGAATTCTTTTCCAGCTATAGCTCAATTTTTCTGTTTGAACAAACCAGCAGCAAAGGTAGTGGCTGGTTAATATTGTGACTGGTTCTGTGCTTTGTGACAGTATCTCTTGCAGTGTTTAGGGAAGAAGATTTAGAAGACTGGGTTGTTAGGGGTGAGGCTTGAACACTAGCGCAGCTCTGGCAAAACATGAAAGACAAGAACTGCTCTGTCTTGCCTCATTTGTTGAAGATTAATTTTAATTTTTTTTTTAATGCTTGCTAGCTAGGATGCTCCTTGTTTAATGCCTTTGCAGAGATTGTTTCAAGAAGGGTCATTTGAAGAAAAGAAAGTTGATGGCAGACAGAATCTACCAAAAACCATCTATGAGACATGCCCACTTGTAGTACTTTGATACTTTCAATGATTCTCCTGGACAGAAGTCCACCCTCCTGAGGACAAAGGTCTATGTGAAAAAAAGGGGCTTTTCTCCCAGGCCATTGAAATGAAGCTGGACTGCTACAAGGATGCTACAACCTTTTCTACTTGGATCTTTACCTACTGGGTATAAACTGGTGGAGGATTTGTGCCTTGCAGGATTAGGATTGCTGCTGTTGATGTTTTGATCTCTTGCTCAAGGGAATAAACTGTGAACATACAAACAATTATTGTCACAGTTGCCCCATCCACAGAAATGATACCTTCCCTGATACCAGGCACCAGTGCGTGCCTGGAGAAGAGCATGACAGAAGACAATCCTGCAGTAGTCTTTCCTTTGTTCTTGCATTTTCCAGTCACATGGATTACTTTGTATGTAGTGTCTTTCCGTTGACTTCTGCCTCATGAACTGATCCAATCATTTGTTGAATGTGGTGTCCTGAGCCAGGGCACAGCTGAGTTACCTGTTATGAGAGAAGCCACCTTTTTTTTTTGTTTTGATCCTGCATCCTGCTAGTTTAACTTGATACCTGCCCAACCTCTCCTCCCCAGCAAGAGTTACACACAGACAAAAAAATTCTTCACTGGGACTGGGGTGAGCTGTGAAGATAACCTCCTTTCATAAACCCCAATGGAAAATTTTCCCCAGGGTGCTTCTAAGCTGTGACAAGATGAGTTTGCAGAGTCCCATAGGTTTGGATCAGAGACAGGGCTTGAATAATGTACATGTGACAATGTACGGGCAGGGCTGGGCTGGCACAACAACATGGACACTTACACTGTCTTCTAATAAATCACTTCTGAACATGACCTCCAGGCCATTTCTATTCTCACCAGGAAGACACATTTGCTGCGGCTGTTTTTATTTTTTTCAGTAAATAAATTGATCCAGCCCAGATTTTGACCTTTTACAGAGTTAAAATGTAAACTGCCATCCAGAGAACCTAGAAAGGATGAGAGAGATGGGAATATGTCTTTGCAAAATACAAAGACATTTATTTTCTGACTAAGCAACTAAGCTTTAAGGTTTTGTGGACTGTATGACAACACTAATTGGCAAGCACTAATTGGCAAATTTAGAAACTAATCCTGCAATGCAGAAGT
This sequence comes from Aleadryas rufinucha, assembly GCA_013397815.1. Lineage (NCBI taxonomy): Eukaryota > Metazoa > Chordata > Aves > Passeriformes > Aleadryas > Aleadryas rufinucha. The sequence continues at coordinate 401,152 of VZTH01002835.1, forward strand.
AAAATAGCCATTCAGTAATAATCCCTCTTGGAACAAAGACAGGAAATTCAATATCATTGCAGAATCCAAAGTTAGACTGGGGCCGTGGGTTTCATGAACAACTTCTCCAGGGATTGCATTTGTAAACCCTAAACAGATTAAGAAAACCCACTCCTGCGAAATAGCCTCATCACAGTGAATTTTCGCCTTACTTAAATCCTATCTGCCTTTGTGCTGTAAAATAACGAAAGGTCGTGATAGGATTGGAATATTCTTGCAATGCAATGTTTTGCTTGATCAAGCAAAGAAGGGAGGAGAAAAAGAAAAGAGCTAAACAGAGATATGTCCTGCAAAACAAATAAATGGCAATATTTGGTTTGGATTTGTTTGGTTTTTTTCCTCACCAAAACCCCTTCTACATGTTTCTACGACTCTTTAAGTCATGGATTGTTTGCATATTCTTCTGTGTCAGAGATTTCTCCCCAGCCATGTTATTAGAAAATAAAATTATACTCATATCAGACAAAGACTAACCAGTGCTTGGAAACCTAGAGGAGGTAGAAGAAGGAAAAAGAAAGAACTGTGTTTCTCACCTGGGACTGGTCGTGCTAGCCAGGTGAATGGCAGATAGAGCAAGAATGATCTGTAGTAGACAAGCTGCAGACTCACCAGCTGCTTTTGTGTCCGTATCTTTCAAACACATAAAGATCTGACCTTCATGAATTTGCCTTATGAAGGTGAAAGATGTAGGATGAGGGAAAATTGCTGTACCCCTGTTATTGAAATTGATGTCTTTAAAGGGAGCCTACAACTGTAAGAAGAAAAGGAAAAGAAGGAGAAAGAAAAGAAAAGAAAAGAAGAGAAAAGAAAAGAAAAGAAGAGAAAAGAAAAGAAAAGAAGAGAAAAGAAAAGAAAAGAAGAGAAAAGAAAAGAAAAGAAGAGAAAAGAAAAGAAAAGAAGAGAAAAGAAAAGAAAAGAAGAGAAAAGAAAAGAAAAAAGGAGGGAAAAAAGAAGAAAAGCCAACAGACTTGGGGATAAATGGTAAAGAGTCACAAATATATATGGAAGGTTATGTAGAAGATTATACATATAATTGATACAAGAAAAAAGATCTACTGTAAAGCAGAACATAACCCTTATGCTGGTTCAGGAGGCTGTACAGAATACTTCCAGCAGATCAACTTTTTGAATGCCCTTCTCTCCAAAGAGCTGCTTTGATCCCCAAGAAGACTAAAAGGAGACTTGACAGGAATGTTTAAATACTGTTGGTTTTAACCAAATGGAGAAAACACTGCTAAAGAACTATAGTCGCTGTATTTGTGACAGAGGTTGAACAACTTGGAGTTACCTAAAATGTGAGAAAAATCATGGAAGGTCAGACTTGAACTTGCTGTGAGCTTAGAGGTGAAAAATTTAAGCCTGTTTTCACTATCAGAAAGAAAGCAAAAAAAAAAAAAAAAGAGAGAGAAAAAAAATAAAAGGAGAAAATTCCTTTCTCAGGTCACCTTTTAGCTGCCCTTAAGGTCATTTTATCCTAATGGTTCTTCTGTTGTGGACACCTGCTCAGTGAGAACTGTGCTGAGCTCACTAATTAGTTTCACAGCATCACTGGTGGGAAGTTATGTGTAACGAAGTCCAGGCCGTGTGCCTGCAGACAGTTTTTTTTTTAGTCATTGTTGTGAAAAGACTTTGGGGAAGATGAGTTACAATCACATGGAACAGACTTTTTGGTTGTTTTTGTTTGCTAAAAGCAGTTGTCACAGCAAGAGTACTTGGTTCATAACCTGCCTGGTTTAGCAGGGGGATGCAGAAATCATACCCATGATGACCCAGATTTTTGGAGATATAGTTAGGCAGCCAAGCTGTATTAATTTCAGAGGGAGTGAGACATTCTGAACCCTCTAAACACTATGCCATTTTCCCATCATACCTTAGACCATTATTCTTCATGTTCTTACTCAGCTAAAATCTCTATAATATCTTCCTTGGTTCCTTACTCCTAGGATTTACTCATTGTATCCTAACTCTGTTGTACCATGCCTTTCACTTGAGTTTATTGCTTTTTTATATCCTTGTTCCATCATTCTGTCACATTTACTAGAACTTTATTCTGAGCCCAGTATCAAAAAATCCTTTTTGACTTTTCTGATGTGGTTCCATTAGCTGAATACAGACAAATTGTCTGACTTGTTTTTCTTTTAGAAAAAAGACTTTGGCCTTTTTTGTTGGCCTTTTTTGAGAGTCTGTGTATCTGGCAACAAAGCAAGAAAAAGGCAAGGAAGTGTTATGATGCCCATTTTAGGAAACTGAGGCAGAGCAAGGGAAAGAATGAGAGAGCAATTGGCTACGAGTCACATGAAGACCATAGGGCATAATGCTCTGACCTGTTAAGTCACAGGATACCATAAACCTAATCACTGAGATTTCCTTCTATTCAGCAAATCAGAAATGACTTATGTCTGGTGCTCCCTTATGGTAAGGCAATGTTTGATGTACTGGTTGAAGACTCCATACCTTATTTTAGCCTTTTGTCTTCTGCAGATTTTTTCTCATAGTTTTAAAAGATTTTACCTATATGCAATGTTTGAAGTGAAACATGGTGTAGAAAGATGTACATACAGAGATGTCTTTCATGGTCCTAACTGATTTCATCAGAATTCTGCTTCAAGTATCAAATCAGCCTTTTGCAAGCATCTGTAAAAAAGATTTGATGGTGGTGTGACAAAGGAGGACTGAATATCCACCAAAACCAGTGTAATTGTCCTCTGGACAGATATGGGATACTAGTGGTAAAATGAAGTCAAGGCCAGTGCTAAAGTCCTCGGACCCTGTGACCCCCCACTGCACCAGGGACTCTTTCCATTGTCACAGGCTCACCTAAAACATGAACTCATCTCATATGAAGCTGGCACCAGGCTACCTAGAGGGCATCTGGTTTCCTTTTATGTTTCCTTTTATTAGTCACCTGTGAGGCCACTACAGTTTCACAGTTCCTGCATGCAGGGAGCCAGGAGTTCAGGTATTACTTACATTAAAAAGCAATAACACCTATAGAAGAGAGAATAAATTCTTGTTCCCATCTCCCCTTTCTCTTCTCATCTACCTGCAGGTGCTTCTGAAATAGAAATCTTTTGGATGCATCCCATGGGAGTCAGCAGGGGGTAAACGTTGACTCTTGTGAGATTCAGGCGCCAGCTCTTTGGGGATGTTCAGATCGTATGTCTAGACAAGATAACATCCTTCTCTGAACCCAGGAGCTAACCCCTGGGGAACCCATTATTCATATATAAAACACCAAGAGAAACTTTCACTGCATGCAGCTTCCTTTTTCTTTCCCTCCTCCCCGTGGGAATTGGCTTATTTTAACCCTTTCATCTCTATGAAACAGCAACTTCCCTGCTTAAAGCCATGGCTGTTTATCCTCCACCCTTCAGGGCTCAGCACTCTGCACCTGCAAAAACACTGTGTTTGGCTGAACAATGCCAGGTGAGCCTTCAGCAGCGGCTTTAATGTGAAGTCCAAACCCAGAGAGACCTCCTCCTTTCCCCATGGAGAATAACAGTTCTTGGACTAAATCTCCAGCCCTGTCTGTAGGGCCCAGGTAGCACAAAACATCTGGCAGTTTGCCCTAAGAAAGCACCTGGAGTTACTCCTGAGACAGAGGAATACCCTGAGCATACTAGAGTAATAGGGATATGCAAGGTGTGGAAGGAATACGAGACATTTAATTCTGATCTTCTTTCAGTAACATCAGGGCCCTGGAAAGTCTTATGATGTAGTGTAACTTTGTAAAGGTTGAGGAATGGTTTCCATTCTGGGTGAGAGTAACAGGGGGTAAAGCATCTCCCAAGACTAAGGAATGTGTAAAGTCAGTGAATGCTGTCTGGACATGCACTTTTCCCTTTATGGGCTGACCAAAGTGTTACACACATCTTTTTCATGTTTGCTATGGACAGATGCTACTGATTTTACATGAGCTAGTCTGACTACGCAAATTCATCAGCAGATCACTTTTAAACTGGTTACACGACTGAGTTATTTTATCTAGTCACCATCACCATATCGTTACACCATCAGATTTTTCCAAGGCCGTCAACACATGGAGGCCAGCTTAGTGTTTCTACTTTTTGGTTTTCCTCAGCATATTGTCCTTTCTTCCTAAGGCTTTTGGTTTGGATTATAACAGTCAGAGAGGAAAACACAAGTAAACACAGAACAGTCTCTCTGAGAAGATTTGCTTTGATCTGTATCTTGCAACATGGCAAGAGATATCTGTCCACAAAAACGTTTGTCCCAGCAGTTCAGTTGTTGAAAGATGGAAGGGAGTTGCGTGTCTTTGTGAGGTCAAGTTGGCAGAAGAGAGAAGAAATTTGGTCCCTACATTAACCGCTATATCCAGAAATTATCTGGATCTTGGATATGACTGATCATGTGTATCTATTTATAAAAGGCACTTGCAGGCAGCAGTAGCACCATATTGCTCTCTGTTATTGCATCTTGGCTGAGTTGAAAAAGTCCGTTCTAGGCAGGTGACATGTTTACACTGTGGATCCAACAGCTCTCTCCATTTATGAAAAAACAAGTGGCAATGGAGATAAGAAAATGGAATCCAGTAGACATAAATTATGCTTATTGAACAAAACAGCAACCCTTTTTTTTCTTCTTTTCCTGTGCATTGAGAACTGCAGCGATTTCACAACATCACATCTGATTCATCACAGTGATAGAGGTCCATGGCTGGATTAGAGTAGTAAAATTCTTGCAATCAACAATGTGGAAAAATGAAACATATTTTGTAAATGTTTCTACATTTAGAAAGAAGTGGGATGTTGCGCTCTTACGACATGAGAATAGTGAACTCAGATCCCAGTCCATTAGTAACTAAGTATGGTTTTAAACAACTTCAGGAAGGGATAAACATTTGGAAATCAGTAGGCCTGGATAACTTGCACCCAAGAGTCCTAAAAAGGTTGTCTGAAGATCTCTCTAGCCAAGTTAATTTAGTTTTGAATATATCTTGGCCTTCTCAGTAAATTCCAGTAGATCATAGCAGCTAATTTAGTGCCAATATGCAAAAGGCCAAGAAAGATGACCCAACTAATAGTAAGCCAGTTAGCTTGACACCAGTCTTAGGCAAAAATAAAAACCAAAAGAAAAAAAAGCCAAAACCACAAAACCAGGAGTCAAATAATTAAAAATTAGAGAACAATTGTACTTACTTACAGTCAATATAGTTTAATAGAAATGGGCCATGTAGAACAGAGACAATTTCATTCTCTGATGAGATCACTAATTTTGTTAGCAAATACCATGGGGAAAAGATAACAGACTTTAAAGGACTTTATTTTTCCCAATATCCTCATTTTAAAAACAAGTTGCTCTGTCTCATTCCAATAAATTCTGCACTAAATTGGAGTTGATTAAACTGCTGTATAAAAAAACCTCCTGAATTAGGGCACTTTTACAAATGAGGGTTTTTTGGAGAAGTTAGATGAGAAGATGAAGAAATCAAATCCTTTCCCAGTGTTATCCAATAGCTTGATCAAATAAAACTGCAAAGAACTACCAGGAGTATCCACTTATATTTGTATTTTTATTTTTTAAAAGCTCAGAGTGATCCTCCCACACACAAACATCATCAAAATGCAAGGAAGCAATGGAAAAGAGTTAAAAAATCTGAATATTAGCTTAATGTTAACAACATTAACAAACAAAACCAGTATTTCAGCCTCTCATAAGTTACTGTGACAACATTTTTCTCTCTTTAAAATGAAGAGAGACATTGATTAAAAAGATCAAGATGCTTGATAAACCAAACCTATTTAAATGAAGTACATACATGGGAACAAACAAATAATTTTGGAGATACCCTTAATAAGGAGGACTGTTTTCTGAGAAATGGTGGCTCTGAAAGGGTCATAGTGGTCAAGTGATTGAACATGTGGGAAAATTGTACTCAGAGAGTAGTTATCAATGGTTCACTGACAAAATGGAAGGATATTGGAATAAAATTCTACAGGGATTTGTTCCTGTTTCCTGTGCTATTCAATATTTTCATTAATGACTGAAAGATGGACTTTAGGTATTAAATTTGCAGATGACACCAACCTGGGAGTGACTGGAGATGCTAGAAAGCAGGAGAACCATTTAGCATGATTATAGCAAATTGGAGAAATAATCTGAAAAAAAAGGTGATCTTCAATAGGAATGATTATAAATACTCATTCCTTAGGCAGCAACTATAATTTTTCCAGATACGGGATGGATAGTGCTCTCTGGGTAGTGAGGATCTGGGATTGCACTAGAGCACGATCTGAACATGAGTCAACCGTGTTTTAATATTGCAAAAAAGACAAACAGTGTGGGGGACGTATAAACACAAGTGTCACCTGCAAAACACGTGCAATAATCCTTTCCTGGAGCTCAACATTGATAAAGCCTTTGCTGGAGGCTCTTCCAAAGTCCTGAGGGCAACTTTACACCTCTGATGCCGAACAAGATGCAGATCAACTGGAGGAAACTGAGAGGTGAATGATAAGGCCGGAGGTCTAGAAAAGGAGACATTGTTTGTCCTGGACTGTAGGTATGTAAAAGGATGCTGCAGAAAGGAAACGGGTGCTCAGTTTCTTCATGCTTATGGCAAGCCAAAGTCATGGCTTAAATGACAGAAGAAGATCCCAGATAGGAATGAGGGCAAAAAGCTTTCTAAGCAGAAGGCAGTGAATCACTCCAGTGCATTGCCTGGGGTGTTGTTTCTCTGGGAGGATTAGTGGAGGTCTTTTAAGAACAAATTAGAGAAATATCTGTAGGGATAAAACAGCTGGAATTGATCCTGAATTTGGGTGGGGAAGTAGGCTGGAAAGGAATCTTAAGGTCACTCTAATTTATGAACATTTTAGTGAAAGAAACAATTCAATAGGTGCTATAACAGTACAGGAAGGAGTGTTAACTAGAAGTAGAGTTGTAACTCTTATACAGGAATGAGCTTTGCATCCAAATAGTGTTACTGCTCCTGCTTTCTTCAGCAGAATGACATAAATTATGATGCAGAAAACATTTCATTGAGGCTTAAGATTTGCAGGGACAATGTAAGATATATGTAAATTTGGGTTTCATTTAGGCAATAAATTTAGTCAAAGGAAGTGGGAATATTATTTATATTAATGAAAAATTTTGGTTTGATATTATCAAATAAATATATTTTATTTCTTGCTTTGAAATTATATTTTATATTAAAGTTGATATTTTAAAAGATAAATTTCATAGAAGAATTTAAAAGTGTTGAATTACTTCAAAATGAAACCTAATAATTTTCTTTGAACCAGAATTCATTTTGCCATTTTTTTTCTCAAAAACAATATCTCAGTACAAAATGAAGTGGGGGTTCATGAAGCAATATTTTGTTTGGTGATGAAAGAGAAAAAGTTTGTTATTCCCTAGTTGTGTTCGCAAGCCTTTTGAGACCTGGGTGAACCTTGCTACATAGGAGCTGTGCACCAGCCCATTTCAACTACTTCTCTCAGCAGTCTTGATTAAGAATACTGTCTCTCCTTTGGACTGCAGACTTTCTTTCTCATTCAGTAATTTGCAGCAGCCAGGGAGGAAGTTAATATATTTCTCTAGGTTTAATATCATACAGAGGCATAAAAAACAACAAAAAATTGGCAAGAAATGAAGATGAAGATATTGATGGCCCAATAAAAGAGATGGCAGATAAAATGTAATGGTCTTCTTTGATACCTAGGAAGCATGCCAGTAATTTCTTTAAATCTCTAGATGACTGATCTATGATTTGCCAGCATATTCTTTTCCTTCTTTCCTTCTCTTCTGTCATACACTTCTTGTGGATGTTATCTCCTATCAAGTGTTCTTAATCTGGCTTGTGTTACTCTAATCCTTCAGTGAAGAGCAAAATCACCCTCAGCCTCACCCAGCTCCCCTCCACATCTTTCTCTGACTAGTCCAACCCACTGGCTCCACACCCTGCTCTTTACACGTAATTCAGTGAGGCTCATGGAGTTTGTGTGGGAGGGGGTTGAGCCCTCTTCTCCTCTATCCCTCTACTCACCTGCTTACATCTTCCCAACCCCCCTTCTCAATCAAACATGCCCATGAAGAGATAACAGACTTTTCCTCCCACAGTAACATGGGCTGCTGTTGTTCAGGAAAGAACTGCCTTTGAAGTGAGGGTATCAGAAATTGTCCAACAGCTGCAGAGACTCCTGAAGGTCACTTTCTGGTAAGAAACCCTGCGAGGTGTTGGCTTTGTATCTGGGGGCCTATTTTACTTCTACAGCAGCTCACTTTTTCCTTTAAGCGTGAGCCTTGAATAGGGCTTCTGCTTGAGGCAATTTCATAGCAGTTGATTTATTTAGTTTTGGTTTTTTTGAAGTACAGAGCACCTATATTCTCTCAGGCAACACATGTAAAATCAACTGTCTGAGTTAGGTCTTGCTTGCACCAGGTTGTCATTGACACCATCTGGGAAGAACTAGGGGTATCAAACCAGTGTAAAGATGCTCAGAACAATACCCTGTGCTTTTCTAGATATCTTACTGGGCTGAACAGAAAAAGGAGTATTGAAAAATTCTCTGTACTTCGCTGCTAAGCAAATCTGTAAAGTGTACGTTCCTCCTCCAGTGCTTATTGGACATGGCTTCCCTTCTACAGAGAGGGGAAATGAAAGCAATTATATGTCTTTAAACTACTCTGCAGTTGTAATTTCATTCTTTGGCCTGTTAATTCAACTACCCCAACCCATTTTAGCTACAGCAAGTTATGGAAAAGATACAGTTCTGAGGGCTTTTCACAACAAGCCCACTTTGAGATTCAGCCCAGGGAGCTTTCAAGAACTGAGTGATTCCTCCAGGTTCAGGGCACAGAATGTTTTGATGGCCAATGGGGATGCAGATGACGCTCCTCCCCAAATATATGCAGGGACCTGTAACCCCAGTGACTCTTGTCGCCCTTCATTCCCTCTCCTGACTTCCTCTTGATGCATCTGTTTCCACAGAGTGAGTTTTGTTTTGACTCCTGGTTAAGATATTGGTCCTTGAAGATTCTCTCTCTTCCAGACTGCAACTGTGAGCAAATACCTTTGACTGTCCAGAGCAGGAGGGACTGGTATCAGATCCTCAAGGTTATTTCCTGCTGTCAGCCCTGTCTTCTGGAAGATGTGTCCCACTCTCAACCACAGAGAATATGGACAATTTTGAATCACTGAAGGAGCACTTCTATCCCCTGTCCTCCACCACCTTGTTGAATCGTCGCAGGACTATACAGGGAAACTGACAATGAAGCCGAACTCTGCTTGAGTAAAGTGGGACATAAATTGTCCTCCAAAAGGTCTTCAAGAGAAAAGAACAGACTCACCCAGGCCAGCAAAAGGATTCCTGAGGATGAATCTGGCACTGTCCTGGGTGTGTATATTTCAATATAAAGTCTGTGTGAATATAGTAAGTGGCATGGAATATTTCTCCTCAATATAATTAATATCTTCTATGATATTTTATTCTGTTCCATGTCCTTCTGAATTAAAAAAGCAAGTAATTCAACCCACCTGAGAGCAAAAGCAAGGTGCAAGGAGTCTCTCTCTTCAAACAGGATGAGTGAGTGCTAATGTGAGCGTGTTAAAAAAAAAAACAACTTTGCCTCTGAACAGGGTTTTATGTTTCCCTGAAGCAAGGAGTAGCTGTGTTTGTACCAGCTCCACAGCCTGTCTGATATTGATATGTCTTGAGTCGTCTTTGAAAGCCTCGTTCTTTCTTCTGATAGATAAATATAACCCCAGATTATTTTCACCCATCTGCAAGAGAAATCATTATGAAATTAACCAGTGATCAACCAAACCACACAGGGAGCTCAGAAAGAGTTTTTAGGCTTTTTTCAAATGGCTGGCTGTTCTCTCCCCATCTGGTTGTGTTTAGCTCTCAAATATAATTTTTGGTGCTGATCACTGCTGGGTAGACCATACAATTAAGGTATTTGAAAAACAAACATTTCTAAACCACTGATCATTGGGGAGATGGCTTAGAAACGAGAGCCCATTTTCCAAGAAGATGGTTAGGAAAGGGAACCTGAAAGCTTAAGATAACATTGAAAAGGAAACAGAAGAAGTCCAGGGAGGGGAAAAAAACAACAAAGAAGAAAAAAGAAACCAACCAAATAAACCCACCCTCACAAGGATTTTAACTGCTTCTCTAGTATTTTCAGACTTATATTACTTGAATGCTTTAAGGAATCTGGCCTAGTTTCTGTGGATTTCTACAGCTTCATGCCTCTACACAAGGGATATGTACTGAGAAGTGGAACCTGCGACAGTCAGAAAACAGGAGATCTTTGCAGTGATAGGAGGAATTTCAGCTCTGTAGGTCTTCTTTGGACTTCATAATATCAAATTTCAAGCATGAACGAGTGCAGGACTGAAGGCCCAGAGACAAATTTGGACGTGCCTCTCTTTACTGGTACCCTGCTGATTATTTCTTTTTCCCACCTAAACTCAGCTCACTTTGGCTCACCTCCCATTATCCTCGGGCAGCTGCATTTTTCTTCTTAAACAATTCCAAAACTGTTCATTGCTGAAGATAAGTGCCTGGCTCATTCTCACATGAAAGATGATTTAAAGCCAGGAAGTCTTTTACAGTTCCATTTTGACTATTTTATCAGTTAACAAAGAAGATAGAAACAGTAAAAAAATAAAGATTGTGTGATTCGGTGGCTGGTGCAGGAACACAAGTGTTCAGAAGTGAGCCAGAAATTAACAGTTTTGAACTCTTGCAGGGTTCAGGTATAAGTGTGAATGTTGCTGAGGCACTAACTACTATGTAATCCGTTTAAATCAAAAATCAGGATCTTCATCAAGAGAAGACTCAACCCAGTCCTCAGATGCAGAAGTAAAGCCCATCTCTAGCAATAGTACTGCTATTGCAGTCAACAATATTGTGAAGATAGTGGGTTAAGGATAGGACATTTCTGGATTTCTTCAAAGTCCATGGCTGCCTTTTACTGAGGAGAGTAAAGGTTTTGGATCCTGCACAGGAAGTGATGCAGAGGCCAGTGCAGAAGCCTCCAGAATGTGAGATAAGCTTTGACTGAGCCTTTTAATACTTGGATGCTTAAGCAAAGATAACCTCCAAGCTTTTGGCAGCCTTGCCCATAACTAGCTGAAACACAGAAGGACCAGGTAATTACCTAATGTGGTAAGAGCAGTTATGGGAAGTGTGTAAAAGGTAAGACAAACTCTACCCGAGACCAAGGCTCGCTCTCACATCTGGGATTTTCATACCCAAGGCAAGTTCTTTCCCTAAATTTTGCTGAGATGCATCTACTGTCGAGGTGAGTCTTGGCATGGCTTTGCTTCCTTCCTAGTCAACACTCAAGAAATTTTGAATGTTGTGAGCTTGTGGAGAATAGGGAGTGGAGTCCTAGGTCCTTCTTCCTGACTGTTGCTGGGATGGAAAGGCTGTCAAAATTCTCAGTTTTGCATTTTTTGAACAGTTGTTACTCAAAACATAGTCAGATCTGCAGAGTTAGACCTCCCTTGACTTTGGGAAGACTGCATCCCAGCATGTCAGCAGTGTGCAGGAGTTGCTGAATCCCTGGAAAGCACCTAGGGAGCTTCCATAAACAACTTTTAAAATGATAATGATAGTTAATGACCTAATTTCCTAGCCAGCCAAAATACCTGCGGAATCAAAGTCCCATATCTGAATTAATCTAAACTCCTGGGAGGTTTTGTTCTGGACTTAATATTCACAATTACTCCTTTATGTCTGGCATTTCTGGGGCCAAATCAAGACCCCAGTTTAGATATCCAAAGTTGGATATAATTATTTATTTTCTGCAAAATACCAGATTGCAGCATTGTGTAACAGCAAGAGGTCCAAAGGAAAATACAATTTTACCACCTTTCAATGAGGCAGATGTATATGCAGAATATACTACATAAACAGCAGTCAAGCCTCAAAAAGCTACAGTAAAAAGAAAGTATATATCCTTCTAAATTTCTTGATCCCATTATAATTATGTTCCTTATTTCTAACCTGAATTTTCTTTGCTGTAAATTGGAAATTTTCCCCTTCGTCCTTTACTCAATTGCTAGAGTAAAGGAGTCACCAACAACCTCTTTATAACTACTTGCCATATACTGAAAGACAATTTATCAGTTCTCTCTCCACCTTCATATTTTTTCCTTTCTTCTTTAAACTGCAGCAAGTCCTGGATTCTACCTGTAACTTCTGCCTGTTCTAGAAAGACATCTAAGCTGCATTGCCATCAGTTCAGAGTGAGACCTGTCTATGTGGAACTCACTAGGCAAATCTATGCAAACTGAAAAATCAGCATATTCTGCCTGCTCTTGCAAGACAGACTTTGCGGTGAGTTCCTTATAATTACCAGTTAATTGTTGTGGATCCCATGTTGCCAAAAACTTGAAGATGTGAAGATTGGATGTGGGTACAATTTGCAGCTCGCAGGGTACTTAGATGTTCCAACAAAGATTTCAGCACCTTTCTACAACATATGCCCACAAGCCTGTGCTCTGGTATAAATGGCAATAGGGTTTCTGACTTGAGATATCATCTCCCCTTCCTGGTAAGACTGGAGAGAGTTGGTTGGTTTTACCTTTTCTTGGTAATCTTCCTTTGCAAAAGCCTCTGTGTAGTTAAAAAGTCCCTAAAAGTGCATGAAATGTTCTTCAACAGCCTGAGACACAGAATGAAAGTTCTAATTCTAACCCACTAGAGAAAACATGGTTTCCCCTCCCCTAGACTTCACTTTTCTGCAGGCATCAGAAAAATAACTGCCCTGCCATACATGATAGTCTCCTTTGTGCAGATGCTTCTGGTTTTGCTGATCAGTTTTTCCCACCTAGCACTTAGAATACCTCTAGTGAGAAGACAAGGCTTTGGGACCAGCTCTGGGCAGTAACCATAGGACTGCTTACATGCCATGTCCTGGAGAACAGGTCACCCACCTCCAAAATTGTGATGGTGAGATTAGTGAATATGGCATGAAAATTCCCACACCCCATTCAGTGGAAACACATACTGTGCAGAAACTTGGGCAGTATCCCGTTGTACATCCTTCATAGGAGCAAATCAATTTCACTTGAGCCCTCACCAAATTCTGCCTTTGCACCCAGAGAAGCACAGATTCACTGCACCAAGAAAAACAATAAGGAAACAAAGATGATCCATAGACTGTTAGTTTTCTATGGGGAACAAAATAGATTGCTATAACTATGTGGAACTTAGGAGCTCAAATATATCACACCATGGATTATACTTCATGCAATTGTATTTACATTTATTTAGCAATGTTAAAAACTACAGAGGGAGCCAATCACATTTGTAAACCATCTGGACTTCAGAAAAGAGCCAGCTTGGACAACCAAGGCCAGGACTTGGTTAGCTGTCTGCTTTGGTACATGTGAAATTGATTTTTTGCACTCACTCTACCATTGTACTTTCCCTTTTTTTCAGTACAGCTCTGTTTTTGTGGCCTTGATCACAGAGAATCTCTAGGAACTCAAACACTGTCAGCATATATGCTACTTTATCTGCACTGCTTTATGAGTCTGCATGTGCCGGAAAAGGGTTCAAAAGCTTCTTATCTTCAATTTCACAAATAAATAAAAATATATATATAAATGAGGAGTGTTCCGTAGCCCAATAGATTTACCATTTAGGATGAAGACTTTTAATTTATTTGCTTATACAAATCTTCTGACTCTTTCTAAAAAAAATGGCAATTCAATCTGTATTCTGCATGAACTGCAGTAATGTAGTATTAGTGATATTAAAATAATTTACTCTTGAGTCAGATTTTGAATTTCTTCCTTAAGCCAAATTATTATTGGCTTGTATGTGAGTTTTGTCTGAGTGAAGACATCAGATTTTAGCCCTTGTATAACTCCAGGTTTCATGTAACTCATTGCAAAATATTTTAAGAACTAGTTATATCTAGCTAGGAGGCATACAATTACAGGTGAAATGCCATGATGAGTGGGATGAGCTACAACTCATTTCAAAGACTGCACTGCAACATTTCACTGTGAGATATGACAAGAAATGAATAACATTACACCCTCAGTGAAAGTTTGGGTAAAAGGAATCAAGTTACCTTGTAGGAAAGAAAATTCAGGGAAGGTTTTAGTAACGTTTCACCACAACACTAAAAGAGCACAGCTTTACAAAATACACCAAAGTTGTTTAGAGCATGCCACTGACAGAGAGAGAGAGAAGGTTCAGTATGAGGCTGGAAATAAGTTAATCACAGGACAGACTCCAGCTTTGTAGCATTCTGTAGAGTTGGGATGGAAACTACAGTGACTCAATATTGATCACTGCCCTGAACTGGTCAGGCAGTAGAACCAGATGATTGTTGTATATCTCTTCTAGCTGCAGTATTCTGTCGTCTTCTATTACATTATATTACATTACATGTAAGGAGCTTAGAGAGCCCATCCATACACCCTTTACAAGACTCTTTCTTGACACCCAACTAAACACTCACCCCAGTTTTCCTTTAGTATTCATCTTTGTTGCTGTGTGCGTGCAAGACATACCAAACAGGAAAAAGCACACTGCACTAGCCAGTTCAAATAGAGAACTTTGGCTAGGGCTGTGGGGTGGGATGTAGTTGTTATCTTGATGTGCTGAGAATGGTTTCTCATATTCAACTGTGTGCAACTGGCACAAAGCACCCACTCTGCAGGAACAAATCCCATTCTAGTACTCCCTGATTCCGTGAAAAAAAAAGTGGCTGAATAAAGGTGTAAATTAATAAATTATAAAAAAAATTTTAAAGGAATTTTGTGGACGAAAAAAAGTGATGAGACAGGCCCCTATTACCACTGGCAAAGATTTCAGTGCAGCTTTTAGGGAAATACCGATCTTTTGGGTTGTGACTGGCTTGCTGAGCACCTCCCTTGTCATATAATTGCCCATGAAATTGCAGCCCATACGGTTAAAATATTAAACAGGATAACATTACAGTTTTTAATCCACAGCTGAGACAAAGCAGAGATCATGAATAATCCTGTTCAACAGCACCACATTTACTGTCTGATGTGGGAGGTGTTGATTAGCTTTTAAGTAGAAACATATTTTTTAAAGTTACATAATCTGATGCTCAGATTTCCTCCTCCCCCTTGAAAAGAATTAAACTAAATATTATGAGAGATTAAAAAGTTCACCAGGCCTTTGGTTTTGGGGGAAAGGGGGTGCACCTGCAGCTGGAGTTTTTCTTTCTCCTGCTCCCAAACCTATTACTCAGTGAAGAATATTTGTGCAGTGCATCATGAGTAAGATCACACATTCAAGTCATCAGAACCTGACTCAGCTGTTACTCAGTACTTCCTCAGGCAAAACCAATGGAAATTTGCCTGAAAGAAGCCTGGGGATTGAATGAAAATGGCAGGAGATACAAGGAACAGAGACATAGAAATTGGAAGGATAAAGGATCTCTTTCCTTGTTCATGACCCACAATGACCTGTCCCAGCAGCTTTGCACATTGGGACACCCCTTGCAGGGCACCAGGTAACTTCCTGTTGTTTTTCTTCTCTTGATGTGCCCCCTCTTCTGTAGAGCTGGTTTTGGACACAATTCTTAGACCTCCACTAAATGAATTTAGTTGCCTGTTGCTGTTTGTGCAGGTACTGGAAGACAGAGCATGAGCCCTTCTGTAAGGGGTTTCTGGTTCTGCTCGTTACCTGCTGTCCTATATGCTGGGAATTCATCTTGGGTACCCAAAGGAGGTAAGATTTAAGAGGACAAAGTTCCAGGTTCTTGGCCATACTTCTGCTGCAGTGCAGTAAGTAAGGTCCTGGTGCAAAATGTTTCAGACAAAAAAAAAAAAAGATCTTAATTTGGCAAAGCTAGCCTAAGTTAGCCAACGTCATTTAGAGAACTAGTGGAGCCAAAACAATTCACAGTGCTCTAGGTTAGTCCAATAAAGAATCCTAAACTTAAATTTGAACCTCTGCTATAAGTCAACTAAAGTTAAGAACAGTGCTTATTTTCCACTTTCTTCCTTTCTCTATTTTTTCCTTTCTTTGAAGTGTAGACATCCCTGCCAACAGGCACCTAAATAAAATTGGAGGGATTTTTCAGAAGTGCTGAGCACAAACAAATCTAATCAAAATCAGAAAAAGCTGTGGGTGTTCAGAAATTTTAGGTGCCCAAACAGGGATTTGGCTTCACAGAGTTAGACGCCCTTGTTTGAAAACTTTTGGCTCAAAAATATACTACCCAACCCATTGTAAGAGTGTAATGTTCAGTGAAATGTCAAGCTCAGTTTAAACCTCTGGGAAACTAATAAAGTCCACATACAGTATTCACCTGGGAAATTGGCCCTTTTTTGTTTCTTGCAATTACTTAGGAAACAAGACTCAGTGCAAGAATCATAATGTTGCTTTTTTGTCCATTTTTTCTCTCTCTCTCTTTCTTCCTCTTTTAAAAAATTCTTTCTTTCAATTTGTTGTTTGTTTTTTTTTTTTTTTTTTAAATTTCTAACATATATATCTGTTTATTTCTTTTCCTTATTTTCATCATTTTGGAATTTCAATCCCATAAAAAATGCCAGAATCATAGCCCTGAAATCAATTTTCCAGGTTGAACTTGGAGGTGAAAGATTACATCACTCACCAAGCCTGGGCTCTGGGGCCAGCTCAATCAACATTACGAAGAGTCTTCTGAGGGACTGCATCAGCCTTTCTTCTAAAAGTGCTTTGTGTAGTGGGCACAACTGGCTGCTACAAACTAGATAGATATGAGCATAAACCAGGAGACACAAAAATGACCCTCATTTTACAGTGATTTTAGACATTCAATTCCTTAGAGTGCAGCAACATCAAGCTCAGGATGCTCTAAATGAGAGTGGGTCCTTCTCAGTGCAGGTACAAATACTGTTCAGAACAGAGAGGGGTTTGTTCCCATCTGCAAGACCTCAGTATATGAGGATCAAGGGCAAGAGGTTGTTGGGTTGTTGGTGGGTTTTGCCTGTGTCAAGAAGAAAGTAGACTGGAAATGGGGGGGAAGAAAGAAAAGCTGAATATCAGGCTCTGTCAAAACATCCAAGCAGCTGGAAACAGGGTTTGTCCAAAGGAAAAAGGACAAACATCAATCAATACAGATGTTATTTCCAAGCTTCCGAGAGGGTATTGCAATCCAGATTTCTAGCCCAGGAGTCAGACCCTTGCCCAGTAGCAGCTGTGTTTTATGTACCCGATCCCCCCTTAACATTTTCCATTTTCGCCAAGTCTCACCATACTTCCGCTCTCGCTTTCTGAAATTCAGATGAAACAGCTGCAGGATGCACCATGCCAGGCAACTCCTCCTTTAATTTTCTCTCTCACAGCAATAATAAAAAAATTAAACCAGTTGACGCTGCATGAATGAGAAGGTTAATCAAAACCAGACCCTGCTGGTGGCCCAGTTCCAGTTGAGCTCAGATGGGTGGCAGGGGCAGAGCCAGCTTCATGCAAAGGTTTGAATAAAGATGCAGATGGTTGGAGAGAGCCTGGTATGTATGGGACTGTGCTGAGACATCATTTGTATTATAAGATTTACCAAGGATGGGCTCTGATCTTGTTGGTGCTCAGCCTTCTGCTCAGGACATCTCAGACATCCTGTCCTTTCCTTCCAGCCTGAAGTAATTGCTCATTTGAAAACCACACACTTTTTGCCGCACTTAAGTATGAACAAGCGTTGTGAGAAACGGCCATCACAGGACACAGGGAACATATGTATCTATTTGTCTTCCATTAGTATTAATTACATTTTTAAAAACCAGCTCTTTCATTCCCCTCTTCAGTTGGAACTAGCAGAGGCAGGTCCTGTTCTGGGAAACACAGTTATTTCTGGTACTGTGAGCACTGGCAGATGCATGTGTTCAGAGGAGAAAGTCCCTATGAACTGGAAAGACTATGAAGTAGATGTCCAAACACATCCAGGCTGTACCAATAAGCTCTGAATTAAATTCAAATAATAAAACAAAAAATATAAGAAATATATTAAAATAATAAAAATTCCTTTTCCTTGCAGAAACTATCTAGGAGAAGCCAACAAGAATTTTGTTTTGAGAGGTGAGAGGCACCTACATACTCAAGTGAAGTCAACAAAAACTGCAGAAACTTAAAGCACCCAACTCTGAGATCCATAAGCCAGACTTCAGTCACTAAACACTAGGCATCAAACTGAAATGTGCAAATCAGGTGTGTAATAACTGGAGGCTTCCTCTGTCAAACGTACTGGCACAGAAGAGTTCAGAGTTTTAATTTTCTAAATGCCTTTTTGGTTTGTGTATGGATGGAACTTCCTGCTTCTTAGCACTGCAGTCAGGAGAGTGATGTCCAGGGTCTCAAGGTCTTGATTATTCTACTTGTACCTGCTCTAAATTCCTGTTTCCTAGTCTTGAACTGGAAATGGCCATATAAGGGTGCATCCTGATGTGTCTCTGTAAGGATCCTAATACAGTAGCAAAAAATACTAAAAACTATAACTAATTAGAGCAGGAGAGATTGGGACACTCCTTCCCTTTAATCTGAGGTCTTGTATGATGTCAGAGGGTTAAAGCAGTTCTAAAAAAAAAATGTGACTTACTTACACATTTGTCTGCTGAATATGAAGGATGAGTGCTGAAACAATGAGAGTGATACGTCCAAAGGCTGATAATACAAGAAAAATCTATCAGCTCAGCTTTTGAGCCCCAGTGGAGACCACTTGGTCAAAACAAAACGAAACAAAGCAAAAACCAAAATGATGTATTCATCTGGAACTCATTGAAGGTTACTCCATAAAAAAGGATTACAAAGAAAGTGGACCTAATCGTATGCATATGATCTAGAAGTAAGGTGTCCTCCTGTAGAACCATTGAAAAACTGCTCTGTAGGCATAGTCCATGAGTAGTTAAGGAGAACCAAAATTTTTTTACAGATCCTTCTGTAAGCCTTCACTCAACATATGTGCCCAGCAGCAGGCTCATCTGCTCAGTCAGGACCTTGGCAGCTGCTTTTGCTAGCTCAAGTCTCCTGTAAAGAGGCCTTGAACAATATTAATGTTTTCTGTACTTACCCTCTGTCAGCCTCTAGATTCATCATTAAATTGGTGCATTTCCCAGCTCCTCTGGCCAGGCTCTCTGGCAACAGCAAAATCTCCTGACCTAGTTATTCCTAATCCTCATACCTGGTACACTGGCAAAACGTAGCCCTGCTGTCCTGAAAATATCTTCAAACTTTTCTGAAGCCTTTTACCCATCTAGTGCCTTCCTTCCTGCTGAGCCAGGAAAAAGGGAATTCCAACATATTTTGTGCAATTCAGAATCTCTGAGGAGTTGTCCACATATCACCATCTACTGAGGCAAAGGACATTTCATGTGGTTTTGGCAAGAGACTGGCAGTGGAAACCTCCATAATACCTACTGCTAACCAGTGGGTATGCTTGTTTTTCATTTGAAAATATTTTGTTGAGTAAAATCCTGGCTAGGAAAACTGCCTGTCTATCCCATTTATATTATTTTTCAGAGCAGACGGAAATGTTATGTTCCTGCAGCATGGCACAACTGCAGAACCTGTCTTTGCCCATTTCCTCATGAATTCCCTTAACAACCGGGCAGATCACAAGATTTCCATACTGAAGCCCTTTAGAAGGGATTTAACTAAGCGGGTATCGTTTTCTCAAGAGAACTTATCTTCAGGTTACTCTGGAGTCATTTGGTGATACCTGGGTGACAGGCTCAGCTTCCTCTTCTGTGAGGATGATTTCTCTGTCCCTCCGGACTCCATTTACAGTCTGGGAGTGAACAAGACTTTGTGGAGGAATTTTGAAGGGAAGTTCATGGAGACCGATGGAGGTACTAAGGGAGAGGAAATGCACACATGTAATTTATGTTATAATTAGTAGCATTAAAAAATGCCTAGAGAAAGAGCCATCTACAAATCCTTGGTTGTCACTATGAATTTACTCCTACAGAGAAATGGGTTTGTATGTTTGGACATTGACGTTAAAAGTCTATATGTAGGTGCCTGCAAGTGTTCTTACCCATGGGTATTTAGGATACCCCTACTGATGAGGTTTCCATTTGCCAGATCAAAGGTTAGAACTTAACATGTGTAATTGAGGCAAAATTATCTGGAACTGATTTCCCAGCCTAGGACAATTCCCTGCTTGGTGTCTTTGTGGGATATTTCTGAAAGATAAATACTCCCAAAAAGCAGAACCACTCCTTGAAATCTACCAAAGTAAAAGCTGGTAATATTGATTCTCCACCTATAATGTTGTTGACACAAATCCAGCCTGGGTGAGTGAATACAAAATGGGATTGTTACTGGAACATGATTTTTAAGATCATTTCAAATTTGGAATTCAAAACAAAAAGAAAACTCCACAGCTTCATACCAGTTTAATGTGGAAACAAAAGTTCAGATTTTCTTTTTCTCCCACTCTCCTGTTTCCTCTTTATAATTTATAGATTTTTGGATATTAGTTTGAAATTCTTGTTTTAAAAAGAAAATAAGGAAACATTTTTCTTCCATTTGGATTTCAGAAGTTATAAAAGTTAATTTCAGACTGAAAATGTAGAGACTAGACTGTTAAAATTTCCCAGAAAAATGCTAGTTAAAAGAAAGTCGATAAAATGTCAGTCATGACCCAGACTTGCTTTTTTACTTGCTCACAGAAAGAAGATCCTTGAAGAACATTTCTTCCTTCTTCTCCCCTAAATCCTGCACAGCCACAGAGCCAGAGGAATATGTCATGCTCTCTCCTTTTTTTTCGGTCATAGGAAGTGGTAAAGGCATCCCATTTCACCACACTGTTTGCTGCGAGTGTCACCTTGTGCTGTTTGATCGCAGAGCAGAAAAGGAAGCTCTGTTGGTTGGTGAGGCTTGTGTTAGTGCAGTGAGGTAGAAAGACTCACATGCTCTGTGTTGTGTCCAGCTTAATTAGAAAGTAAAGCATGCAAACAAGGCACACAGCAAAAATCCCAAGCCATAATCACTGTCAGTGTCAGCCTCACACACGATCTTTCCCCTGTGAATTACCTAGCACCCACCAGCTCCAGTGAAACTATCTGGTTTTATCAGCTCCGATTTGGTGGAATTTCAGGCATTTCACATGAGCCATCTGTTCTGTAAAAGATTTTTGCTAAAAAACCTGTTTCCCAGAATGACAAAGCCATGGAGAGAAGTTTCTGAAATTTGTCTGGCTAAGTTCCTGCTGGAGTCAGACAACTAATGCTCCTGGAATTTCCGAACAATGAATGAATTAATTGTGCCATACAATTAATTAACTAACGTGAGACCTTTGGAAAGGTATATGCTGCAGATATACATATTTATAGATACACATATACATGTATATAAACACACATATATCTCTTTGTATATCTAAGTAAACATCAGACTGTATTCCAGGGAGGTTCAGGGCTGAAGAAGCTGTTTATGCATTAGTGGCCTTGAAACTCAACCACAGAATACTAGGGAGAGTGTTAAATCATGAAAGGGAAACCTGGAGCTGAGGGTGATTTATCACTGGGGAATGATACATTTTGTGAGTCAGTAGTGAGCTGCTTCAGCAGAACTGGCTTCAGGAAGAAATGCTCAGCACTCTATTAGGCCTGTCCTTTAAAAATCTTCATGCTCTCTCATTTTCACAAGTGTCATTCAATAATTTTTTCCATAATGATGATGTCCCAAGGCCAAATAATAAAAAGGATATCACCCTATGAAAAGGAGTGGAACAGAAGCTGAAATGTGATAGCAATTTCATTTTTGGTGTATCTCTGGGAAAAGGCTGAATGCATGGAGCCACTCACTTTTGTCTTCAGTACATTGCTATTGTATGTTATTTAGCCTTTTGTGTTAAGTCTTGTTGAAACACTCCTAAGCCTCCAAATTTATTCCAACACATGCCATCCAGCCTCCTGATAATTAATATGTAATAATGCATTCTACTATCAGTACAAATACCAGTGAAAATATGAATATAAATATGGCCTTTTTGTGCCACATGTTGTTGCTTTTTCCATTAAATAAAATAATCTGTCTTAACCCAATATTTTTATTCTTCCTTCACAGAGGGGTCAGTGGAGAAAGAAATAGATTTGTATTTGGTTCAAAGCAGCAAAATTAATCAACTGTCAGGCTTTCTCTGTGCGTTTCTATGGTATTTATTGGGTCCTCTTCTCCTTTGCACCTTCATCGCCTTCCTAACAAATATTTGAGAGAGTCTAAATGCAAGAATGGTGGTGTTTTACCATGTTTGCTTTCACAGGATGTAGGAGCAGACTACATGCTCACCATCATACTCCAGAACTTAACTAAAATCTGTTTCTGGGCTGAGTTTTCTGTCCAAGCGGGATACAGAAAGTGCCACAAGGAGGTGGCTGCAGGTGAGGGGAAGTCCAGGATAATTTTGCTCTCTGAAGAAGTAACAGAGCTCTGAGCAGGTTTGGGACAGTTATCTGCTAAGCTGGCATTGTTGTGGTTTTCAGATACAGGCACCAAGATTAGTCAGAGGGTGGCTGTTGGCAGGCATTGGTGTTATGATATGATATGATATGATGACACTTCTGCTGTGATTTTAGGCCCTAAAGCATGGAATGAGCCCAGCCTTGGACCTCCAGCATCAGAAGATAGCTGCTTGCAGAAAATCACTGTGGAGGATCATGTCAGAACAGGGACTGAGCATGAATACTGCACTTTCTCCAGGAGAAAAACAAACCAGAGGCCAGCACAGACAGGTGTGTGAGCCTTGTTGGAATATGAAGTGCACTCCAGGGACAGAGTGCAATAAAAAGAAAGACTTTTCTTTAGACCTGGGCTCTGCATCATGTCTGTCTCCTGCTACCAATTCAAAAAAGCTCCATCGTGCCTGTGATCTGTGTACAGTCCCTGCTGTTTATGTAAGAACCAGTAGTAACAGATTTCCAAAATAGGCCTAAGCAATACTGGCCCCACAGCAGAGAGCTGTGGTCAGGTTCGGTAGGAGGGAGGGGAAGCCTATAGTTGGGAAGGATTAGGGTTGCACCAGTATATCTGGTCATCATCTCACTGTTTTCCTTTGATGTGGTTCTCTAGAAAAGACTGCAAGAACAGGTTTTGCAGCTTTTGCTGGATGTGAACTTCTGAATTCAGAGTCAAAATGTGGAGGAAGGGCTAAGAAAAATGCAACATTCAGTCTCTTAGAGCTCTTTTGTGCATCTGACTCCTATTTAGATTTGTAAAAGTCCCGGTACTACAGCAATGGGCACATTCTCCTGAAAACAGACCTTGCATGACACGCTCATCATCAGTCCAGTGATGGAGCTGGTGATGTGCCTCACCTGGAGAGTCAGGAATGTTTTCATGGCACTGTGTTGTATTGACGTGCACATCTATGTGTCTGCATAGGAAATATATGTGTTAGGGGTACTTGCATGTATGTAAAGGAAACAGTCTCCAGGGGTATGTCTAGATGGGTTTTTTTGTAATCTGTACATTGTGAACCGTAGCTTGACAATCATTTGCAACAGAGGCTGGTGGAGATCATCCCCAGGAGCAAACATTACAAAAAAAAGCCTAAGCAGACTGTCTGCAGGCTCTGTGCAAGGCATCTGAGCAGCCAGAAGCAAGACAGAGCATGCCATGCTCAGTCATTCATTGAAAATGCAGCAGGCAGAGGCCCGGAGTGGACCAACCTATTCAAAGGTTTGGGCTAATTTCAAGACACCTACGTAGGCTGGTGGAATTGGCAGGATGGGGCAAGGTGCTCAAGGCTGCCTGCTTGGGAGCAGGACACCTCCCTCTGGAAAGGAAGCATTTCATTCCCCAACTGACCTACCACAGGGATGGCAGGATGTGCTGCAGAGGTACTGAGTCATGGAAGCAGGAGATGGGAGAGGCAGCACCTCTTTGCATGCCCTCTGGGGCTAATCCCCTGCCCCACAGCCCGACAGACAGATCACAGCTGTTGTGGACAGGGCTGTCTGCTCCCTCTCTTGGTGTGGTCAGAGCCCTCCTTGAAACACAATCTCCTGCCTCCTCTGCAGGATGAGCACCTGGGGAAGTACCTGGAGTCAGGTCATGACTAGCTGGACAGTGCTGACCACAGCCGAGGAGTTACCGTCCATCTAGATCAGGAGACAGATTGTATATTTCCTTCACCTTTTTAGAGAAAGGGAGCACAATTATAGACTATCAAAGGCATTTAGACACTAAAGTCCCAGGACTGGGACCAGCAGCACTTATCCAGGGACCCTGGAGCATAAAACAAATTTGAATCAGTTTACAAACTCTACCCTAGACCCACCATGTCCTATAGGTGCTGCACGAACCTCAGTTCTCCCAGTTTTCCAAGTACCTGAAAAGGCAACAGCTGTTCTCAGAGCTGGGAGCATCCCTTTTTAATTCCCTTGTTACAGCTGTTAACTCATTTGCCCCCTGTGAGAAGGAAAATGAATCATGGCTGTCTTTTGTTTGCTAAATGTTAACAGCCCTGTGGAAAAACCCTCATAAAATATTCATCCTATCCTGCTCCTCTAAATTAGACAGTTACAGTTCTAACAAGCCCCAGAGAAGACTTCTTCATTCTCTCAGTCAAAGGTACAGTCAAACATTTCTGCAGGCTTTTCTGTACTCTGCATTACCTTCAGCCAAAATTTCTGCTCCCCCAAGCTCTTTGCTGCTTTTATTCTTGCATATCTTTTTGCATCTGGCTTTACAATAGGAGAAGTAAAGGTTTCCAAATGCATTCATCCATGTTCCTGCTTTAATGGTAAAGAAAAGGAATATATTTGCTATTGCAAATGCAAGGAATGATGTGGGTTGGTGTATGTGCATGTTTGTAGGTGTCACCAAGTGAGTACTTCCCAGCTGGGTAGGGAGAGAGAGAGGTCTAAGATGTTTTCAGACCAGAAGGCAATGGCAAGACCTTGGACATTACCCCATCCATTGCTTTCTTAGTTGAAAGGAAATGATTTTGCTAGTGAGTGCTCTTTTTCTCTCTTTCTTTTGTCAGAAAGGCAGAGCAGAGATGCTTTCACAGTCCCTGTCTCCCCATGTGCCTTCAGGCTTTCCCTTCCCAACTGGGCGCATATTTCTACAAGGATGAGGACGGGCCAGCTGAATGGGACCAGCTTCCTACCCTCTGTCTCCTGCCTGCCTTTCCTTGTGACTCCACCATGCCTTGCACCTTAGCAGATTTTTGATGACTTGCAACAGGAGGGAAAATATCCTCAGAGACTCTTTGTTGCTTGAAAGCAGCAAGGAGTGAAAGAAAAAGGGAGGGGAAAGATTTAGACTAGAGGAGGGGGAAAAAGGTTTTGATGCCAACTCCCTTTCTGAATAATCATTATGGGTAATGACTTGCAGATTTTCAGTGTGGCCTGTGTTACTTCAGGCTGATTTGTTCCATACCATGACCTGAGCGAGCCTGCGAGACACAAGACATGTGCTTTCCTGTGTTTCAGGTTCTTCTTGGAGTCTGAAGCAAGAAGTTGCTCTGAGCAAGTGATGATGACTCCCTGGCTGCACTGTGAGCTCCTGCCTGCAGATCAAAAGGTTTCTTGGTGAGCAAGGGTACAACACCATTCATGACGTCCTGTTCATAACACGGGGCTATTTTCCCCCATGGTGTTCCTTTTTACCACTGCTCAGAAGCAAACTTGGCTCTCCCAACCCTGGGCAGGCTACCCTGCAGCCCTCGCCCTCTCCATGGTCACAGCCAGGGAAGGAGAGAAAAGTTCAGACTGGGTTGTGCAGGAGGAGAGGTTTCAGAGAGTTAATTCATTCAGGGAACTTCCTACTCCAGAATAATTATCAAAGTAGACGTGCTTATAGGAGAAAGCTTTTGGACAGGAGCAAGCACTTGGGTCTCTGCTGCAAACCACTGACAAGTGTCAGAGCCCACTGGGAGAGCCACGGAGGCAGAGAGGGTTTGCAGAAATAAGAAAGATTAGGGAGTCAGTCTTGGGGAACAGCTTGTTTCTGAGATGCCAAGGCAAACTTCTTGGTCCATAATTGGATAGAAGTCAGTCAATCTCTGTCATTTTTGCTGTCAGGATTTACTCTGATTTGGGAAAAAAACCAAGCTGATGGAAAGGATGGCGTAAGCTGGGTTTCAAAGAGAAGGAACAAGGCTCTCCTCTCGGTGAGCCATTCGTTCTGGTGTGTGCCTTCGTCAGCAAGTGACTTTCCAGTCTGGCTGTAGAGCTGCACTGAAATTAGACAACAATCCCACTGAACTTTGCAGGAGTGGGTTGGACTTTCAGACATGCCAGAGCTTGAGAAACAAATACCCTTCATGCATACCCTTAAATCCTCTAGGAAAGTCTCACAACAACTCTGGTTTCACAGGGCATAAAGTGCTCTTGTTTTCCTAGCACATATTCTATATGTGGAAAGAAAAAAATAAATAAATGAAATTACAGCTAATAAATTTGATAAGTGAAGAAAGGTTTCGTTTTTACATATAGCGGTGCTCAGTAGCACCACTAAAGTTAAAGGTCTGTCAGCATTTTTGTTAATAAACCCCCAATTTTCATGAGTTTATTACTCAGTCATAAAAGCCTGTTTCTGAGTTCAGCTTGACATATGAGTCCTCAGGTTCTGTCCCCCTCCAGTCTCTGAAGCCTGGGGAGTACACACAGATGTGATTCAGACCTGTACTCCACCCTGATTTTGCAGCACTGAGCATCATTAAAAAGCCTTATTTGCCTCTTGAAGAAATAGAAAAGTGGAGGCATAAGTCTTTGTGTTTATACCACAGAGGAACAGCGTTAGATAATTTTTTAACAATGCAATGGAATTGTTTTGGCTTTATTTAGAGCTGCAGGAATGTAAAATGGAACAGGAAGCAGACTTCCAGGACAGTGTTTCCAATATGCAGTCTGACTTCGTAAAGGAGCTGTGGAAGGGAGAGAAGGGGAAAGGGATTCAGTCTGACATTTAGATGCCTAATACTCTATTACTGCCCCTGCCTGGGGTGGTATTAGCTGCACTTAAACCTCAAAGGTAAGGGTTACTAAGGGACAGGACTGATCTTAAAAGAACCTTGACAACCTTGAGACATTTCCGATCAAAAAAAAAACCCCAAACAAACCAACAACTAAATGCCATGAAAATTTGTTCAGTCCTCCTAGTCCAGTGATCACAGGTATGTGAAGACAAGGCGCTTTTTTCCAGCTATCTTAAGGGAGGAGGAGGGCAAGGATGTCTATGGAAA
The DNA here is from genome assembly GCA_013397815.1 of Aleadryas rufinucha. Classification (NCBI taxonomy): domain Eukaryota; kingdom Metazoa; phylum Chordata; class Aves; order Passeriformes; genus Aleadryas; species Aleadryas rufinucha. The sequence goes on from VZTH01002835.1 coordinate 428,332, forward strand.
ATAAAAGCAATATCAGTTTTTCAGAGTCAAAACTACCAGTCTGAGCAGTCACAGCACCAAGCCGGCCAGAGTTCAAGAAGTGTTTGCACAACACCTTCAGGCATGTGATGTGATTCTTGGGGCTGTTCTGTGCAGGGCTGTGAATTGGACTTTGATGATCCTTGCAGGTCCCCTCCAACCCAGAATATTCTGCCATTCTGTAAATAGGAATAGGATCTAATTTCTCTGCATCCCAACCCAGTGTTCTACCAACCAGTGTCACTTTCTGATTAGAAATCTTCCAGCTTTTAAAAGATGCATCATCTCTTGCTGTCTGCAAGGGAGAGCAAGAGGCAAGACACCAGTATCAAGTCAAAAGAGCCTTGATCTTGGAATTGTTTATGTATCCACCTTAGTAAGCCTGATTCAGGATTGCTGTGCATCCTATTCCAATTTTACTCTAGAAAAGTTTACATTTGAAATATTTTATGCAGCCACTTCATCTCACCTGTTTTAGGAAATCTGGCATCTGACCAGGTGCAAAGAAAACATCTTGTCCTATTTGGGGAATGTAGCCATGAAAGGCTCTTTGTAGTAGGAGCCATGGTAGCTTATTTGCACAAAAATCAATAGTTTTTTCTCTAGGATACTCACTGAAAGAATTGGAATTATTATTTCAACTACTACTTCTTAAAAGGCGTCTTGGATCCACATGTCCTAGGAGATGTTCCATATCATTAGAGTTTAACTTGGTCTGCTTTGATTTTATCAAGGTTTCCAGCTAAGGGTTGGGGTACCCTATTACTTCAGTGTTCTTACCTATCTTCTGCTCAGTTGTAGGGCAATCATATATCCAGATATTCTTCAGAATTCATATTCAGATTGTTCAGCATCATGGGAACAGATTTTTCAAACCAATAATCATTAGTCTGAATCCTAATGAATATCAGAGATGCCTAGGAATGATAGATCAGCCTCCCTGTAGAGGACTAAGAAAGATATCCCATTAGACAGCCAAAGTCCTGGTTCAGACTAGGACCCCAATTTTCTGTTTCTAGAAAATATGCATTCAGGTTTCTTTAAGCATCAGGGACCTGGGCATTTGCTCTCACTGTGGATTTAGACAGGGGAAAATTCCTCTGTAGGCTTCTGGCCACATAGGATTACAGCCTGGAGACCTTTTTGAAATCTAACCAAGTTAGAGAAAACTATGTGTGGGAGTGTGGGACCGGGAGGGACAAGTACCTTGTGTTGCTTTAGGGTTATAGGTAGGATTTCTTGGTGATACTTTGTACCATTTACCTCTTCCAGGCTTACCCCTTCTTTTCTGCTCCCTTTCTTTGGCAACATGCTGCAGACACACAGAAAGGTGACTATTCATGGCCTGGCAGGTGGAAGATTAATTCTGACAGAGGAAGAATTTCTTGATGAAGCGACTTCAAAGGCAAAATATTGTGGAGAGGGAGGGGGAAGCAGGCAACCCTTGTGTGAAGGAAGAAGAGGGAGACTGTGCCAGTTGGCATCAAACGCTATAAGGATAACCTTCGTCCTCAGGGCTGACTCTGGCAGCTCAGGTTAGCGCATAGGCAGCTTTGCTTGTGCTGCAGTTTCGGCTTCCCCCAGCCCCTGGCTGCTTTGCATCCAGGGACACAGAGGGCACCTGGCCCATGTCCAGTGCCTGCACCACGTAGAGCAAAGAAAGCTTTGAAAGAGATGATAGAGGTATGTAAAAAATCCCTTCTGGGAAAACTGAGCTCTTTATCCCTCCTTCCTGCTCAGCCTGTTGTAGTAGAGCTGACTAAATCCTCAGTGGTCTTGAGGCCTTTGTGTAAAATTTCTCTCACCTTGTCACAGTCTGTAGTAGGTTGTGGATTTTCTAATTTTAACAGGTTTATTATTATTATTATTATTATTTAAATTATGTCACATGGTCTTCCTCAGGCATATGACTGAGCTGAGAGCTGATCCACCCACCTTGGTGAGCATAATTGGGAAAGGTATGACTGACTCCTGTCTTCCTTTCTGGATTACCATCAAGTGGAAATTTCTCTCATGAGGCAGATGTCTCAAGCTGATTGTGGTGGCATTTGAAATAGAGGGAAATACAGAAATGCCAGAAACAAATCCCTGCACTTAGGGGTCACTATCTCACCTAAGACCAGCACTTCCACAAGCTACACAACAAAATGAGGAGGCTGTGGGAGTGGAACAGGAATTAGCCATGATCTTTCCAACTTTTCCACCAAAGCACTCTTATTGTCTTTCAAACCACACTGTTCTGTGTCCTGAACATGCATGAAGCTAGGCAGATATGAAGTTCTGGGAGGGTAGCTACAGCTTCATCCTGAAACGTACTGTCTGTAAGAATCATGCAGTTATCCTCAGTGTGGGAAGCAATACCTCTTGTACAGCAGAGGTAAACACTCATCATACTCCAGAGCGGGATGTGAAGCAGAATGTTCTGTCAAGACCAATCTATGTGGGAAATTGAAAGACACAGAAGGTACCACTTTAGCAAACTAGCCAGGACATTAAAGCACATCTTCAGCCCTTGTGGTAAGTGTGCTTTAGTTTCCTAATACATTTTAAAATGTACTACACAAATACAAAGGTAGTTCAGAAACCTCAGCATAATTCTTTACAGAAGTCTTTCATTATGCAAGCCAAGGTCAATGAAGACTCATCAGCCAAAGAAACCTTGGTCTCAGGTGACTTATTAACATAAATTCACCTGACTTTTTTCCCTCCTCCTCTTGAAAGAAAGTGACTGACTGGTTTAGACAGTGGAAAGCCACACAACATACTTTGAAATAATGTAGCCTCACAAACTTGATGTGTAAGTTTTTAAACTTACTAAACCCAAAACTTGGGGTTGCTTCAGAAGATAGGTTCCAGCGATGGCAAATTTCTCTGAGCTGGGCTGGACTTGGGAAATGAGCAAGGAAAACCAACATCAAAGATTTTTATTGCAAACCAGCAAGGATTATGTACACACTCATGGAGAGCCTTTTCATCAACTTCTTCTACCACCAGGCCAGGAACAACTTCATTTGGCCTTGTGGATTAGAAAGGTGTTTAACCAAATTGGTCTTTTGGTTAAAGGAAATAGAGCAATCCCAAATGTTTTGTGTCTGATAATGTCCATGGCCATACAAATAGTTAAGAAAAGCTCTGATGGCTGTGAGCACGACAATTATCCTGGAACAATAAAATACAGGTTCTACGTCTTGTCCCCAGTTTATACAGCTGACTTCAGTAGGATTTATTTAACTGCAGATGCAAGATGAAGTGGGAGTTAGAGGAAAAAAGGGTTCAGAGGCTACCTGCAGCTAAGCCTGCAGTTTAGTAAGACAGATGGTATTGGATACACCAGCTATAAGAGCTTCTGTGGCACCACACAACCTCGGGGGCTCAGTCCAGCCTCTGAACCACAGCATGTTGATCCCACGTCCCACAAGCACAGCTGTTGAGGCCCATGCTCTGAGCCCTTTGTGTTGCTGTTTAGGGTGTATTTCTTTCCTAACATAGAGATGGACAAAGAGAGTGAACAGCTGGGATTGAGGGGGTGGAGGACTCCCAGACTTAGTGGAATGGTGCTTGGAAACAACTTTGAGGTGCAAAGCAAAAAATGCTGCTTCTAACTTCTTCCACACTCCACAGATGTTAGCCAGGGAGTCTATCTACCACACCCTTTCTAATCTGCCTTAGTGGCAGATCTGAAGCAATTGTAGCTCAAAGGAACTTGCTGTACTTCTATAGCAACCTCTGTAAACACCATGTCACAGAAGTGGGACCAGCAGCCAAATTACCAGCTCACTGTCAAGAAAGCAACAGCCAACACCTCTTGTCCTCCTACAAAAATGTCACAAAGTCCCCACTGACTCCTGTTGCTTCCTTCAGCCTGCATGATTTCTTCCATTCATTCACGTGTTGTCTTAATTTCCAAATCTAGCAGCAGCCCAAGCTGGGGTAGGAGCAATCCTCAAATCTCAGCACAACTCCTTCTTTCTCCATGCAGACAGAAAATGCCCCAACAGTACAGGACATTCTACAGCCACACGTTCAGGCATAACCTGCATTCTAATATGGCTTCTCTCAAAGGCTAGAAACTCGTGTCTGGTTCATTACAGTTATGGAGGTTAATATCAACTTTAACCAAAAATCAAGTATTTTAAGGGCTGCAGCTTAGTTGTCACTTCTTGCAATAGACACCAGCAGGAATTGCCGATGTCTAATGAGTGATGGCTGCTCCTGGAAGTCCAGGATTCCTGCAGAACTGGGGAATAAAATGTGTTTGCTCCTGCTTATCATGAAGAAGAAGAAGAAGAAAGAAGAAGAAGAAAGAGAAGAAGAAGATGAAGAAATCATAGTTCCTACATCAGTATTTAGCAGTGATACATAGTAAGGGCAGAGCTTTGCAGGATATGGAAAGAATGTGATCCTGATTCCAGGCAAGTTGAACAGGTTGCCAGTTCCATAAACTATCAGAGCATTGCTGTCAGGGAAAGGAAAGGCAAATATGTGTTTTAGACAAACAAACTAAACAATTTCTAAAACATTTGCAGGCTGTGATTATCAAAACTTAAGGAAAAAATATCATTTGCATGTGGACCACAGTTTAACACTGACAGGAACTGAGAGGTAGGATGCCAAAACAGGCAGGGGTGCATCCTGGATGGGTAACGGGACTGCATTAGACCATCAATGAAAAGTTTCATTGTTTTAAACCTTTTCTTGTATGCTGTTAACATCCCCCACCTTCTCTTCCTTTACTCCATACTCTCACACATTCTTTTCCACCTGTATCTACATATTTTGTCCCCAGTTTTGCCCAAGCTCAAACAGTAACCCAAAAGGAAAGGGGATATCCTGAGACTTTCACCCTTCTAAGGGAAAAACCCTCTCCTTAAATCCTCAGTGAATACAGAACCCATGCCTGCCTTTCCCCTCAAGACAGTCTCTCTTCTGCTAAGCAAGAAACTAAATACCCATAACCAAACCAAACCTCTAAAATTTTGAAAAAGATGTGACAGTTTTAAAGGAACTGAGTAAATAGTTTACCCACAAGGACAAACAATATTTTCGTTTCTCTAAATAAGTTGTCTTGGGCATGTAGAATTACTGAAAACCCACAGGAATCTCATGTCTGAGCTGAGAGATCCTTTGAGACTGGACTCCCAAAGGGCAATGCTTTCAGTCCATGACCCTCTGGAAGCCAACTTACAGATGTAAATGTGCAAACGTTGGGGCTTACAGTCCAAGTTAGATCTGTAACCACAGGATATATTTTAGTGCTCAGAAGAAGAATGAGTAATACATTCATTGCTGGAGGTTTTACAGTACAGATTTATGCTGCACCTGTCAGGACTGATTTAAACTTTCTGATCCTACCATATGGGAGAAGATGCACTAGAGGACACCTCGTGAGCCCTGCTGGTTGTGCTGGCATTAAGTGCTAGGTAGAATTGCAAGCTTGCCCTCAGAGTATCTTGTCACCACCGGGGCTTGAGGAGACATCCCTCCACTTTGTGACTCTGATAGATGCTCTGATGCCAGGATCAGCACAGATTTCTGTTTCTGTTCAAAGATTCTTAATGATTCTTCACAGTTTATACCACTTGAACCACCAGCTCAGGTGAGATCGACAAAGACTTGCTGAAGTCCAAGACTCCAGTAATGAGGAACTGAAGAGTTGCCCCAAATGACTAACTTCAGCATTGCTCTTCACTACACCCTCCCTTTTAATCTACTGTGTTTTATTGCTTGTTTGTGGTACAGTTACAACATCCTTATTTTGTGATTCCCTTCCCTGAACATTTAAATTCCTTATGTGAACTCAACCTGAGTTCCAGGTTAGCATAATTTTTCTATATACAAATACGTATTTACTGAACATCTTTAAAAAGTATTTGTGTGGGATTTAAGATAACATTGAAATTCCTTTTGCTGATGATTTATAAAGCTATTTTTCCCCTGTCTAGACGCTTTCAATATTTGCAATTAGCTGATGGAAAAATAAACGATGGAGTATTCTTTCCAAACCTCCATTGGAGAGGAAAAAAGGTCTCCATCATGTAAAGTAAATACTCTTCTGTCAAGTCAGCCCAGAAGAAGCTTCTAAAAGGCAAAAGACATGGAGGATGAGTCCGGCTAATGCTATATTAAGGTGTAGAACTTGGATAAGGAAGGGGTACAGAGATTTTATAGCTCCAGGGAGAAGAAAGAGAAAACAAGATACTATGCCAGAGACATTTTTCTTGGGCTGATTGCAAAATTAGCTGGAGCTGAAGCTAATTGATTGTGTAGGCAGATGAAACAAATTTGAGATGACTATAAATAGCAACAGTCTTTCCGTGCAGCTGTAAATCTGAGCTGGAGAGCTGTCTTCAATTCGTTGTGAACATTTGCAAACATGGGAGGGAGAGTAGAGTAAAATAAAATAAAGTAAGACAAAGCATGGTCACATAAAGAAAACACACAGAGAGCCCAGCACAGAGAGAAATGGTCAGGGTCAGCCTTTACAAGACAGATGAGAGCTAGAATTTAATCTCACAGATGTTGTGGCCTGATGCATTTTACCTGTCTCGCCCCCTCAACCACAGCCTGGGAGAGGCAAAATTCAGTTCTTTCTTTTGTCTTTACAGGATTTTACGGCAGATACTGTGCTGCCTCTTCATGGAGGAAGAGGGTGAGTGAAGCAAGGGGCTAGGTCTGTTTGTCTGGATACCAGCAGAGAAAAATTCTACATCCCATCAACCACTGGAGATGGGAAAGATATTGTGTGCTCTCTGGAAGCTGAATACATGTGGGCAGACCCTTGCCAGGCTTTTTTCCCCACTCTTTAAGGTGGGGGAGTTGTGTTTTTTTCTTCAGGATTAAGCTACATGTTTTAACTCTGCTCTACCAGCTGTGATGAGCAACAGCCTGATGAGGGAAAGCTATGGCTACAACCCAGAGGAGAGAGGGCTTTCAGGGTTAGTCTCCATTGCATGTGGCCAGGGGCAGCTCTCAGCATCTGTACCTGTATCCCTGGCCTGGGTGGTCTCCAGTGAAGATGATCTCCCTGTGGTGTAAAGACTACAGGCATGGATGCAGCCTTTCTTGCACCACTCTCTGGAGAGCTGGTGAGGGACCAAACCTTTGCCCTTGGTCATTTGTCTGCCCATCTGCAGGAGGGGATCACCCTGCAAGTGCCAGGTGACAACATAATTCTCGCAGTTTAAGGCCAAAAGTGTAGAATTCCATTATATGAAATTGCAGAGTAATTTGAAGAATTACATGACTGGAATACAATTAGGATGAGTGATGAGATACTTGGAATTTTTCAAAAGGGGTCATCAGGCTTTTACCACCAGCATTACTGTTCTAGTAACATCACTCTGCTCTGTTGTGTTGGGATCTGTGTTTAGCAGGAGAGACTTCCCACACTGAGGAGTTATGGTTTACAGATACAAGCCAGACAAAAGGATAGAAAGAGAAAAGACAAACACAAAGGTTTACCCAGCCACTGGTTGGAGGCTGTCTGCTTCCCACATCTCTCACAAGAAGGTGAATGGAGTGACTGTTTTACAAGTAGGGTGAGCAAGGAGCGTTCACATGGTCAAGCTGGGTGTGGAGGGTGAGCAGTAACTTTTCCAGCTTGAGTAACTCCCTCAGCTGACCATGCTTCTGCTGGGTGATGCCAAGGCAGTTCAGGTGTGAGCAAACGCTATGCAGAAAGGAAGGACAAGCTGGGGCACTGTATCAGGGCACTTCATTCCACTGGGTGCTCTGCTAGCTGTGGTTCTTCCATTTGATGTGAGCCACCACCCTGGGGAGAAGGCTTCTCTGGCTTGGCTGAACCCAGTCCAGTTCAGCAAAGAGCTTCTGTAGTGTTCTTTTGCTAAATACTGTGTATTTATATGAATTTTAAAACTGTTCATCTCACAGCCATAGGGAATGAACCTCTCTGCCTACAATCAGACCAAGCCCACAAGGTTATGATGTGACCATGATTCCTCTCTCTGAGCCATTAAAACATACCCGAGGTCTGGGATCTCTCCAAGGCAGAAGGAGACTGGATGTTTCTAAAATGAGTGTTGGATAAGCAGAGTTAATTCTTTTGGGCTCATTCATGTGTTTGGGTTTGGCCCAGCCTGCCAGGCAAAATCTTGGTATGTTTCAAGGCCTGCTGTATCAAAAGCACCAGCTGTGGTGAGTAAACCAAGGCAGTGGTTTGACTCCTGAACCATCTAGGGGAAAACCCTCTTGGATTGTATTTCTCACATCCTTTTTTTCTTTCTGATAAGAAAATGCCATTCCAAGACTAACACCCGCCCACCCCCAAAATCATGCATGCAATCTCCACCCGACCTGTCACCTCCCTCCTGACATTTGAAAGCATCTGTGTTTATCTTCTTTTTTACTGGGTTTCAAACGACAATGCTATGCTCTCATGAAGGATTCTTTTATCAGCTTCAAGGCCAGGAACCTAAAAGGATTTAACCTGGAGGTCACTTTCTAACAATTTCACTACTCACACTGAAGAATCCCCTTGGAGATTTCATGTTTAATCAAGACATTTTTACAGCTTTTCTGCTAAAGAGAGAGGTGCACTTTGATTGAAGATAAAATCCATCAAATGATGCAATTCATTTCATCTGGCGTCACGGAGTCTCTGTCCATTTGAGAAAAAGACTCTGTGCATCGTGGAGAGAAAGGCTTCTTTTTTGGGGGGTGGGGGAAGGATGATTGTTGGGCCAGTTCTTCAAGTCCAGTTTTAACATCACTCTCCTGCTGAAACCTACCTGACTACTCTGAGAAGACAAACAAGGCAAATATCTCCCACTGTATATACTCTGCCCAGGTCTGTGTATCAGGTTTGGTCTTTGGCTTCACCAGCTTCTGTATATGTATCTTCCATTTAGAAGAGCCTTGCCCTTTGGTACGACACTATCATTTCATGACATGTGGAAATCAATTATATAACTCCACATTTACTTCCCTATATATCTGCTATGTGCTATATAATTCATGTTCTACTTGCAAAAGTCCTGCTCACACTTATCCTGATCACAGAGGTGAATGGGAAAATTTGGGTCTGCCAGACAGCCAAGATCAGAGGGCCCTTACCTTTGCTTCTGCAATAAGAAGCATTCTACCAAGTTTTGAGACAATCTAATTTCCATCACACACCATATGGCTCCCGCTCCAATATGGGTTAACATACATATGTCTGAATGGGAATCAGGTGTATCCAAAACTCAGGGCCCCTACCAGGATAAGAGGAGAGTTGCAAAATCCCTGCAATACCTGTATTGACACATTTAAACCAGCTGTGTAGCAAGCAACGAGGAAAGGCCTGTTTCGTGCCTCTTACCCACTCACACCTCTTTCATGTTTTGCCCAGTTGGACATCTGGCATGTTTTTTACTACACACCCAATGCTGAGCTTTCATTTCAGGCGACCCATTCTGATTCTATCAGAGCTGACTTCTGCCCTTATAAATGCATGAAACTCAAGGCTTTTCTTGAGGCAGAGCCAAACACTAGGAACGTTGCTCAGCAATGGGTCAACCTCAAAGGGTTTGAAGCATCTGCTCTTTTGTGCTCCCAGGGATTCACATGCTGATGCCCACAACTGTTGGTCTCTGAGTGAGGCAGATGGTATTGTCCTGGGTGTCTGACCTAGCTGATTCCATCACTGTAGCATTCTTCTGCAGTTCATCTTACATCTGTTTCCCACTGGAACCATGCAAGAAGAGACTTGCTACTGTCATTATGTTAATGGAAACCAAATGTGTGCACCTGGTACATCCTATTGTACTCAGAAGGCATCCCAGCTGAGATTGCACAGGGATCTGAAATAACCAGATGCTGAAAGGTCTTGCAGAAAGAAGTTGGAGGAGGATCTTATTTGGCCCAACAGAAGGGAGAACATTGTTTCAAGACATAAAGAGAATGAGAAATTACTCTGGGGGAACGATATCAATATGTCAAAATAATGAGACAGATAAGCCTCAAAAATGATAGTGATTCGATAGAAAACAGGTCTCTCAACCCCTTGGCCCAGGCTTCCCAAAGCAAGGGATTCTTTTAATTGTAGCCAACACTGATAGAATTGGCTGATCTTCAAGTCATAGGTACTTTAACTCTCCAGCTGTGCCAGTCACAGTCCAGTGTGAACTTCAGGAGTGCTGTCTAGTTCTGTCTTTGACATCATTTTACATGGTCAGCAATATCATATTCCCTACTGGGCATAAAAATATGGTCTTAAATATAAATTCAACTTTGTTCATCTCACGCCCTAATGTCTCATCTTTTTTAAGAACAAAACTTTGTGAGCTTCTAACATGTAAGAGAGAAGCTGCCAGAGATGTCAGTAGAATAAGCTGGGTCTCAGGACTGGAAAGAGAGAATCAGAGATCTTCATTCAAGGCAGACACAAAGCCTTCTGAAGAAAGTATAGGGCTGTGTGGAAGCTGAAAGACAAGCCAGTAGACTGGGTGGGGTGGAGGACAGCTGGGAAAGGGGTGATGAAGTAAAAATGGAAAAAGTTTCTGGGTGGATCAAAGTCTAAACAAGGATTTATGAGAGGCATACAAGAAATCTGTAGGGTAAATACCATGACCATTGACATGATTTTACCATATTCTGAAGGTTTTGGAGTGGAGGAATGGACAGATTTCCCAAGAGAAGATTGTCTTCCCTGCTCCTTTACCTCTGCACTTGTCAAAAGGTCTACATTTGTCCCTGCACCAGAACCTCCATCTTCACTTTATTTTGCAGCCTTTTGTCTATCAGTGCTTCTAGTTTTCTTGCCTTGCTGCATGCTCCTACCAATGCCAAGATGGCTTAGCAGTGATTTCTCAGATCACCCTAGGCAGGTTCTACCCCTCTTGTTCTTTATTTGTTTGCTCAAATCTGTCTGATTGAGGGCCAAATGCCCTGAATTTCAAGAGCTCCATTTTTTATTTTTCTTTTCCCTCCTTGGGAGATTAAATGATGCTGTGGGCTCTCCATCCTGGAACATAGCAATGTTGGAAGTGTAGAGGGATTTCTGTCATGTCTAAATCTCCATTATATTCACATGGTTCTTCTGCTACTTTACAGCAGCAGGAAGAATGACAAAGATAAGGAAAGCAAATCACCAAAAGCTTAGAAAATCTTGGGTGCACTTTAGCCATCTCTGGTAAACACAAAGTTCCTGTAACTTCAAAGGGCAAGGAGTTCACTCTGCTAGTGCTTCTGAAATGAGATATGTCTTCACACCATCCCTTGTCCTCAGCAGGCTTGGAAGGCACAAGATGTCTAATTGAAGTGAAAGCAATTAACGGAGACATTTTTACTACCCTTATTAAAGGGAGAAGGAGGCTTTGATATAGCACAATATCCACTAGATGATGCAATTAATTTATTTTGGCTGGCCAGTGCTCTTGCCTGGGTCTGTGTGTTATTAGAGGGTGGTGCAATGGTTGTTCTTCCCACTGCTTGCAGGCCCTAGGGTCAGGTTCTGCTCCACCAATAACATGACTCATCTCTGCATACAACAATTCCTCAAGTGATACCAAAGTGACCGCAACATCAGTCAGCTTCCAATCATCTGAATCCAGTAATGATGGCTACTTCCCCAGAATCCTCTTTAGAGAAGCTCACACACTTGTTCCTAACCACAGAATGAAAGTCAGCAGGGAACACGTTGGTTTTCACAAAATAACATGTGAGAAAGGCCCTAGGCTGGATATCATTTACATTTCTGTCCTCATTAATATGCCTCTTCATTAATGGATTAAGTCAAATGCCCTTGTAGAAAGACACACTTGTCCTAAAGTAAAGGATACCAGTGTGACAGTAGGCAACCCACCCATATTTGGCTACACAATATAATTAAGCACCTCTGAGTTTAAGGCAGAGAAATGGTCATCTGACAGCCGTGATTCCAGTTGCCCTTTGGGTAGCTCAGTTTGCACCTATCAGCTATAAAAAGAATCAAAGACAGCAACCAGATAAACAGATAGAAAGCAAAATTGATGGTTAAACCCTTCTGCTCTCCATTCTTACATTCTTTCTTTTCTAGTTTCTCTTAAATAAATGTCTTCTAAGTTAAATGTGAAAGAGAGCTAATTACAGAAGGTGCATAGGTTAAGACAACCACACTTCATCTTGGAACCCTGGAAGAATTAAAGCAACATTTTCTGTCCATTTTCCACAAAGTTATTAAGAAGTAAAGAGATCTCAGTCAACCCCACCCCAGGTAACATGGTGCCGCTGCGGGGTCATCCCCACTGTGTTTCTCTAGGTTAATGGATGCTAGGGAAGGGAAAACAATGGGATGGAGAATTTGCATCCTCTGGGTTGAAGAAAGCTCTTTGGAGCAAGTAATGCAACTTGATTTTTTAATTAAATCCTTATGGTCTGCATAATTAGAACTACTAGTTATGCAGCAGCTCCAAAACTTGTTTAGGAAAGCCAGGTTCTTTATGGCAAGGCAAATGGACCTTAAAAGAAGCTCTGCTGTCACAGTGTCATAAAGAAACTCAGGGCTAAAGAAATGGGTTTATTTTATAATAGATCCTGTATCCAGGTTATTTCTCTTCTCTGTGGTGAAGACAATCTGTAAGGACCTTTGACTACATCCTAATACTTTCCCTCCAGTTTGACACTTGTGATGGACTTTCTCCTGTGTCAAGACATAACTGTATCACTTACAGGAATTAGGAACGACACCTTCTTTCCCTTTAGGTAAAATCCTGGAGGTGATTTGCTCATGAAGGCTGATGTTGTTCCTAGGGAACAAAACCTCTGCCATAATACTGGGAAGAAATCTTGACAGTTCTTAGAAATCATTCCTCTTTTCTGGAGGCTTGGAACAGGATTTCCTGCTGATCAGAGTAACAGCTCGACTTGGAAAAGCACCTTTATGATTTTGTTGGATTTCACATTATTTTACAGCGTTGAATTTAGTTTCTGCCTGTCCTACATAGAACAAGCAGTAAGAGCCAGTTAGGCAGATGAATGTGCTCTGACAATAGCATCTGTAGGACAGGGATATATTTTTGCCAGGAAACATTCAGTACTTTTAAATATTTGATATTTTTAGGTTTTTTTCATTTTCAAGTATTTGTTAATATTTATTCCACATGGGCGACGGATCTGAAAAAGCCACAGGATTCATGAAGATTCATTCACTTCATATGCTTTGGGCATTTTAAGGTCTTGGCCATGCTGCATTCAGGAGCAGTTCCACTCTGCAGGGAATAACCGTCTATTTATTTCACTGGGAGCTGAACTGAAATCCCACCAAAATTACTGCATATTTTACGAAAAAAAGGATGTCCAGGAATGTTTCCTGCTGAACAGGTACACATGAATCCCTTTGCAGTAGCAGGGTATTATATTTTGGACTCTCTGGAAATCTGTGCCAAATTCACTGTGAACACACAAAATGTTTTATACTACCCCTGTCGTGGCTCAGAACTGATGCCAGGGGAGAAGGGGGTGGGGGGGAAGCGATCTCCTGCCCAAATTCTTCCTTATAATGAGTATGTGTGAGACTAACTGTGATCTCATGGAAATCTCTATTTTGTGGTCATTAGGTACTATTTACCTGTCATCAAACTGGCTTTGTTACCTGCTCTGTCCCCTACAACTCACCTCCAGCAAAATCGTTGCTGTATCAAAGAAGAAATCTGCTTGAAACTCCTCACACCACCAGTTGTACCTTAACCTCTTGTTTACTGGTGTTTAATCCATAAAAGATCAGCTGCAAATGAAATGAAAGTACAGACATGCAAACAACATCTTCCAAAATAGGGCCAATACTCACCTCACACAGATTCTGCAGTATTATGCTGCCAGAAAAGGATTAGTTATCTGCCCAGAACCCATGGGAATACTGGGGAGTGGGCGTATGCGATTATTCCTACTGCTATTGTTACCGTGCTACTACACAGGGTATATTAGGTGATCTCCACATGTGTGGAAAGATACGACCCACTCATCTCTTTGCTAAAAGCTCATATTCCATGGCTGGCAATATTCAAAGAGTGAGAAAGGTCCGAACAGTATTTGCCTGAATTACTACCATGGATTTTTCCCCAGGTTTTGCCTCAGCAGATTATGATACATCTGTTAGCAGGGTCTGACTCGCACTCTGTGGCAAAAGAACCAACGTGTGTGGCCATAATTTGACAAATGCAATGTGAACGAGTTTGATGCAGATTCGGTGTTTAAAGATACATATAACACATTACTGGGTTTTTACCATGGGTTTTAGGATTGTATTGTACTGCTGAGACAATACACACCAGCTGTACTTCTGTGCCTCTCAGCCAGCTGACACCTATACACCTTGGGGAGTCTTGAGGAGGCACAAACACTTCTGTTTCCCCCATCTATCTCTTTTGCACCTTTGCCCCTAACAAAGGTGAAAAGATAAGAGGAAAGTCTATTGAAACTCCCTCCATAATCAGCTGAAGAAGGCTCATCACAGATAAGACCTTGAGCATTCTTTGAGGGACCGTGTCTTTATGGTGTGGCCAGCAGGACTAGGGCAGTGATCCTCTGCCTGCACTCGGCACTGGTGAGGCCATACCCAAATCCAGTGCTCAGTTTGGGGCCTCTCACTGTGAGAAAAACATCATGGGACTGGAGTGTGTCCAGAGAGGGGCAATGAGGCTGGAGCACAAGTCCTGCAAGGAGCAGCTGAGGGAACTGGGGGTGTTTAGCCTGGAGAAAAGGAGGCTCAAGGAGGGCCTTATCACTCTCTACAACTACCTGAAAGGAGGGTGTAGCAAGGTGGGCGTGAGTGTCTTCTCACAAGATGTGATAGGACAGGAGAAAATGGCCTCAATCTGTACTAATGGGAGGTTTCGATTGGATAGTGGGAAAAAATTCTTCTTCAAAAGTGTTTTCGAGCACTGGAACAGGTTACCCAAGGAAGTGGTGCAGCCACCATCCCTGGAGGTATTTAAAAGATGTGTAGATGCGGCACTTGGGGACATGGTTTAGTGATGGACTTGGCACTGTTTGGTTAATGATTAGACATCATGATCTTAAAGGTCTTTTCAACCTAAACAATTCTGCTTCTATTATTCTACTCATAGACTAGAGAAGCAGGGTTCTGGGTGCTTGAAATTAGATGGGAAGAATCTGGGTATTAAAGCAGAAGTTCAAAGCAGAGTGGAGACCTCCCACACAGGAGGATGACTTGAATTTTAAGATCTGTAACACAGCAGTAGCCCATTTAGGAGCCTTCCCCTGCAGTAAGGGCATCTTATCCAGCATATAATCCTTACAAGTTTGCACTGTTCTGCTTGATTCCCTGAAGGAATTATATCAGTCCATAGGGAGAAGATGTTACAGAGATTGGCAGCTATCATTAGGCAACGCTCAGAGTGAAAGCACAGTGAGTGCTCCAAATTTCAAGGCAGTAATTTATGAACTCTGGGAAGAGATATTACCAAGAGTACTTTGCTTTTGATACTTTCATGTTAAGGTAATCACATATTGTAGTCTCACTGAAGATCATAAAAACAAGGAAGGTGGATCTGGGCAGAAAAAGTGGTGAGTGTCTGACTGGTGTCACAAAGAGAAAACTGCACAAACCCTAAGACTAGAACTTTCAAGCCCAGATTGGAGTTCTTGTGTTACTGCAACCTTCATATGTGATGGTGGGCAGCCTCCTTAGAAGTAGATCCACATATTTTTAGGTGTAGCAGCCATCAAGTCACACTTACCACATCCCAGGTTGCGCTTAGAAGTAGGTAGGCTCAAGCAGAATAAAAAACTAGATTAACAAATTGCCTTAATTGCCTACTGGAAATGCCAAAACAAGAGTGACCTAAAACTCTGCTTCCTGCTCTGAGTGTCAAGAAAATACCAGGATTAACAATTCTCCCTTCCTTCCTAGATGTAAGTAGATGTGCCATTTTTAAATAAAAACTCAAAGGGAAACCAGTCTTTGCAGATATATTGCTATTTTGTTACAATTCTAGGTGAATTAGAGGAAAATCCATATACACCAGGAAAAACAAAACCCCACCGGCCTGAGACAGAATATTTTATTTCTGAATTCACTCAAAATATTTTGAGTCAGATGAGTTCAATAACGCATTACTTTCCAGTTACAGTGTAGGGTTACAGTTCGGGACGTTTTCTCAGTAGATGGGACACTCTTTGTTATCCTATAATGCAATGCAGATGTTTCTTTCTTTGCCTTGTGCAAGGATGATTATCTATATGGGTTTTCAGAGTTTTCACACAATCCAGATATGGAGACTGCAAAGAGCAAACCTCCAAACGACATGTCCCAGAAGGCTGTAACACAAGGGAAAAGCTCAGCAGTGACCTGAAAAAGAGCATTTTGGGGTCAATTTGACACACCACAAGAAAACATTTTGATTTCAGGAATGGTGAAGTATTTTGTTTTGCTTGAAAATGTCAGGCAAAATGCTGTGACTTTGCCAGAAAAAGAAAAAAGGTTTTTGGGGATTTTTTGGGTTTTTTTCCCAAAATTTCCACCCAGAGAAAAAGTCTTGACATTTCAGCTCTTTGTTCCAATGTGGGACGAAAACAACATTGAAATGTCAGGATTTGCTGCAGGATGAATTTTGCCAAATTTTTGGTGTAATGCCTTGGCCCCAGAATTTACATCTTACTTCGAAGTATGGGTGGATGCTCAGAGGTTGGGAGGGATTTTGTAAAAGAGTATCATATGTTCATAAGAATCTAGACACCTATGTGTTCCAGTTCCTGTGATGTTTTAGACCATTTAAAGATTGCAGTTAACAGGTAGTGGATGCAAATAAACTGGAAGATAGCACAAATCAACATAGAAATTCTTGTCTCTTTACTTAGTTTTCACTCCTTCTGTAAGTAGGGAAACTACCTTAGGTCTGTATCTGATTTTAGCTTGATTAATGAAAATCAGGAACAATGGGAAGCTCTTGTCTTGAAGTCATTGGGAGTGATGCCTGAGTGAGGTCTGATGGAACAAGAAAAAAAAAACCGAGTCGACCTTGGGCAGCTTGGCCCAATGCAAGCTTTGGAGATATCTCAGCAAGTATGGCAAATGTGGTCACATGCCCTATTGGCTGCAAGTAATTAAGGAGCATAAATCTGGATTACTGACACAATTCACTCTATACAAATATCCTTAGAGGGATTTGGTTCTGCCAGCACTGAACAATACATTGGTGGGAATCAGCTACAAGAGGATTATGTGTGGATATTGCTTTATGGGGAACAGGCACATTGACAGAAGGATTTATACTTTTACTGCCTTCATGGATTTCTTAGAACACCACCCTTTACATGGCCAAACACAAACTGCAAACTGAAAATACAAAGAAATACAGAAGAGCTGGACAAGGCTTTCTGTTATCTCTGGATGATCCAATCATTCCAGCAGCAGAACATCAATACCTGTTTTGGAATGCCACACATGAACACCTAGAGGTGGTAGTACATGTCACAGCTCCAAAGGCCAGGCTGTGTTTAGGTGCAGAAAAGCACAAGGTTGGTGTACAAAAGAGCATCTTTTTCAGTCAGCCCAGAACCCTACCTACAAGACGCCTAAGGTAAATATTAGTTCAGGGCTCCAGGAAATGTAGCATATACAGGGAAACTCTTCCCTGTTTCCTCTGGACATCCGTTCTTCAGCAGTGGGAAGCTCTGATCAGATCATCACACTTGGAAGCCACCAGTGGACCTGTCCTTCAGGAATTATTCTCATCCTTTTGGCCACAGGGGCTGTTGGACTTTGCACACTTCCTGGTGGCCACTGTCCATCCCACCCCATGCAAAGGTGGGACACTGCATATAGTCATCTCTACAATCTGGAACTGGGCAAGAGACACCCACTTGAACCTCCCTAAATTAAGAAATCCCTTTGTACCATCTTATAAATAAAGTTGCTTCACCTTACCATTTTACCGGATTCTTTGGATCAGCAGGCTCATGGCCCAGACCCTTGGAGAGATATTGAACTTTTGTTGAACAAGAAGGGGTAACTCTCACCTTCTGTCCTAAATGTATGATGTTACTGGGTTAACAGATCTGAAAAGATCTGAACAACCTAATCTAGGAGTTTCTAATATGTATGATCATAAATGGTCAGAGGGGTACAGACATTGCAGGCAGTCCAGAAAGATGGTATGAGGTACTTTCAAAATCCCAGGTGGATTTTTTTTACAAATTCTCAAACAGTGAACTGTCAGGGGAGATCACTTTGAGTGCACAGGGAACATGCAGTTATTTGAGTAATTTGTGAAGGGTATATTTCACAGTGAAATGAAGATGATAGACAAGGTATGAGTGCTAAAAATCATGTCAAGGTTGCTAGAATTACACCCTTATTATTTATTTCACAATATCTCTGAGATATGGGATGAACTGGGTTAAATCTAGTACATTTGCATTAGGAAAAGCATTTTTTTTCCACAAAATTATTTTTGTCTCCATGTAATGCACAAAATTTTGCAACAAGACATTGGTTTCCTCAAGGAATAGGTGATTTATCACAGCTGGGCATGGAAAAAGGCCAACATTCCTTCAACTCTACAGTACTGTTCTTTCTCCCCAAAAGATACCAGCAACTTAGACCAAATGGTTGTTCTGGCTTCAGGTGTCTTGTAAAGAAAGAAATGAGGAGAGTTTTCCAGCTAAAAGATCATGAGCCCACTTGCACTCAAGAAAAAAGATGAAGGTGAGTGGGACTTTCAGAAACAGAGGAACCTGCCTTTTCCTCCCCCTTGAGTTCATTGGGAAGCTGACATTTTAAAGATAATGTCCCTCAACTACATCAATTTAACAGTCTGTGGTCTGGACCACTATTTTATATAAGCTATCACGTTTCTCAGGAATGGCCTGACAAGCAAACTCTCTGTCAAGAGACACTCTACAAGCGTTTATTACCTTGCAAGAATGCCACTCTCACTCTGGGATAAAATCACCACCTTTTCAGCCCCTAAGAGTCACAGTGCTTACTCTGCTCTGAGTCCCACCCATACCCTGAGCGCTGGGCTGCCTCACAGATGCCTCCAGCCTGCCTGCAGACGCCTCCGCGGGCAGGCCGAGTCCTGTTCTATCCAGCTGGCAGAGTCAAATCTACCTGGAAGGATGCTCTCCAGCTATGCAAGAGGCCATGGCCAAAGCCTTAGCATGTGGGCAGGAGGCAAGAACAGTCTTGAGGCCACTGTTAGTAGATAATAAAGACACGTCCAGAAAATCAAGTAAAAAACTTAAGGGATGACAGCTCTGAAGACATTCACCCAAGGTAAGAGGCTATCTCAGCATGGAAGCCAAAAATAACATGCTACTGAGCCTGAATGGTCCCTTCCCAGTAGCCTGAGAGAAATTCTCAGTGAAACATGGCTGAGCCACTTCCTTGCATATGAAGAGAGCCTATCTTATATCCAAGATGTCAGTCCTTGGCCCAATAAAAAAATTTCACATTCCCCTTTCCCTTCTGGAAAATAAATTACTTCCAAGGTTGCAAAATTGTTTTTAATGATTTTCATATCTCATTACTAAGGCAACAATTAGAAGTCTGGATTAGACTTTACCCTTCTTTTTTCCTAAGAGCTGTTGAACCTGACCCTGAAGGTGTTTGCTCTTCTGGACATCTTCTAACACTTGTTGCTTCAACTTGGCACAATGCTGCCTACCACCCATCATGATATTTTGCATCTCCCAATGAGCCTTGTGTAGCTCCAGTGCCAGACTGCACTGCAAGGTGTAAGCATCATCAGAACAAACCTGTTGCTGAGATGACTGAGGCTTCAGGGCATCAAGAGCGATGGATTCCAAGCTGATGCTGATGAAGAGCAGACAACCAATTTTCCACTAAAAAAGTAAACACTGGACAATTCGACATCAGCAGAACTAACCAGCTGGAGGGGAAAGAAAACAACAAAAGGAAGAAAAAGAAAAAGATCTATGCAGTTCCTAGTGCTTTTTTTTTTTTTTTTAAGCTAGAATAACTGAATGTTCCCAGCTTCCTCACAAGGGAAATGATTTTATGTGCTAATGTTAGGGGAGAGGTTTGGAGGCTGCCTCAGTGAACAGAGTTATGCAAGGTAGCATGGAAAAAATAAAGGAAAACAATGGTGGAAGAACAGCGATAATAAAACATATCTCAAAAATAAAACCAGAACTAACAGAAGGTGTTGGGAGCTGAAATGTAACATGACTCACCAGAAAGGTTTTCAAAGGGGAACTGTTGCCCCTTTTTGCCTTAAGTCAATCACAAGGCTGTTTTGATGGAGTGCAGAGGAACAGTGGACAAGGTGCTGTATTCAGACTCAACTGGGGAATGTCCTACTCCTGACTTTAACCCCAACACACTGTGCAACCCTGGGCAAGTTCCTCCCCTTTCCTGGGACTCATCTTTCCTCCTACTGTTTGCCTGTCTTCTCCAGTGTACCTGTGACCTCTGGGGCAGGGAAGAAGACACTGTTCCTCGGCTGAGAACATTCTGGGAGTGCCTTACTTGAACAGAAGTCCTCTGGGCAGCCAGAAGCCTTGCTGGTGAAAACACTCCTGGCACCCTGGCCTCAGCAACTTTTTGCCAGGAAGCAGCTGAGCTCTTGGCAGCTCTGATGCTCCAGGCATCCTCAGTGGCACCAGGAAACGGCTCTGAAGTGGGGGATTTTCCTGAATGGCAGGGATTCCCCACATTTTCCCAATCCAGGATCCAAGACAGTAGCCCTGGAATTCCCAGAATTCAGAGCAGTTGGATGATTTTTTTCTCTCCTTTTTCTTGGTCTTTTTTTTTTGCTTCAGAAAACAGTTAGACAAAAGTCTTTTCATTCTTCCTGTCCTACCCTCTAAAAAAAAAAAAAAGAAAATCAAACAGTAGACTCTACTACATATGAAATTATGTCTGCTCTTTTCCTACTAAATTAGAAAGAAACCTATTTTTAATACATTGGAATTGATCTGGAAGTCATTCCTTCCAAGACCTATGGGATAGAATCCTTATGTCCCTCCTTAAGCTTCCAGATATGAGCAAAGAAACACCAGTGTCTGGGTCAGACCACAAGTTCAGCTGTGTTGGCATCCATAACCAGCAGATTTCAAGGGACATTAAGGACATTAAGGACACTGCAAACATGTTTTGAACCTTCCTCAGACCACCCTTCCTGGCTCAACTCCTCTGTGGTTCTTGCTGAATCAGAGCTGGTGTTTCAGGGAAAGTATTTTCTTCCTAAAATCTTTCTATTAAGAGTTTGAACCCAGGTAAGCAACCTGTGGTAGTGATGTTGGCTTAGCTATGCATAGTGAAAAAACATCTATTTTCATTAGTACTGAACAATCTGGCTTCACTGGCACTACCTTTGAAGGTTGAATGTAGGATTCTAGACTCCATTTATTGTCTATAGAGATAGATATGTGCCCTCAGGGAGCAATTCATCTCATCTTGGGCTACATGTCTCAGACACGGGCAAAAGGCTGAAGACACCCATTTCTGTTCCCACCTTTCACCTCCTCCCTCCTCCCTGTAAAGGCAGTCCAGGGTGTCTAGCTCAGCTTTAGAAAAATAAATTTTAGGTACTCAGGTGAATTTCCCCTACAAGTACCAAGTATCTGTGACAGCTTTACCAGACATCACAGGATCACAGATAACAACACAGACCAAGAAAGTACCATGTTTTTACAACTGTGCTGTTACTCCCCTGGCTGATGGAAGAGATATCTGTGGAAAACAAGAGATGTAGTCAACAACCTCAAGATGCAGCCCAGGAAATCCCTGAACTACCAGCTGTGGTATCTGAGAGGAGATCCCAAGGAACAGATCACTCAGACTTTCTCACTCTTTTCCACTCTCTGAGACAGGATGCAGGATCAGGGATTGAAGGTTTGACTCTGTGATAGACCTGTGATAGACTCTGTCTCTGACCTTCTTGTTTCTTCTTGTAATAGCTCACCTAGAAGCTAATGGGATATAAATATGTATTAATAATGACAGGCATGCAGATGCAGAAATGTTCACCCATGTGGGAAATGTCCCACTGGAGCCCTTACCACTACCGGACACTGAAGACAGAGAATTGCATAGAAGCAAGTGTTTCAATCCCCACTTCAGCATTTAAATCACTTCATCATCCTACTTTCACCACAGGGGAGGAAACAGAGACTTTTTGGCTTCTCTGTTCTTAGCAGAGACCACCATGGGTCCTACATCTCTCAGGTGAATAAAGGTTGCACCATGCCAGGAGTACAGCACATGGGAGTCTTCACAGTGCAGGCATGTCCAGCAGCAGTTGATACGTGGATTGGCATCTTAATAACTTAATAACATGTTGAATAACCAGCTCTTGGTTCAAAGAGGTTCAGCCATACATACAACATAGTACACTGCTTGTCTCCCTCTCTCCTGTTTTAGTCTACCTAAATGCTATATTCTCCTAGGATTACAGTTTTTGGAAGCCAGCTGGTCACCAACACAGCACAAAAGCTCTGCACATTTAATAAATTAAAAAGACTTAATGAAATAGAAATATTCATGACAAAGAAAACCTATTTTCTGCATTAAAATTCTCCCAAATAATGAGCTTTTTACAGCATTCTAGAGATAGGGTTTGGAATTTTCACAGCCAGCAAGAAAAGGATTATGTACCAGGGTCCAAAATCAACTAGAGGCTTTATCTCAGAATGATCTCCTTTCCTTTCTCCTCAGCAGCTGCTTAAACTACCAATGCACTGCTTTAGAAAGACTCAGTCCTTGAGATGGCCCTCAAATTCACCCTTTTGGACCCTCCCTCCTCTCCATTGCTAACCAAGCCTTCACTTCATAAACACACAGCCCTTAATTTGATTTCCACCCCTTGGGATTTACATCTTTGATGTAATTCTGTTAACGTCAAAGACATTATGGCAAGGACTCATCTGGGATCTTGTGTACAGCTGTTGTGTTCCAGGCTGGAGGAATTCACATTCCTCCACCACACCCAAATCTGCCCTGGGTTATCAATACTCTGATAAGCAACTCAGTTGCCTTTAGACCGGTTAAGGAATTTATCTGCTCATATTTTCTTCCTTCATTTTCTATGGGCTCCCTCCCCTTTGATTTTTCACTTTTCAGGCCATGACATTCCTGCTGATTCCTAGATCTCTGGATTCCTACCTCCTCCTCCTGTTGTTGCTAACACACAACTCTGTCTGGAGCCAGATTTAATTAGACCACAAGAAAAATGAACCACAATGAAGTTACATCAAGGGTGTGATTTCAAGACACAAGAGCCAGGAAACACAGAAGACTTAAAAAAAAAAAAAAAGAAAAACAGAAAAGAAGAGGAAAAATTTACAGCAAACTGTCCTAACCCTGTAAAGTCCCATCTCTAGCAAAGCTATTATGTTCAAACACAGTTTACACAATAAGGAGTTGATGAGGAAAAGCCTTGGAAGAAGAAGGAAAGGCCTGGGGAGGATCTGCCAGAACACTTTGGCCCTATAGCTTTATTGTGTGTGGGTTTGATGCTGTGCCAAACTTTATGACACTTACATCAAGGTTGCTCTCTGCAGTGATGCACCATCGAAGCTAAATCACCTCCCTATCATGGAATTTACAATGATTTCACTGCACTTTGGTTGAGAACATGTTATCATTACCTTCCCTTTTTTATTACCCCAAATGCCTTTCCAGCTCACGGCATTCAGTGCTCCAGGAACTTCTTTGCTGCCATGATTGTACGTCATTGTGTAAATTCAGCAATGAATACAATAGAGACCTGGTCTATCCCAAGGCCTCCAGGCACTGATGTAATAGGAACAATAAAGCATAATCATAAGGAAGAAAATGGCATGTAGCTCTGCCATGTGGAGTATGGAAATGGATATGGGTGACTGATGCTGATGTAATTCACTCCTACCAAATAGAGGCAAATGGCCCAGAAAAAGGCTCCTCCTGCACAGCACCAGCAGAGTTATGCCAGTTTCAATAAAACCCTTCTTTGGTGGAAGGAACCATCCTAGTTATTGTAACATGGTGGAGTTTGAGGCAGAGTCTTGTTAGGTTTGGGGTTTAGTTTTTTCCTTCCATTGATTACTTGTAAAAAATATTTTATTTTACCTAAAGGAAAACAAATAGAGGAAAGAACATTGTCTGATAACTTGTATGCTGGGTAACACATTAGCAGGGATCTGTTCCCAGATCTATTTCTCCCCTCTTAGTCCCTCAGTTTCCCCCTTCATGAATTGAAACAGGGTAGAAAAGTTTACAAGCTCTGCACCTCTGTCGGGAATTCTAAGCTTAAAAGGAGGTAGCTGGTTTGGAATTGTAAATACTCAAGTGTTCAGTTAGAATTTTTGCTGTGCAAAATGCAGAGCACTAGTTAACTTTCTATTGATTTATAATGGAGCTTTTCACTTTGGTTCTCAGATTGAATTGGATCTCTGTGCCTGTGAATTACTCCACTGAGAGTTGGAACACGTAGTCATTGATCATGTCTCATTTCATCTAGGACAGAGGGTTTCTCCCACTTGGGAAAGTGCTGTTAACCCAAACCTCAGGCTCATAGTTTCCCAGGACGAGCAGTTCTGTAGCTGGAAGGACATTTTGGTTGGAGGTTCAAGTATTGTGATTGGGTAAGATGAAAACTGGAGATAGGGAACTTCTCTCTGTAATGAACTTTTTAGTGGACTTTCCTGGTTAATTGCATCCCAGGTGATTTAAATGGCAGGCTGATTAAAACCAGAGGGGAATAGGGAGGTGAGGCTAGGCAACTGGGGAATCTATAAAAGCAGGCAAAGGTAGAAAGCAAGCCTTCCTTTCAGTGGGGCTCATCTGGCATCTGGCTGGAGTTAGCAGGAGATGAGAGAGGCTTTGTTAGTGGTGTATACCACCTACTTTTAGATACAGCTCAGTGGGGAACTTTCTTTGTTGGGTATGGGAGGGGTTTGGCTTCAGCTAGTCCTCTCCTCACAGATGGAGTCAGGCTCTTCAAAGAACAAATTTAGTCTCCATATTATCTACCCTTCGGCATTTCTGAATGACTCACCGGTGTACTCAGTTGAATAGAGAACAGTTATCAACTCAACCACAGGATTTTGCAAACCACCTTAGCATCGTTGTAGGTATCTCAGTTGAACACACCTACTCTTTCTGCAGGTATAAGGGAGGAAAATGCTAAAAACAAATGAGTGAACTCCCGTGGCTCTACTTGCTGTCCTGTGCAGTGAATCAAGGAAAAACCATTGAATCACATAATGGTTTGGGTTGGAAGGGACCTTAAAGATCATCTAGTTCCACGCCCCCTGCCACTGAAGCTGAGCAATATGCTACTAATATGCCTCCTCTCATGTTTTGAAAGACAGAGACTGGAAAAAGATGGCAATATGATCTGATCTGGAAGATCTGTTTGTGAGGAGAAACTGAAAAAAAAGTGGGAAATTGAATGTGCTGCTTGTTCCTTGACTCTGTTGACAGATGTACACACACAAGCAGCTTTTACAGCAATCAGGAGTAAGTGATGAGTTTTCTGCCATTAGATATTTTTTGCCAAGCACAACAAGCTTTTGAGAAAGCATGAATCTTTCAGCAAGTAACAGAAACATTTACAGTTAGGAATATGCATTGGGGAAAAATGAGATATTATGGAAGAGATGACCTTTGAGATAAATCACACTGAGAATCAAGGAAGCAAGTTGCTTTTTCTGCTTCTTTCCCTGACCTCCCGGAGGGCTCTGCATAAGACTTTTTCCTTCTGAACTTGTTTCCTATTTGGTTCTAAATTACAGTGGAAGAACCTTCTCTGTGTGTCCAGCGCTCACAAGTGACCTTTTGATTTTCACTGATTTAGTCTCTGAAAGCCCCTCAAAATAAAAGACAATCTTTGTATTCTCCCTTTTCCTTGGGACTAGAAATAAATTTCTCTCCAAGATAAGTTGTGGATGTCATCCTCTGAAGCATCTATTCTGGCTACTGACCCTGCTGTCTCCTTCAGTACAAACAAGACTAAGCCTATCCTCAGAGAAAGTAAAAGGGCTTCAGACCTGGGAAAACTACATAATTTCAGGAGCAGAAAAAATTTGAGGAGGAAGGGTCCTTGAAAGACCACCCCTTACACTGCTCCAAGACAGTACCTGACAAACAGTGTGAGCTGCTGGCTGTGCTTCAGCTGCAGGCTGGCAGAAGAGGAGGCAGGAAGCAGATCACTGGGAACATCCACCCCTTGAGCCTCCTGGTGCCACTACTCACGGACCTCTGTACCTGTACACCTTGCATCTGTCAGGAGAGCCAGCTTGTCAGATCCAAATCTTGATCTGTTAGCCACTAAGATACCCAGGTTTCTGTGCTCCTCTGTGAGACACCAGATTATCACCTCCACGGGTAAGTGCTATCTTTTTCTGTCCTGCTGTCCTAAGCAGTTGTCTTCATGCAGAGAAAATTTGTCTGTGCTGAGGAGAAATTCCAGAAGCAACAGTGGGCAGGAAAAACCAAGAAGATTTCAAGAGTGGTGGTGCCAAAGCCTGGGCTCTAAAGATGTGTCAGCAACAGGGATTAAGGGCACAACTAAGCCTGTGGACTTACTGACCATGCACACTGTTTGCACAGCAAAAGGCCCAGGAAAAGAAAGCTCAAACTCAGGCTTATTGGCCTAATGTGTGTCCTTGTGCCCCTATCATGAGTACTCCAAGCAGTGTGCTACTGCTCTGTGTGGCAGGAGATGGGCAGAGCGCTTGGTACAGCTTGCAAGGGGCACGGAGCAGCCAAGTCAAGCACTGTGACAATAACCCTGCAATGGCAGAACAGGCCTGCATTTGCAGGCTGAATCTCCTGCTGCTTCTGGAAATGGTGCCTCAGCAGAAGCAACTGGGAGAGGTTCTGTAAATGAGAGATTGGGCTGGTTTCCGTTTCCCATACTACACATTTTTGGTGGCCTTAAAATACCTTTTGAAAGTGCAGGATATGGGTTTGCAGTCAGAACATTTTTCTACTTCTGGAAATGTTGTTCCTGCACTGAGCTGCCCTCATTCTCCACTTTCTTCTCCCCTCTGAGATGGAAATGCACGAGTAAGCGTATGTATTATTTGCAGACTTGTATACAGGCCAGATCTTCTCATGGTTGAATTACTAGCCAGCCACTCATCCTGCCTCAAAGAAATGCTTTCTCTCATGAAACTTTCCAAGCTGGTTTAATCCACCTTGGGTGGCAAACTCCATGAGCTCTTCCCCTGCTGGCACACACTTTGCATTCACCAGAGCTTAAATTAGCTCTGGGTAATTCCAGCAATGTCTCAGACTGTGGAAAGGATTCTCCAGCTGAATTCATCATGCTGCATGCTCCCCTCCCTCTACCTGGGTAGTCTCTTAAGTTCAAGGGCTGGGAAGCAAAGGGCCAAAAAGGAAAGAGGGAATGAGCCAGTTATTTGGAAATATTAGCATATCCTCTCTCTCCAAGGCAGGAGACTGAGCAGTTTGAATAGGAGATGCCTCAACAGCTGTTTCACAGGAGGCCATCACAGCTGGGGATTCTTGGCAGGATCAAATGGATCTGCGCTCCTTCCTTCTAGACAGGGGTGTCTGTAGTTTTCTATGTTCCCCCCTATCTCCAAAGTGCCACCTACACTTATGGCCTTGTTCTGAGATGGTTTGCAGCAATATCCTGTTTTCCCTCTATAGGGACAGGGATACTCTTGTGACAGGATTCACCAGAGGGTGCTGTTACACATAGCCTTTTACATTTTTTCCTAGCCTGGAATGATAATGTAGCCTTTTAAGGGGACACTGAAATGTTGCCAGTTTTAATATGTCAGCTCCTTTTCTGAGTGGGAAGCTGCAAAAAGTAACAGGTTTTTCCTCTTCTTCCTCTCTGTTTCTTTGAGGGGTTTAATTTGGGGGGGTTTATTTGGTTTTGACTTTTTTTAAAAATTATTATTTTATTTTCTCCAACTGTCAACAGGAAATTATTCTTGTTGCAGTTTTCCTCCTGGCAAGAAGGAGTTTACTGACTGCTTCTGCTGTGCTGTGAAAGCATAATTAATTGGTTTTACACTCTTAACCTGCCTGCCATGGGTGGGGTTTCTCCTGTGGTGGAAAGCACCTGCATTTGCTATGGCTCCACAGAAAGAAGGTTGCCCCAGTTTCCCTTCACCACCACCATGAAGACCTCTGAAGTGTTACTTGAGCCCAGAGGACCAGCTTCATTCCTATCTGGAAGGGCAGGAGTTAGGGACAGGCTGCAAGAACTGTCCTTTCTGCAATATAGGGATGAGCAGTCCAAAGCAGGACATGTTTTTCAGTTCTGCCTTCCCTGAGGAGAAGAGGGTGGCAAGGATCAGGCCAAGGGACTGCTGTTCCAGGGCAAATTGACAGGCACAGAACATGTTGCAAACAGCCTTCAGGCTTGCAACAGAGACCTGTTTGTTTCCCCTGTTTAATTTGGGAACCATGCATCCAAGCACACTTTGTATGTCTCCATGTGTAAGCCTATACTGCAGCCTATTGATTTCCTTCACCCTTGGCAAGAATATCACAGTGGATTTTGGCTTTGCCTGTAATCTCTTGAGTGGATGAGACTAGAAATTTAAATGAGAGCTTAACTTGCTGACTGTCTGCTCTGCCCACATGGTAGCTGCTCCTTTGGCTCTGGTCTGGAGCTGTCTGTTTGGATGAGAAACCTTGGGTACAGGACAGGAAGGGCTGGTTCCCAGCCGGGGCTGCCCCTATAGACACTGCAGATGAAACTGGTTCCAGGGACTTCGCTCTGCAAACCAGATCCAGAACATGAGTTCGTCCCTGAGAGGCTGCACAGGTACAGGCTCTGTTATTTTTGACATATGCCTGGTTTTAATCTTGAAGCAAGGCCCTGGATGCAATCTCCTGGCTCACCAACAGCATACTGTGTGTTGCTTTGTGGTCTGAGCACAAGATACTGGATCCATTTCTTCCTGTGCAAGAAGCAAACAGAGAAAATATGAGTTTATGGTGAGGAACTAGCATCTTATTTCTGGGGCGGTCTTTTTATCACCATAAGGCTTTAGTGGGAGCAGTGACCACCCATGCAGTAGAAGGTTTGGTGATCCAGTCTACAGCTTCTGCAGAGAGCGATTTTTGATCGCACAACATTGCTCGCAATGTGGTTTCCTCTAAGATTTTCAAGTCAGAAGTTCTGTGAGTCATCTTGGATTTTCCTGCCCTGACTAAAACCAACTGTAACAAAAGAAAATATAGTCAAATAATACATTTGCTTAAAGGTAAGAAGTCTTCTCCTAGTAAGCAAATATGAAGGCACGAGTAAATTCCATTCCATGACCACTTTGCTAACCAGAACAGCTTTTTCCAAATTACTTTATAGCTTTAAAGTCCACTGAAAAAATGGCCCTGAGCCTTTGGTAAGAGAAGGTAAGCAATAAACTTAGTAGTGGTGGGATGGGTATCAGTTTCTGTGTGATTTTATTTATTTTTTAGAAAAATAATGAGACTAAAGGCAAGACTCCAAATAAGAGCCCCACCAGACAGATACCTTTCTAGCTTCTTCCAGCTGGGAAGTGATGCTCTCTTTGAGTATTGACATATATTCTCTTCTCTACTTTGATTTGCCTCCAAAGATAGTCCTGAGTTAATCCTTTCTGCATTCGTGAATTTGAAATAATCTTTCTATTTGTGCCAAGTGTTTACAAGAAATGTAAACTTCTCCATCAATTGCACAGTGCTTAAGGCCACTGAAACAGTTGCCAGGATGCTGGCTTGATTTTACTGAATGGAGAACTAGTGCTCCAGCAGTCAGTGCTTGAGGACCTGAATCACCACTGCCAGAGAGAGATGGGGAAGGAGGAAGTTTGCCTCTTCTGTGTGATTCACCATATGATGCTCTCAGGCACTAAAGTGAAATCCTGACAATAACACATCCGTCCAGGAAATGGGTCAGAAAAGGCCCATTTCACTGCTGTCAGTGAAATTAGTTAAATCCCCATTTGACTACACTCTGACCTTGTAAATGGGTTTAGGAAGTTGGGGAATTATATTCTGGAAGGGATTACAGTGTTACAACAACATTGAAGTAAGCACCTTTGTCTATAACCTCTTAAGGAGTTTGAAACGTTTCATTCAGTGGTACTCATTGAGTGCTACACAGACAATTGAACTGGCCTCAGAAAGGCAAAATATCTTAATTTGTTCCATTGATAGCCACATGAGATAGGGAGAAACACAAAGAAAACCTGGATGCTCCAACTGGTTTTGGGGAGGAGAAGTGAGGTTTCCAGAAGTTCTCCTTGAGGTGTGACAATGAGTAAATTTGCTGCCCCTAAGAACTACATTAATGGAGGGCCTAAAGCTGGTATCAGGTCTAACAATTTCTGGTTTAAGAAGTCAGAATAGTCAGCATGGATTTACCATACACAAACCAGGTTCAACCAACCTAATTGCCCTTTGTGATGAAATGGCTGTGTGGACAAGGGGAGAGCAGTGGATGTAATATTGGTTTATTAAGGTTTTGGAGACAGTCTGACACAGAATTCATGTTATGAAGCTCATGAAATATGAGCTAGTGGGTCAAGGATAAAAAAATATCTGGAGTTCTGAGTTCAAAGAATAACATTCAATGACTTGGTGTTCACTAGTTTTGGCTGGTAACTAAAGGAGCATCCTTGGAATCTGTACTGTGGTCAATATTTTCATCTGCATGATAATACAGAATGTCTCCCCATCATATTTGCAGATGATACAAATTAGGGGGGATGGTTGATGTTTCATATCACAGAACTTTTGGGTAACAGGGAGAAATTTGAGGGCTGAACTGACAGAAACCTTACAAGACTAAGGAAGGAGAAGTACCTATAAAGCAGAGTAACCCCACACATTGATACTATCTGGAAAGCAACTGGCTGAGCTGCAGCCTTCCCCAAAAGGACTTTGGGGGTTAGGATGTGTACTAGGTTGAAGATGTGCCAGCAGTGCACTGTCACTGCAAATAAGGCAAATTGCCTGCTGAGCTGCATTAGAAGGAAGGTGGCCAGAAGCTTGAAGGAATCTGGGGATATCTATGCATTGCTACAAGGGTGCAGCAAGGCTACAGTAGTTTGCTCTCCATCATTCTCTACCTCAGCCTACCCTATATGCTCAGTCATCTATCACCTGATACAAATATCACTTTGTTCATCTAGGGACTTAAGGCAGAAAGATCAAAGCTCCCTTGGGTCCCACTCTGTAGGTTCCAGTTACACCTATGGTTGAAGAGGAGACATATTTACACCTTGATTTGCTTCTGGGAGTTCTCTCCTCTTCCTCTCTCACTCCTCCCCCGCACCTCAAAGCTTGCAGTCAACCTCAGTTGAATATCAAAAGACATCAGAAATGTGAGACAGCTGTCCAGATGCTCAGAGAAATGACCTGAGAAGAAAGAGTCAGGTGATGCATCCCAGGAAATGGATCCTGTCCTAAGCGGAAAATGCATTCATCATTCAGATAACTTCTGCCACAGAAAAGCCATCTGGATAAACAAGGACAGGGTTACACAACCATTGTGCAGATCCTCATTCCTTCCTGGCCAGTTGTAAAAAGGCAGATGTGTAACACAGGGTTTCATCTGTAGGCAGAGAGAGAAGAACAGGAGACCATGAGGGAAGAAAGCACAGGCTGGGATTTCCGAGGCCAGCAGCAAAGAGAGAGTGTTTTGCTTCCTTCATCAGATCCTTTGAATCCTTCACAAGACTAGTAATTTGAAGTCAGTCAGTGGAGGACTCAGACCAACACAGTTATGTTACAAGGAGACATAAAACAGAGAGAAAAGGGGAAATGGGATTCTCAGAAGTCCATTAGTGGACTTCCACTTTCTCCAGCTTCTTCACTGCTAAACAAGCCAGCATGAGGTATTACTGCAGGACCCACCTCCTAACTACAGCTCAACCTTGCAGCTGTTCAAATAAGAGCTGCTTTTGACCTGCTGGAATTACTGGCTGACCACCTTGCATTACCTCTCCTCCCACAGCAGCCCTGTGTCCCCACATCTCTCCTGGCTACGCCTTACCCTGCACCCCAGCCCTCCAGCAGGAGCTCCTTCATGTCCTGTCTCTCCCATGGGGAAAGAAGTAGTCTGAGGTGTTTGTTGGCTCAAGGAAGCAAAGGAAGAATTTGATGGAAGAGTGAGAAACTGAAGTTCAGTAGATATAATTGGAGCATTGTGATGATTTTCTACAAAGCACAGAGGAGGAATAAATTCTCACTAAAGATTCACAGGCTGACTAGAGTTTGCATTTTCTGCAGCGTTCCCATTTATAACCTTAAGTAATAGGAGAAACATTAACCAAAGAAAGCCAAATGTTACCTGTCTCCAGTGGAGGAGCAGACCTCTGAGGAAAAGTCATGCTCAGTGCTGATTTCTCAGTTTGGAAAGGGTCAACACTGACATCTGACTGACAGCCTCAAAAAATGTATGAATCTATACACCCCAAAAGTCAAGTAAGGCCCAAATACTGTATGAATATCACTCCCCCTCACTCAAGAGGGAAGGCTGTAGGACAGGCTGAGAAGTCATAGCAAGCCATATGAACTCACAGATTGGCCCTCATTAATAGTGGAATATTGTCCGGGAGAGAAGCTGTTATGAGAACAGGCTTGGAAGCTGGCTAGAATATGGCAAATCTATTGAGCAGCTGAGATAACAAGAACACACGCAGGAGAGTTAAGGGCAGAAGGAAATGGGTGTACAGTGTGTGTCATAAATTACAAAAAGAGAGTAAGCAGGGTGTGCATGGGAGACTGAATGCCATGAGCAAAGGTCAAAACCAGACACTAAAATGAAGAGGTACATGTGTGATGCAGCAGAAGCTGTAACTTAACCGGCTTATGGGAAAATCCACAAAGAGATGGGAAAGGAAATATTTTTTTATTTACTTTTTTCCCCCCCTTGCCAAATACTGCGGGTCATTAGCTCGGACAAGCTCTGTGGATAACAGAAAGGACTCTCCAGAGATTGAGTTCTTACATCCCTGCTCTGAGTCTGCCAGCTAAAGCTGAGGCATCTTAGACAGTCACAGCATCTACAGAAATCGGCATTCCCTGTAGGACAGGCCTGCACTGCCTGACTACAGTGTCTGCTTCTGTGAGAGTAGGTGGTTATAAAAATGGAGGCGGCAGGGTGCAAGTGAGATGAGATACTGGGGCTGGCCTAAGTGATCCATATATTCCCTTCCAGCACAAAGGGACATGCTCTAGGTTATCCCACACTCTTCATTTCCTCCCACCTTCCTCTGGAGAGCTGAGCATTTCTGGAAAGAGATTTAAAGTCCTGCTCTTGGCTTCTCTACGTTCACACTGCAAAAGCTGGGGGTCTTGACTCAGGGATGTCATTCCTGTGTCATCGCCATCCCTGCAGGTTCCTCATGCTCTGCCAAGTGGAAGAGCTGTGCTGTATTTAGAGCAGTATCTTACACCACAGAAGATGTAGGCTGTGGTCTTTATTTTTACTATTTAAATCCTCTGTGTCCTGTGACATGGTTCCTCATCAATAAACAGTGAAAAATATCACTTCCTTGTTCAGGAGGAGATGTACAGCAAGTACTATGGATGCTCCAATTGAACTGTGGAAACCACAGAGTACTTCAGCTGTGAAATGTTGCCATGTTCATACACAAAATATATTCACACAGTGTTACTTGCACGAGGGATGTGAGAATCAGCCTTTCTATAGTTGGGTAAACCTCAGGATTCTGGTGTTCCCTGACTGAAGGTCTGGCATTTAAAAGTGTATATCCACATTTTAAAAGGAAAAGCCAGAGTTATGTTCCCAGCCTTCCTGGCAGAAGAAAGAAAGTTGTGAACAATGACTGTATATGACCACTCCTCAGACTGGAAAGCAAATAAAATGGAGCTTCAAATCTCCTTTTTTTCCCCCTTAAACACTGTGTCCTGCAATTTAATGTTTTGGTGGCTTTTGTGCTCTGTGGGTTTTGTGCTTTTCCAAAGTTTTTCCCTGAAGCACAATCTCTGTTT
Organism: Aleadryas rufinucha; assembly: GCA_013397815.1. Classification (NCBI taxonomy): domain Eukaryota; kingdom Metazoa; phylum Chordata; class Aves; order Passeriformes; genus Aleadryas; species Aleadryas rufinucha. Next base: position 462,227 of record VZTH01002835.1, read on the forward strand.
CAGAACTGCAAACAAGGGAAAAAATCCAGCATGTTTTCAGTAGGCACTGTGATGAATGTAGCTGCTGGATGAATCTAGCCCACTCCCCTCCTCACTGCCACCCTGCTCGATGTATTTTAAATCTCCAAAGATCTTCCTTTAAGATACCAGGGCTTCCCATTATGCTGGCTTTTATTGGATTTCAGGTGCCATTCAGTCAGCCCCCTCAGCTGCTTAAATTCTTGAAATGCTAGGATCATATTTCACCTGATCTGGCACTGAACCATGTTCGCTATCTCACCCCAAAATTAATTAAACCATAAATTTTCGGAATAAACATGCAGCATCCACTATCACTGAAACAGTCTGCGCTTTGTTGGGCAAACTGCTGCAAGAACAAAGCTGCCTCTTTCTCTTTCTTCCCACCCTGCACTTCTCTTCTCTTGATGTGTATCAGCAAATACAGTAAATACAGCACTCTCCCTCCCTCTTACAGAGAGATAATGCTTGTTCTGCTGTTGTCACCATTTCATAGACTCAGGAGAAACTGCAGCAGCTCACAGGGTGAGATCTTGCAGGAGAGCAATAACTCTACTAAGAAGAGGAGCTGTTCTCCAAAATGAATCCACATTTTTTCCTTTTTTCAGGCAGCCCTTGAAAACGCTACTTTGATTTGCCCAGTACCTCAGTTTCTCATCTGTCTAGTGAGTTTTTCTGTCTGACACTGGGGCTGGGCGGTTAAAATTCATTAATGAAGCAGAGATTATTAACTAATTGATCCGAGGAGATTATTTAGGTATGCACAAAATTGTTAGTGATGATCTTGTAGCCATCTCAGAACAAATAGTTCTCTACCTCTGAATCCTCCCTAGCCTATAACTGTGAAGCTTAACTACTATAATAATTTTTGAAGCTAACACTTCCCATTACAAAACACATACTATTCAAAACTACTGATCAGAAAATAATTAAAACAGGGATTTCCATTTCCTATTCTGAACTTTTAACTAGTCTGGAGGCTGCAGAATCTCTCTCAGATCTGAAGAAAGCCTTATCCCTGAAACTTGTTTAATTTTATTTTCTGGATAGCCTGATCATTTCAGATCCAGCTTAGGACCAAGAACTCTGCCACTTCACCAACATGACTCAGAGAAGACCTTTACCCTTATCCTCACATCTAATCCTGTCAGAGCCCATGAAGAATACTGGATGGCTGCTTGGGTGGGAGACCTAGGGAGCATTGCTTGGTTGCTATAGGGAATGTAACCAAAGGTGGCATTTTTTATTCCTCGAATCAACTGTCAGCCAACACCCTTGCCTGGTATTCAAGGCTGTTGTGGGTTGCTAGATATAAATCTGAGCTCCTGACCAGCTCTGGTCTTTAGAAATTCTCTGGTAATTTGATTGCAGCTCTGCTGCAAATGCCAGTGTCCTGGTTCTATTCCAGCTCTGCTGATTTACACTCTTCTGACTCAAACTCTCGGTTCTGTTCCAGTAGGATGCTGTGCTCTTCTTCAGTTCTTCAGCTTCTGTCTAGAGCAGATAAATATTGTTTCTCTCTAGCCAAAATAAAGTGAGCCTTACATTCATTCTAGGGTGTTTTTGATGAGTGTTGCCACAGAAAGGTGAATGTGGTGTTTGTTCCTGCTATGTCTTCACTTCTTTCAAGCCAGGCGAAATCTGAATTCCTGTGCTACAGAATCTTGACTATGGACTGAGATCCCCAGGGTATGGAGCCTCAGGTGTACACTTGCTGCTGCCAGGATTCTCCAGTCAGCCAAAGGGCTCAAGTGCAGAGCCAGGCGTCAAGATCAAAGTGGCATCTGATGTGCTACGATACCGTTATCATCTGCAGGCTTGGTTCTGCTCGGTCCTGAGGTTTGCACGCAGAGTTTCCCAGCTCTGGTAGCAAATGATGAATGTGATGTCTCTTTGAAAAACACAGGATAAACCTCTTCTCTAAAGAAGCTTTCTTTCTGTTTCTGTTCTCAAGCTGGGACCTGAAAAATAAGACCAGAGGGAAGGGAATAAAGAAGAGTTTTTACACATTATTCCTTGAAACTTTGGAATTAGTGATTAATGCAAAGTCTGGGTTTTCCTTGAAGGACCCTACAGTCTGTTGTCTACTGCCTTTTTTTCACCTGTTTCCATGGACAGACTGGTGAATAACTGAGCACTGTGAAACAAGAGAGCAGACCCTTGGTTCCTAAGGCATTAATCAGCCCTAGTTCAGACAAGAGCATTTCCCTTCACTTCAGTTTTTCCTCCCTGCAGCATCTCCTGCCAGGATGTCCCGCTGCCTGCTGGAATTAATGTGGCTTAAATATCCCTAAGGATTCTCCTTGAGGTCAGGAACTCAGCCTCTGGATTCTCTTCAGTTCTCTTTTCTAGCCCCTGAAACTGGATGTTGCCAAGTGAATTTTGCTTGCCCATCCCATTCTTCATATTTTCCAAAGTCACCTCTCACTGGCAAGGAAAGACTTGGAGAGGAGAGACAGAGGGGAGAGTCCAGGCTTGGATTGCCTCTTTCCCTCTGTAATTTCAGTGTTCCCCTCTCATCCCTGAGATCATTTTCTCAGTGCACTATGCTGTGCTACATCCCAAGCTGTTGGCACTCCCCAGGCCAGTGTGTTGAGCTGTCCTCAAGTTTTTCTTGCCCTTCATAAACAATTATTTTTTATTTATTTGTTTCAAAATTTTTTATTTTTAGGGAGGAACACTGAAAACCAAGGAACAATTCCTCTCTATTTTTTTCCTTTTTAATTTTTTTTTTCTCAACTGAACCTACTTTGCCCTTACTGCTTTCTGTCCTACTCTCATCCTAAACTCAGAACGATGTCCCAAGGAGACACGTCTCATACCAAACTGTATTGCATTTCCCTACTTTCCACTGCCAACCAATTTGTCTATATATCTCACAAACTTTCTCAGGAAAATGGCCCTCAAGAGAATAACTTTTGACTTACGTTTTTCCTCGCTGAAATCCACTCCAGCTCTTGCAGATCTGGCACTATCTGGCGAGCATGGGGGTTTTTTTCCATCCTCATTCACGAGGCCTTTTATTGCTTCCTTCCTTTCCTCATCATATTGTGCCCAGTGAGTTTTAAAGGCAGATCAACATCTTATTGTCTGTCAGAAAAACACTTGGCTTGTACTTGACATATTCTACATTTGTGTTGTTAATCAGGTTATTCCTCGTCTGACTGAAGCCTTCTTTGGGGTCCTCCAACTCATGTTTCCTTTGCCCTGTGCATTGTTTTACCAGGCTGAAAATATGAGACATCCAGGACATCTTGTCCTTACGTATCCACCCTACCACTCATTGTGGCCCTTTCCCTTTCCAACCTTAACCTTCTCCAGTGGTGTCCAGCAAACCTGAAAGTCTCAGGTTTCAGCAAAAACCTATATAGGAAAAAAGTTCAGCATTAGATAAACCCTCCAGGCTGATTAGTCTCCTGTTGAGATAGGTACAGGACAACTGGATGGGGTGGGTAATGAGCGTATCCTGCAAGAGGCTGTGGCTTGGACCAGTTCTCTTCATGGGGCTGTCTTGTGTGCCTGAACACTCCTTTTTGAGGCTTCTGTCCAGCTACTGGCCAGGCTTCCTCCCAGGAAATGTTGCTCTTTCTTCTCTCATTCATGGAGCACTCCGTAATCATGCATCACCCCTTTCCCAGACTTATACCACAGAACTGTGTATCACTGACCAGATGTGGTCCTAATATGACTCTTCTACCCTCAAACAGCTGAAATGCTTAGGCTGGCACTGAGAAATTCAACAGGTTGTTCCTGACATTGTAGGATGAACAGCTGATCTTAAGAAAGACAGTTTCTTTGAGCAAGAAATTAAAGTGTTACTACATTTTGCATTTCCCTAGAGACACAGTGGAAATGATAGAGTTTCACTGCTGATTCATCAGCAGATGAATACAGTTTTGGGTGTTATGTTTATTTTCCCAAAGTGGTTTTTTTCTTTCCCAGACTCTCCCAGGTCCCAAGGTCGGAGCTGATGTCTGCACTCCGAGTGCATCCTGTTTGTCATAGAATCATTTAATTGCCATTTAAGAGAACTTATGCAACTGACCTTTAACATGACAGAGTCTCCCTGTTGCACTTAATTCCTTATGCTGACAATATGAAAAGAAAGGAAAAAACCTTCTTTTGGCTAATGTGAAAGTCTTTCCACAGGGAAGATGAAAAGGCAGGTGGGGTGAGGGAGCTGATGGAGTTTAGGGTGGTTGGTAGTTACACAGAGACTTGGTTTGGATGTTGCTTGTTTCCAGGGAAAGCTATAGTACTAATTGTTCTGCAGTGAGGGGGAGGAATTTTTATGAAATGGGAGAAATAAATGAAGTTATGAGAAAATGTATTTTATTTCTAGGTCACCACAGAACAGTTCCATAAATCCCCTTCTGCAATCTCAGAACTCAGACTGTTTTCTGTCTGTATTCCTTTCAACCCAATTTTAACGAGTAACGACCTGGCGATGTCTGACTGACAGCCTGGCAGGGGATTGGCTACGATGCCAACCTGGACCCAGAATTATAGGATGTTGCAACCCCTTCCTGCCTGGTCAGCCACAGCTTTCAAAAGTAAAGAATAACTGAAAAGGAATAACAAATATAATATATCACACTTTCCAAATAAACAATGGATTAGATGACGAGGAGAGTTCTAAATACTTGACACTCATGCCCTTCCTTGTGAATTGACTTTGAAATTCATCTCATTTTGCCATGAGGCAAATAGCAATATACAAAATCTTATATGGAATCAAATCATAGCTCAAAATTTTCAGCAGTGATCTGGTAATATTCCATTTCACTGCACCTTTTTTGTGTCACAGGCACAGGAGCTGCTGAAGTCCCTGTGCTGAGGACTTTGTGTCTTCATGTCTATCCTCTGAAGTTTTGAGATACCAACTGCAAATAGGAGCCAGAGCTAATGGGTGGGGTAAAGAGCAAATAGGGGTAGATGGAGTTCAGCTATTCTTCGTAAGTGTCCAAGGCAGGGAGATAACTCATTAGGCAGAGAAAAAAAACAAACCAATAAACAAATCTGAAAAAAACCCCAGCTTTCCTTCCTTCCGTACATCCACTGAATGATATGAAGTCCAAAACACTGATACCAGTGTCCCTTGCCATGACCTGGATCTCCTATAAGAACTTAGGCTACTTTTCCCTAAAACTGGCCTCCCCTCAGATGTTTTTGTTTTGCAGAACAGAAACATTACCTCTGTATGGGTAAGTGCATATAGAGTTTGGGGGGAAAGAAGCACACCTCTTATTAATTAAAAATCCAACAGACTATCTGCTGAGTGTTGAAGACAGGAATTTATGCAGTGATATTTAGTTCATTTGTGATGTCGCTTCTTACCCTCTGAGCAGGAGCCATGGTCCATTCATCATCGGTCCCAAACAAACAACGTGTATTTTTAGCTTCTTCTTTCAGGGAAGATAAAAAATAGTTTGAGCTAGCATGACATGACTTAGGTGGGGACACTTTTATGTTTTTTAATTTGTTTAGATAATTGGGTCACAGGAAAGCACTCCTGTGAGAACCACTCTCATTCCCAGAGATCCAGAGAGGTGAAGGGGTGGGAGAGAGTTGAGATTATTGCTAAAATAAAACATCCTGTGCAAAAGAGCCATTGTCTACGTAGCACTAATCTTAAGGTAGTTTAGAAAGATGACAAAAAAGTTCAGCCTTAACTCTGCCCTTTTTTATCATGTGTTTGTATCTTAAAATAAATATCTATATAGTCCGGCTTCATCTTAATATATATATATCCGTATAGTGTGCCCCAGATTTGTTACATCTAGAGTTCATGTGGCAATTCCCCACTGTGCATTTGTCCACTGTCCAAATGGTCAACATTTTACCACTACTATTTAGAATTAGTTTTTATTGTATTTATTTTTACTTTTTCCAAATTTCAACTTTTTATTTGGTTCTCACGAAAATTTGATATAATCCCTTTTAATCTGTAATCTAATTACATGTACTGTGTTTCCATGCACAGTTTGTGCTTTTTGAGCTAGGAGCTTTAGACTCTTGCAGCCAAGGAAAAATTCATAAAAAAAGCTCACCAGACATTTTGTAATTACACATGATTTAATTAGGAATCAATTCACTTATTTTAAAAAAAACCCTCTCCTATTGTTTTTTTAACCTGGTGGTAGGAGCTCTCTGTGTGTGACAGCAACCTCAAATAATTAGCCTGGTGCCAAATGAAGGCTGCTAAACCTCCATCACCCCAAACATCTGACTGGATGTAGAGAGAGGATGTTTTAGCAGTGATTTCTGCCCTGACATGTTGCAAAAATGGCTTCTGAAAATGTGGAGGAAAATGTGTTTGAGTTTGAGCAACTTTCCCCAACAGCTTGTCCAGAACAGGCATTTCTGCAGTGTGGTCCCTCTGCCCCGCTCCAAACACTGCAGTGTTACAGGATCAGGGACATGAGCCAGTTATCAGCCCTGTTTGTGGCAGCACATGAGAATGTTTATGGATTTGTATTGTTCTCCTGCTTTGGAAAAATGCCATTTAAGAAATGCCACTTCTCCTTCATTTTCTGCATATAATACGAGAGGTTTGAGTGAAATGCCCATCCAGACTCTGGACAGCCATCACATCTAACCAGGCGACACAAGGAGGCTCTTCCTGGTGACAGAGCTCAGCTGCAGAGGGTTCCTCTCCTGCCACTACTTGTGTCATGGGCATGAGATAAACAGCTCTGTTGGCTGTTTCTCTCCCATCTGTTCAAGGTTATCCTTCCCAGCTTCTTTCCTCTTCGCCTCCTCATCCACATTCTGCTGCCACACATCTGGCTTTGAGCATGGACCCACTTCTTGGATCTGATCCCTAGCAGCTGTCTGCTGCCAGTGCTTTCCCACAGAGGATAGGGATGGGATCCAAAAGCCAAGGGGAAATGGAGGACAAGCTGGGAACATCCACAGCAGGTGGAGGTTAAGACAACCGAATCTCTACAAGAGCAATGTCCTTTTTCCTTCTTTCCATTCAGCTCCATGAGCATCTGACTCTTCAGTATGTCTTTCCTATCCACTTCTTTATTATTTTTGAAACTGTAGACTGCCTCCTCTGCCTCCTTTACCTCTGAATAAGCTCTTTCTGGATACAGACTTATACAGCAGGTTGTGTTACTAACGTGGATCACTGGGAGCACATCCCAATAGACACAGAAAAAAGGTGCATGGGGGAAAATGACACATCCTGCTCAAACCATTAGGATTGAGACATTTCTTTCATTTGTCTGGTAGCAGATGCCAACAAGATGTAGCTTGAGAATTCAGTCCATGCCGCTCCTCCTCCATGCCTAAGCAGGATATTTTCAGGGGTTGTGAAGTGCAAACAGCAGCGAGTGAGGGCTGAAAAAGAGGGAACATGGAAACTGGAAATGTGCTTTCTGTGTTATGTAGTAAAAACATAGTCACCTTTAGTCTCCACGGCTGTTGGAAGAAACTTCCCAATGTCCTTAAGGAACTTGGATTGCCTTCAAAAGCATCCTATGCCAACAGCTTCCTTTTGAGCAGAAGTAAGAGGGAAAGGCAAGAGAAAACGAGGTTTGACCAAAACCCACCTGAAAACTTGGGAGTCTTTCTGATGCCTTTCACAGCTTTGGATCTGGTCTTCTTTACGTCCTTTTGTGGGCTTTGTCTCATGATATCCCAGAGCCAGGGAGCTCTGAGCAGAGATAGAGTACCACCTTCTTTTCAGAAGCCTAAGACTGGGATATATGGATATGCTTATTTTGCAGATGCCAATAGCTAACATATTAATTGTGTTCAACATACACAGTGCTCTGAAGCTGCTGCTAAAAGAGGACAGACATTTTATCTGGCTTATTATCAGCCTACATGCACTGGAGAAGGATCCTAGGCTTTCAGTTCACCCTTGCTCTCGGTTTTATTTCATCACATTGTCCTATTAATGATTGAGCACTATTTGAGCTGCATTTTGTTAAGTTGCCTGAAGGCCCTCTGGCATCAGCAAAGTAAATATACTTGTGGTGATATTATTATTATTAGATTCATGCTAATAAAAGGTTAACAACCCAGCAGAAGGTCTTTAATCAGTCTATGCTGCGTAGCCAAACCCAAAGCTTTTTATTGGGATTTTTTTCCTCAAGCCGCATAGGGTCCTGTCCATGTGAGTGGAGAAAAAAAAATCATCAGCTGAGTGATTAATTTACATGGCTTTGTCTCTTTGATGAATTTTACTCCTTTTCTCTGCTACATAATTGGTTTGGAATTTCCTTCCCCTTACTCAGAATTTCACAGAATGAACCGCTAACACCCAGTAATAAACCCTTCACTGCATCAGTAACTTGCAGCAACCCATTGAAGTAAGATCCCAGTTCTTGGTTAGCTCAAGCTGAAGGAGATGGTCTGATGGATCAAAGTAAAACCAGGGCCAGCCAGAAACCAACATCATGTTGAAAACACGTGTGGGTAGCAACAAAGGAAATTCCCCAGGGTAATTAATGAATCTACTCAATGCTTTGTTTGTCTGTAAAAACACAACAAATGCTTCCCTACTTCATCAGGGCATTGTGAGGATAACTTCCAGTAAAATGTAGGCAGCCAAGCACTCCTAGGAGGGTGGTGACACATGAACTCCTTTGTAGAACAGCTCCATCCACTCCCTATTTCTCACCACCTTCTCTGTGCCTTGGTGGATTCAAACGTAACCATTTCCTTTGCAAATGAACCTCAAAAGTGTAACTCTGAAATGGAGCCATGAAGAGAAACTTTAGCACCTACAGCATCCATACAGTCATGTTCCCCCTTTCAGTCACTGCCGAACTGGGTCTGCAGCTCTTGTTCTGGTACAGTCACAACACCTCCAGGGATTGTGCATGTTTGCCTCCTTTTGGGATCTATCACACCTCACCTTTGCTGCGGTTTTGCTCAGGACCTTCTGTAGTGATAGTAAAGATGTCCACTTTTCCTAGCTATTCTTTTGCTCTGGGAAACACATTCTTGGCTGATCCTGCACTTCAGACACACTTGCAGACACACACAGCCCGCCTTTTATAAATCAAATCCCTGGGTTTGTTTTCCTCTTATACTGTCTCCACTTTCTTTCTTTTTTTTTTTTTCCTTTTCCAATTATTATTATTATTACTTTGTTTGCATGGCTATATGCTGGGGAAATGCTTCTCACTTAAGGAGAATTAATTTAAATTCATACTGATTTTCAGTCTCACACCTTGATTCTGTAACTTCTATTAAAAAAATTTAATTCTGTGCTTCTGAGTAGCTCAGTGCTCCCCACAACTGTCCTGAGCTTGAAACTAAGCTTGAATATATCTCTGCAACTTATTGCTGTTTTAAACTTGTGCTGACATTGTTGTCAGCTCCACAGGTTGTCTTTTTTCCTGGCAGTCCCAAGGTACAATGGTGGCACAACTGTGGGCAGGTATCTCCCCTGGTTCCCCATGGAGTCTCTTCATCCTCCTATCTCTGCCCTGAAATAACTACCCAGTGGCCTCTTGGTAAATTCAAGTCAGGAGTGTTGTGTTGATGATTTGCACTCCTGTCTCCTATCTGGGTTCAGTGGATGCTCTCCAAGGAGGCCTGAAACCTCTGCAGTGTGGATGCGACTGGTTCAAGACTTCAACTCAGACATTAAAGCACTTCGTTTGTTCAGGGTTTTGCTACAAAACACAATGTACTGTAGAGGATTGTGTGCTTGCAGTGGTGTGAACGCAGTGCAGAGTAGAACTTCAGGTGAACCATATTCCTCCAATCTGAGGAGCCTGTGTAACAGGCCTTTTGAAGGACACTTTCAAGGGCATAGTGATTGTGTTTATACTCAGGTGTAGGAGAGATCCTGAGGTCAAATATGCAGTCTGTCCACATTACTTGTCTGTGGGAAGACCTTGGAGCTAATCATGGTGCAATCTAGCTGATACTCCTGGTACAGCAGTGTGAACACCCTCAGCTTATCCCCTACAGAAATCTGGAGGTGCAGCCAAATTATCTGNATTTTTTTAAATGGGTATAAGTGAATAGGTGAGTCTAGGTGAACAATTAATATGATGTTGAAGAAGAAAGAAAAGTCTCCCATTTACTCTCCCCACCTCAGCCCCTATCTTCCCATCTTCTTATTTTCTGATCTAGGACTTTTCCGAGATGTCCTTTCACAGCCTCTCCCTATTCTTTCAGAAACCCAGAGATATTCTAGAATTGCTGCTTTTAATTGATTTTTTTTTTAAGATTACATTTTAAAGTATTTTATTTTTATTTTTCAAGAATATTTAGGAATTCTATATCCAGGAAAAAAANCCATTTCCTTTGCAAATGAACCTCAAAAGTGTAACTCTGAAATGGAGCCATGAAGAGAAACTTTAGCACCTACAGCATCCATACAGTCATGTTCCCCCTTTCAGTCACTGCCGAACTGGGTCTGCAGCTCTTGTTCTGGTACAGTCACAACACCTCCAGGGATTGTGCATGTTTGCCTCCTTTTGGGATCTATCACACCTCACCTTTGCTGCGGTTTTGCTCAGGACCTTCTGTAGTGATAGTAAAGATGTCCACTTTTCCTAGCTATTCTTTTGCTCTGGGAAACACATTCTTGGCTGATCCTGCACTTCAGACACACTTGCAGACACACACAGCCCGCCTTTTATAAATCAAATCCCTGGGTTTGTTTTCCTCTTATACTGTCTCCACTTTCTTTCTTTTTTTTTTTTTCCTTTTCCAATTATTATTATTATTACTTTGTTTGCATGGCTATATGCTGGGGAAATGCTTCTCACTTAAGGAGAATTAATTTAAATTCATACTGATTTTCAGTCTCACACCTTGATTCTGTAACTTCTATTAAAAAAATTTAATTCTGTGCTTCTGAGTAGCTCAGTGCTCCCCACAACTGTCCTGAGCTTGAAACTAAGCTTGAATATATCTCTGCAACTTATTGCTGTTTTAAACTTGTGCTGACATTGTTGTCAGCTCCACAGGTTGTCTTTTTTCCTGGCAGTCCCAAGGTACAATGGTGGCACAACTGTGGGCAGGTATCTCCCCTGGTTCCCCATGGAGTCTCTTCATCCTCCTATCTCTGCCCTGAAATAACTACCCAGTGGCCTCTTGGTAAATTCAAGTCAGGAGTGTTGTGTTGATGATTTGCACTCCTGTCTCCTATCTGGGTTCAGTGGATGCTCTCCAAGGAGGCCTGAAACCTCTGCAGTGTGGATGCGACTGGTTCAAGACTTCAACTCAGACATTAAAGCACTTCGTTTGTTCAGGGTTTTGCTACAAAACACAATGTACTGTAGAGGATTGTGTGCTTGCAGTGGTGTGAACGCAGTGCAGAGTAGAACTTCAGGTGAACCATATTCCTCCAATCTGAGGAGCCTGTGTAACAGGCCTTTTGAAGGACACTTTCAAGGGCATAGTGATTGTGTTTATACTCAGGTGTAGGAGAGATCCTGAGGTCAAATATGCAGTCTGTCCACATTACTTGTCTGTGGGAAGACCTTGGAGCTAATCATGGTGCAATCTAGCTGATACTCCTGGTACAGCAGTGTGAACACCCTCAGCTTATCCCCTACAGAAATCTGGAGGTGCAGCCAAATTATCTGGCAAGAAACTAGGTAGTAATAACAGTCACTCCTAAAGACAGCCAGTCATTGCTGCTGCAGAACCCGGGGGGAATTGCATTCTTACTGTGCAGCTGATCTAATTCCTGCGCCAGAACTGAACAACACAAAGTCATTCCTCTCCTAGGTCAGACCATGCTGACTTCCATGCACCCTGACAGGCCATGAGCCCTGGAAAGCTGCATTAGCACCCACAAGTACAAACCCACAAAATTAGAGCAGGCATGCAGGAGCTGGAACAGACCAACAGATCTTAAGTTTAGTCTCTTCAGAAAGAACCCCAGAAAGCATGGCTCCTGGGAAAGGGCATAAGGAATATAATCTGAGTGCTGAAGGGAATAACTGGATGATTATTCAATTTCCAGTCAATGTGCTGTGTTCCTCTCCTCTCCTCTNGCTTTTAATTGATTTTTTTTTTAAGATTACATTTTAAAGTATTTTATTTCTATTTTTCAAGAATATTTAGGCATTCTATATCCAGGAAAAAAAAAATCCTCTAATTGCTCTGTTCCCTCTCACAGGCTAGAAAAACTCACTCAGTAATTCCCACTATTATACTTGTAATTTTGTGGTTGAACCAGCATGCAAATTTTAAGACAACTCCCTGCCTTGATTTCACCAAGTGTTTAGTGAATCTCTTGCAGTGGTTAATTATCTTCATGCTAAAAGTCAGACTTGCAGCTCATTTTCAAGTTTACCCTCTGACTTCACCTTGCAGCCACTGGATCTCCTGCCTTTGCTGACTAGCTTAGAAAAGTCTCCCCCACAAACACATTCTCCCACTGCGTGTTTTAAGGTTGCTGTAGGATCTAGAGAGCATTAGGCATGTTCCAAAGATACCGGACAGGGCTGTGCCTTGCATAATGTTCTTGCAACCCAGAGGAGAGGGGAAGGAAAATTAATAAAAATGGAAATGTATTAAAAAAAGTGATGTATAATAAGTCTTTCACTTTCCTGCAGATCTTCTCCTAGCTGTGCTCTGCCTTGCCAGGCAGGGCTTAGGATGAAGGAGAGAATATCTCAGAATCAAAATCTGAGTCCAGACCTCATGAGCACTTTGCCTCATCTCCAGTAAGTGAGGGGTTAAGCTCAGTTCTGTGTCTCTGCTACCCATTACAGTCAATCTGCCTACCCAATTTAGAAACTGAATTTATTCCCTGGAGCTGAGGTAACTTGGAAGACTGAATCAGATCTCAAGGTAAGCCTGGAGTGCCTAAATGCTTTGTAAAATAGGAGTAGAACTTTGAATAAGGCGTTGGTAAAATACTGCCTCTTGGCCATTGCTGCATCCCTCTGCAGCTCTGGCTTGATGTGACAAAGGGAAGCAGGAGTATTCAAGTGGGGTTGGAAGAGAGAGGGAAATTTCATTACCTTGTCTGCTTCCCCTGCACCAGAAGGTTATCAGAGACTGAGCAGCACCTTTCTTTCCACATGTGAACTCCTTGTGACACTTTGGCTTGGCTGCCATTGCTCCATCCCAACTAAAAATCAGCAACATGCTCCTTTTTGGGGTGGTAGGCCAGCATGAGTCTCTTGGAGGAAATAAAAGACATGTACTGTTACGCATCTGAAAAAGACCCAGGACAATCAGTTCACCTAAAATGTGTATGTACATATAGGTCCTTGCTTCCCAAACAACCCATCTTTTAGCTGGCATTAGTAAATCAGCAGCTGGACTGTCAGATGTGGAAGGAAATGGCAGCTGAATGCAGGCTGAGCTGTACACAGATGGCATTGGGTCCAGTTAGCTGGGAACAACTGGCAAAACTCAGGTCACAGGAGAGGATGGACAAAGAAGGGATATTACAGATGAGGCAAGACATGCATTGGCAATGTTGCTTGGTTTCCTGCAATGGGACTGAACAGTGGTGAAACTGTCCGTGGATGTGACAGTCAGCTTCAGGCAGGGAGACAGGAAAGTGGTCATTGCACACTGGAAGGGAGTCTGCTTTCACCATTTCCCAGTGCCAGATGCTGTCTCTGCTGTACAGAGGCACAGCTCCACATCCAACAGTGCAGCTCAGAGAAGGCTCAGAGCAGTGACTTTCCCCTGGCCTCCCCAGTCTCTCCTGGATCAGGGCAACCACCTTGTTGTGGTGGTGGGCCTGAGTTTGTTTTGACTCCAGCCTGCTGTTGCTAGTGTGACCTGGAGCCTTACTGACCATTTCCTATTGAACTCAAAGTTTCCCAACTAAGCTGGACAGCAGGTAAACAGGAGGAAGAAATCTTTAACAGAGAGCCTTGTCAAAGCTGTGCTGGATCATCCAGTGAGCACTGGAGAACTTGGCAGGAGAAGAGTCACAGAATTGGATCAGGGCTATTCGTTTTTTGCTAACTGCTCCTGACATTTCTCTTCTCACACAGATGCACAGCATTCAAAGGTTTTGCCAAAGGTTCCTCTACGCAGGTTCATGTCTCACCCTTTGACTTTTCATTGACACAAGCCTTGAAAGGGAAAAAAATTAACTTAATTGCACTAGGGTGGAGGGGGAGAGAAAAGAAAATAATATTAAAAACATAACTGCAACCCACAGGATCTACAGGAGATGTGGAATAGGGAAGGGTGTGCTTAAGCAAATGCTAGGATGTCATTTGGCCAGACATTTATACCTCCAAGGTCACCCAAGAGTTTTGACTGAATAATAAATTTTTTTGTATCTTATCCTGAAACCTGGGAGAAACAGCAGGGGTGGAGGAGTAATAGAGAGGGAGGGAAAAGGGGGGTTGTGGGAAAGCAACTCAGTCCTTACTGCTCTAAACCCTGTGGAGCCTGATAACACAAATATTTGCAGATCCTGGCAGTAGTCTGTGTAACACAGAGTATGTGACCATCTTAAGACTGATCCCACATTTATTTTTCTTTAATTGCTGGATGTTGCAGCCTGTTGTCCCAGCTCCTGCAGCAGCAAGAAATAAGAAGCTGGAATCATGAGTGTTGAACTCTATGTTCCCAAAAATTTTGCTGCTGACTTCTCAGCTTGGAAGAGAAGATGGTCTAGGGAAGATGAAGGAATCGTGAGGGGAAAACTTCCCACTAAGGACACTGTTCTATCCCAGTGGGATTATAAAAAACTGTTCGGTAAGAGACTGACATTCTGATACTGGTATCTTAAAGGGAAAGAACCAAGTCTACATTCTTCCAAAATATTATTTCCCCTAAAAATCAAAGCACCACCCCCTCCAAAAAATACCTTCTAACACTCTATGTGAGGAGAGAAAGCGGTATCAGGGCACACTTGTGTGCTGCCACCACCTCTCTGCCTCATAAAGATAGGCAGCAATTCCTAAGATATATATTAGAGTAATTCATCTTCCCTTTGACAGGATAAATACCCCACATTCAGAGGCTTTTTTTAACTTTCTGGTGCTATAGTATCTCCTGCAAAGTGTTGTATACACTTTGCTTCTCCAATCAAAGAGGAAAAAGCTGTTTGATTAAACTTGGTCTGCTGAATCCAAGTTGAAAATCCAAAATGAATCATGCTAACTGATAGCAACCAAACAAAAGCCTACAGGGAGCTCAGAGGTTAAACCCAGGCTGCAGCATTTAGTAGTACTCCAGTGGCTTTATCGTTTCTGCAGATCTGTCCCGTGTCAGCTGCCTACTGTAACACTCCAGCTCACACTTCCCACCAAAAAAATACGTGGATCTACTATTCAGTGGTCCTGTACTACAAACTGCAATAAGGACATGCGGTGCCACAGAAAGCTTGGGTAAAAAAATTGCTAGCTCTACTCTGTGCCTTTAGTGTTGTAACATGGCTTTTAATAGAGAAAAGAGTATTTGTGTTTGTAAGGAAAAAGAGGAAGAGATAGATAAGGGGCTTGGGATGTCAAAGATCCTTGTTGTAAATGAAAGCAATTCAGTAAATGAAAGCAAACAGTAAACAGTTTACTTTTGTGGAAAAGAGGGCAGAAATGAATGAGGGCTTTTTCCTCTCTTAATGGAATGGGTGCTTTCTCTATAAATACAGTCTCTAAAATATATTATTATTTGCAAATTTATCTTTTGATATACTTAATTTACATTTCTTTCTGAGATCACATAAATCATGCAGTCAAGACCAGGAACTATCATCGAGAAATTCCCCAAAAGACAATACCTTTGTTTTTATCACCACTGCATTATAAAAAGATAGATCCCATCAGCAAAGGGAGTTATACTGAGGTCTGTGTCAGTAGATTCTGATGATTAGCACAGGCCAGCTGCTGACTGCGAGATCTGCTGCTGTCCACGTGTAAGACACTGCCTGAGGTGTAATATCTCAGCTGAGACTGAAATCTGAACCGATGGACTTGAATCAAGCTCCAGTGGAAGGCTTTGTAGGTGTGATCCAAACCTCTTCAAGTCTGTAGAAAGTTTCCAAAGCTGAATGGAGTCAGACAGCAGAATCCTTTGTGTAGGTTCAGGGTGTAATGACAGTGAAGAATTTTGCTCAAGTGAAAAATCTTAATGTTGCCTCTGCTAATAAGAGGAGCTAGTGCAGGCTCCCAGATTAGGCCTTATGACCTTGAACCAGACCCTAATGCCTTCAGGTTGTCCCATTTTTCCTGAGAAATGGATACAGACCTGGGCGTTGTCTTCAGTTCTTTGTGGCTCCTTGGAAAATGGCCATAATCCTGCCTTGACTCCAAAGAGAAGCCTTCTGAACTGAAAAGAAATTGTGCATTACTCTAGTGGTCACGCCTTGTGTTGGAGAAATGGAGGCACTGAGCAGCTTTCTGTTACATTTGTGTAAGCTGTAAATACTCAGCTGTTGTCTGAGTAAAAATCAAGTTGCCACTCACTGCTGCCAGGTGTTAGTAAAAAACTTGAGGTGCCTGAGCCCTCAATGAGTTCCAGAGGCTGGAGACCCAGCTGTAGTAGTAATCAACAGCTATACAGGACCAGGTAGTAGAGTGACTGAATAAGAGTAAGGATAAATGTTGCTTGCTGCTCCTACTCAAACTGGTCATCAGAAACAATTACTCAGAGGAACATGAAAATCACCCCACAGATTTCAAATAAACTTGTGGTTTGATCTTTTTTCATGCAAACACTACCAACTATGGCAAACCTTCTGGAAATAATAACAGCTTCAAGAGAAATTCTGTTCTCTGTGGTGTGTAGCACCAGCTTTTCTCCTGGTCTTCCACAGCAAACAGGGACATAAAATGGCATATTCAAATCAGAAGGCAGTGGGGAATTTTAAAAAGCAGGATAGTAACATGAGTAATACAGCTCCAAGTCTGAGTTAGCATCAGTGACCACTTCCTTAGAAGGTGGGTGTCCTCACTGGAGAGTCTAAAGAAGCCTGAATCTTCAGAAGTAATCATAGTTTTAATACTTATATTATAAATGCTTTGCAAGCGACTACCTTCCTTGGGTGCTGCTAGGTGATTATTTGCTCTTAATGATTGTTCTTGCAAAAGAAAATGGAAGAAGTGAGGAAGTCCTTTCCTTTATGCTCTTTGTCAGCCTGTCAGCTTTGGACTTCTACTGACTTCTTGTCCTGCTGGACAAACAGAGACTCATTTAAACTATGTCCAGGTCAGTAACATCAGAATTAGACAGTGGGTTTGGAAGAGGAGTCATTTCCTACACCCATACAAAGACCAGGCACCATCTGAAGGCGTCCTTTAAAAGCTCCTACAAAATAATATTGCTGTTAGCTTGAACTCCAGGCCGCTACAGAGTACTCCCCCAGCTTTCTCTCTCTGCTTCATTCTGGAGTCTGGTTCATCTACCACATGCAGTTTTTGCACAGCCTGAACTTGCTTGCTAGAGGTCAAACACTGATGCTTTTATTTCTGCCTCACCCCTCCTGACTGAAGAAAGAATAAATATTTGCTTAAAATTAAGCCCATTTTGGTCTGGAACTTCAGCAACAAAACAGTTTGGACGCACTGCAAAAGAGGAAAGCATCCAGCATGCTTTGCCTTCCCCCTCCCCATCACCCTGGGATTCCAAAAAGACTCAAAGTATTTTGCACAATATTTGAAAATAAATATTGCTCATCTTTGAGCTGATAGTTTGGAGCCCAGACAGGCTCAGGATTTATAACGGAAAGAGTGATTCAAGCTTAACACTATGTGATCCATGTGTTGCTACCATCCAACAACCAGCTCCCGTCCAGTCTCCTTCTTGCATGAACAGTCATTTTCTTCCAAAATATCCCAAGGTTCCAAGACACTGTTCTGATTAACTCCTTCCTGAAGGGTTTGGACCCCAACTGTGGTCAATTATTCTGCCTGGAAGGACCAGTCAGTAACAGATAATATTTTATTATCATTTTTCTTTAGATTCCTTCTCCTCGTAAAGGACTTGCCTTTTTTCCTAGTGCAAATGCATTTCCTTGAGATCTAGCTAAGACTGGAGAAAAAGATCCAGGGAGACAAATTATGGTGTACCATTATTAATTTGGAGGTGGAGGAAGACAGAGAAAAGTCATCCATCACTCCCAGGCCTTTCTAAAGAGAGCCATCACGACTTGCCCACAGGCCTCATAATCTTCATCATTTTGAAAGGGAAACATCCCTCAAGGAAAAGTCAGGGAAGCTGGAGCTATTGAACAAGCTGATCTATAAAGATAATTCGTTCCATGTTTCTTCAGTCTTGCCTTGCTCAATGGTTTGACTCATGAGAGCAGAATAATGCCAAGGTGTTATGGACTGGAAGTGCAGCTCCCTGCAGATAGGGATTTGGCTGGAGCTTGAGCAATTACCTAAGAGGAGCATCCTGCAACTGAACACAAAGCTTCCCACAGAACCCTGCTCCAGTGATCAGATCCATCTGAGACTCTCCCTGCCCCTGGCCCGTGGCCTCACGTAAGACCATGTGAGTACACGTGAACCGTGTGAGGAGAGAGAGAACAGGGTGAGAAATGCCCCAGTGCAAGCCTCTCCTTGCTCCCTTCTCCACTCTATCGCACCCCATCTTGAGTTGAGCCAGTGGTTTTCCCACAGCAAAGCTGACTGTGAAGGCTGGGGAGGATAAAGGGAAGAAGGGGAAAGACAAGACCAGTTTCAGGGAGCAGGTGGAGCCTGGTGTCATGCGCAGCCAGACACATGACTGTGCCGATGTATGCATTACCCTTTATAAATAGCTACGAGCAGATGTTCAGCCAGCAAGTGGCTCTGCTGGTTGAAGCCATTACAGCTTGCAGATGCTTGGCACAGCTCTCCAGCCAAAGATTACCTCTCCCGCAGCTCTGCTGGCAGTCAGCTCTGCTGGCAGTCAGCTCTGCTGCAAGCAAAAGTCATCTGGATTATCTCATACCACCTGGATCAGCTGCTCGAGTGGTGCCGGCTGACTCTGCACTGGGGCAGATTAAGGAATGCTCACATCATCCTTTTGATTGGTAGCAACCAGGGGCCTGACATGGTCCAGGTCACAGAGGGTGTCTTGCCTTGATCTGACCCACATGTGCACTTGGAAAGGCATGTCCATTTGTTGTATGCTCAGAAAGAAGATTGTGTGATAAAAAGCTAGAACATGTGGCCAGGAGCTTTTGTTCAGCCATCAACTTTCTGATGATTTCAGAGCTTCTCTAACACTATCTCTTCCCTCTCCTTTTTTAGTCTGATGGGTAATTCTTGTGCAGGAATCACCCTTTTTTATTACTTGTGCAGCTTCTAACACAATGGGAAACCACCTGTACATCTAAATCTGACCAGCTAAAAGAAACGTGAGCAGGCACTTTTGCAGGGAGGTCATTTGGAGTTAACCTTTATCTTGTGCATGTAGAACATGTCACAGCTGGGCCAAACCTTATTCAGCACCTTTAACTGCTTCCATGGTACACCAGAGAAGAAGGTTGGTCATAATCCCCCGTTTCTTTTCTGTGTCTTACACATCCAGCATTACACTCACATGCATGTAAAGGAACAGCAGGCCAATGATGTGAACATATGCTGTGCTGGCACATGTATGGTAAGATACACAGATGTGGGGAAACATATGCTGATTTAAATAAACCTTGCAAAGTGCCAGAGCACAGGGAGAAACCCCCCAAAAAATTAAACAGACAAGTTAGGAAAACTGCAAGTTGGGAGGTATCTTGTGTTTTCTCTCCCTTTTTGTTTTTTGGCCTTTGGAGCCTACAGCAAAGTTGGTATCATTTACCCTCTGGCTGGACTCAGATAACAACAATATAACTCCTGATTCCCAGCCTCAGCAGTACCATTTTTGCTTTTTTTTTAAACCTGGAATCCAAATTTAATTAGCACAAAATTAAAATGAAAATAAACCTGGAGACAACTGAACTCTGGGTCACAAAAGCAGAAAGCTGATTGACAGCTGAGGAGGATGAGGAGTTGAATGATGCAATTAGCTTCCTGCTGATTCCTCCATTCACTTATGGGGGGTTGATTTATAAAAAATCAAGTATGAAATCAGTATGGATGCTCAAGCCAAAGCAAAATATAAACTTGAAGACACATAGGAGAGAGATCCTGATGAATTCCCTGGGAGAGAGCTTGGGAGCCGTAGCCAAGCCTCACAAAGCAGTGAGCTCCTGACACACATCCAAGAGATTCAAGCATATTGATTTGCCCAGTGCTGTATTTGCAAGCTCCAGCTCTTCTGTGAGATATCAGTCGCTACCTCAAAGCCTTGAGAAAACCTCAAGTGACTCGAACTGTCCTTGAAGATGAATATATGTGCAGAATAATAGCTCCACTTTGACACATGAAACAGCATTTTGTCAAGGCATGTGACAGAGGAAGGACTGGGATGCTAAGAAAAGAGGGAAAGAAATGGCTTTTAATAGATCCCATGAGCCAGTACATGTTGGCTCACTTACATGGCTTCTCTCCCCATGGGGGACTCTGCATAATCACACTTCTGCTTGACCCACAGACTGAAGGAACAGGAAATATCATTGTGTCAGATACAGACAGGTGGGTTTTCTTGCCATGAGCACTGTCCACTGGCTCACAGATGCTTCCCTGCTGTCACAGCTGCATGAAGCATGAGGCTGCACCCTTGTGTGCACACAGGATCCCTCCTGCTCAGTGTGTCTTCCACACACAGGATACTCCACCAGAAAGAAAACAACTGCACAGATATTCTGCTGCAAGTTTGTGATCTTGGATGATCCTTGCTCCTGAAAGCTCTTCCATTGCTGGAAATCTAATAAATAAATAGAAATCCAGGATTACTATGAAGCCACCTCCTACAGGACATCAAAATAGCATTTCAAGTCTCCATGGGAAATCTTTCTATTCAGCCTCAAAGAGGGAGGACTGGGATTAGCAGTCCATTGAAGTCTGATTTCAATCACAGGAAGAAACAAAGCAATTAGCACCAGAGCATCTTTCCCCTGATGCCCTTCCCAAGGACCTGCATCCATTGCACTACTTAAGCACGAGCACCTTGGAGGAGAAAAGGTGTCCAGGTTGTGGACACATATTCTCTATTTTGAATCACCCAGGAGTAGAGCTGCCTATGTAAAAGTTCTCCAACTTCTTTTCAATTTGATTGAAACAAAATTGCTAAGACCTCCTTATTTAATTAGTTTACTAATCCAGCTCCTTGTGGCTGAAACGAGTTAAGGGAATATGCAATGGGAGAAGCTGTTAGCAGGAGAGGTGTGACAAGTTCAAGGGGAAATGATTTCTCCCATCAGCACAGCTGCTGGCAGAGGGCACATCTATCCGCACCATTAATCTCCATTGGGATTGTCCGTGGGGTGCTGTGGGGAGGAAGCAGTTCACTCCGAAAGCCAACAGATTATCTAGTGTGGCTTCTTGCACTATGCAAGTCATAGTTGTTAGCCTGAAATGCTCTCAGAGAGCATAGTTACCTCTCCTTCCGAAGAAGAGAACACAAAAGAATTTGGAGACTTACAGTTGAATTGGGGACAAGCTTTCAAGACAGTCTGAACATCATGGAGTCTCAGATTTTGGCCCTGGAGGGCCATCTGCCCTCCAGGAACTGGATTTAAAGTAGATTTCAGCACATATAAAGCACTGCCCCCCTGTTTCAACCCTCCTGGTGACAACTGCAGGAGAGAGGATCCTGTCTGTGCCATGGCACGTAGCATTGACGTGACTGTCCCAGCCCAGCTTGCCAGCTCAGAAGGAGAGCAGAGTTTGTGGTGAAGATGGGCATCTGCTGACTCTCTGCACGAGTGCTGGAGCCCGGCCCTGGGGGATCCGCCAATGCCTTCCTCTGCAGTTGCTCTTCTGAGAATGAAACGAAGCTGTTGGCGCTATCAGCCTAATTCCTTTCATGAGCAATAAATTCACAATGAAAGCAGCAGAAACAAAGGTCTTCTAAATCTGCTCTACTTTTCAACATAAAAGAAAAGACAAAAAGAAAGAGGAGGGTTTAGCTTAAGAAGGATTTCTTCTGGACCTTCTCTGTAATGGTAGGAAAATGCTCCGAGATCATGCTTCCTAGAGATGCAGAGCTTGGAGCCCACTGGAAGGCTGCAGACCCCAAAGAATAGCTAATTATACAATCAAATGAGCTGTTAATAGCAGTCATTCACGTTGCTTTTAGCTGGAAGATCCTCACAGTACAAGACCTTCAGGTGTTTGCTTCAAATCACCCTCCTTGCCTCTATATGGGAGAGGAGACTGAAGCACTGAATACATGCTGGAACTGTACACAGCTGGGTTGTGGGGTTTTTTTAATAAGTAGTAAATCGGTTGCTCCAGATCTGGAGCAGAGCACAGATTTCTTGCAGTCCGGATCATGACATAACTCACAGCTTCTGCCCCATCTGATGTGAGTGCAGAAGTCCAGCTGCAATCATGCAGTGCTGTGCCCCGGCCACTTCTGTTCCGAAGGAACAATGGGGTTTTACACCGTCAGGCACATGAATTCAGCCATGCTACTTTGAGACCAGGCAGCCTGTCCCCCCGTACTGCCTGTTGCTCTGTGAACTTATTGCCTTAATTAGGACTTGTTCAGAGATCTCTGGCTTGCCTTTCGTTGCTGGGTGGAGACATGCCGTGAGCTAGGGCTTTTTTTGGGTTTGAGTTTTTCCTCTCTTTCGTTCCAGCAAAATTACAACAATGCCTGATTCATGTTGTTCCATGGGGCTTCCCTTTGTAAAGAAAACTCATCAGCCTTGCTAATATAATCACTCAGTGATGCCATGTCAAAATGTGATTAAATGAATAACCACAGTCTTTTCAACACATCTCTTTGTGCAAACAGATGTTTAGAAAGAATGCAATATGTTGCAGGAAAAAAAAAGTCAGCAAGCAATAATGTCTAAGCAGTTAGGGCTTGGAGTGTCATGCTATGGGTATGGGCCACTGCAGCCAACGGGGAGAAATGGAGATAAAATTTCTTCCTGAAAATTCCAAGTCGTCAGCATCATTAACTCTCAGATCCTGGCCAATTTCCATGTCACTGCCACCTCCCCACCCCTCCTACAGTAGTGACGTCCCTTTCAGTTTGTGGGTTATTTTATGGGTTTTCCAACGAAGGCACTGATTGTTAGAAATGTCCAAGAGAGGCTTGTCAGAGGTGAACTATTTTATTGCAGTCACGATTCATGCTCCTCTTAGGAGAAATCCACAGAACCACGGCTGGAAATCATGGACCTGTAGTTGCTGTAAAAGCACCAGGCTTCAGAGCTTCTGTGGAGCCTCAGTGTTGGTGGCAAAATAGCCACCATGATCCGCTCCATAGGAAGGAATGGGGTATTTCATACAGGAATTTCACCTTTTGAGTATAACGGATTTAACTCACAAGCCCAATAGATTAAAAAAAAGGAAAGTAACTACAATTCAGTCCATCTAATGCAACCTCTTCTGTGGCCTTGGTGTCAGAAATAT
Organism: Aleadryas rufinucha; assembly: GCA_013397815.1. Lineage (NCBI taxonomy): Eukaryota > Metazoa > Chordata > Aves > Passeriformes > Aleadryas > Aleadryas rufinucha. The sequence continues at coordinate 485,605 of VZTH01002835.1, forward strand.
ATGAGCATTTCAGAATGTTTGTAGGATATTTCTCCTCTTAACACTCATTGCTGTTAATTGTCCATTTTACAGAGGACAGTTAAAGTACAGCTCTCATATGTCAGCGTTTCTTCCTACTCTAATTTTAGATGTCTACAAGGGACATATGAAGTCCAAGGTATCAGAGGTATCCAAGATACTAGGTATCCAAACTTGCTTGCAAGGAGTGGAGAGAAGTCACTATTAGAAGGTGATTCCCCTGTCTAGCCATAAGTGTTTACCATTTCCCTGGGCATTCCCTCATTGGCCCTGTCATGATTTCTTACACTTTCTTGTTAATGCATCTTCCTGTTCAAGGAGCTGATATCTGCTAAACAAGATGTGGGATTCCTCTGCTATGGCACTTGCTGCTCCTAGTATAAAAACAAATAGATACTGTGCTAAGGACATAAGTATCCTTTGGGATGCCTGACATTCTAGACATAGAAAATAAGGTGAGGGTGATTACTAATGAACCCGAGGAAGTTCTAGGAAAGAAAGTTACGACAAAAGGATGTTTGTTTATTCCCAGCTGAGCTCCCACAGGGTCAAAGTATCACACCCACGAATCCCTGGTGCATACACGTCTCTACGTTAGTGTAGAAAAAAGATAAGGTGGTGCCAGTATTTCCATTATGCTGCTTCATTTGCAGTTTTGAAAGTCAGCCACAAATAAAAGCACCCTGGAAGACATTTTGGCAGGTGGCATCCTGACTCGTGAGTGTCTCTGGTTGATTTTGATTTCCATTTATATTTTCTGACTTTTTTTTCTTGAAAAGAACACAAGAAAATTGCTTCAGATAAACACAAAACCCAAAACACTATGACACAAAAGCATTACTATGGGCTACAAGATCTCTTAGCAGGAGAGAAAAATAATGATGTGCAAATATCTGAAGATCATCCAAGAAGAAAGATCAGTCATTCAGGGAGGTCCAGGGTGGAGGGGGGCTAACGCAAGACATAGAGAATTAAGAGCAGTGGGTTGAGGCTTAGCAAAGGAAAAATTAGCTTGAGGAAAACTTTCCTAAAAGTGGACTAGTCTCCCAAGGCAGGAGATGGAAACCTGACTGTTTGAGTCACGCAGCCTTGGACTGCCCCTGTGTCTGAAGGACTGTTGTGGTGAACTATTCTACATGTGCAGGGAGAAGCCTGCGTACCTTGGAGATTTCTGTTCCCCACTTGGATGACTCACTTCAAAGTGCAGGATGAATTTTAAGCTGGTGGGTTAAACTGAGCAATGCTGGCCAGGATACATGTCTCTGCTAGGAGAGGAAGACTTCATTACTTAGATAGTGCTAAAGTTTCACCTGCTCCAAAAGCATACCAGAAATCATCAGTTAAGCCATCTTTACCCATCAGCACAAAAGAAGCACAGAAAACATTATCTTCCCTTCTTACAATCCTGGCAGCTGATGGACGTTTATGGTGTAGAAGAGATTGTTTGTTTGAAGACATAAAATACACAGGAATGGAGGAGAGAAAGATGGTTCAGTGCCTGGGAAGACTGGGGATGCAACTTTTAGCAGGCCTATACAGCACTGTAAGCATTTCAGAAAGCTTCTCCATTCAGGAAACTGCGTCACACCTACAGCTCTCCCTTTGTATCTCCTTGCATTTTCCTTATGTGTTGTTCAGGAGAGGAATCTTCTCCAGCTCAGGTGAATCCTATCTTCTCATTGACCCTTAAGTTAGTAGCTCACAGAGCTGCTCCTGTCTATTTAATCCAAGCCTGATTCTACTCCTGGCCTGAGACATTTTCTAGGTGCAAAGCAGAGTCACAGAGTCTCCTTTTCTTTGAAGGCTCTGCTATAACTCAGCCAGTATGAAAATGGATTCCAGCACAGAACCTTCATTTTCACCCTCCTTTTCATTAACAGCTTTTTGGAGGGCATCTCTCCAGCTGCTGCCTTCCTTGTCTGCTGCTGGTAACCAATGGAAACAGTTGCTCATGCTTGCACTGAGTGGACACTCTTATTAATTCCAGCTCTAAACACAGAAATTGCACATTCTTTAGGAAAATGGGACTGATTCCGATTGCACATCTCAGTTACACTTCCATACCAGAATGACACTTTGGGGTCTGAATGAGATCAGTGTCCACATACACTGGAACATGCTCTGCTTTACTCCAGAGCTTAGGACCCTGGTATGGCACTAAACACTTTATTAGGCCGGGGGGCATCTCTGGAGAAGCTGCCATAGGTGAGGAAGGCAGGTGAGTCAGGGTGGGGCTGTTGTTGTAGGGTAGGCTGGAGGGTTGGGGTCTCAAACACTCTATCCTTGAACAGAAACTGAAGTGGAAATTTGGGGTATTCCACATGGAGGACTGAGTTCAAGGGTGACATGGCTCGGAGAGGTTTATCCAGACCTTCTCTGAAATCCGACACAAACTTGGCCTGTTTGTTTCCATGAGGAGAGCATCTGCACGCCTTTTTGCAAATCTCCCAGCAACAATGATATAAATAAAACCCTAGACTACAGGGCTGTCCTGACAACTTGTCCTGCCCTTTCTTACAAGGGGGGTTTATTCCATGTAATAATACAATCTACATGAAATTTTTGTGTGTCCTTTTTTTTTCTTTTTTTTTTAAATCTTGGAAAGGAATCAGAAAAAGCTCTACCAAGGTAATGATTAATGCAAGGAATCACATCCTCACATATTGAACAAATAAATATAAGCTAATATAAATAGAAAAAACTCTTGGAATTTGTCAGTCCGTGGTGTTATTATCTTGAGCTCCAAAGCCAAAATTGCAGACTATGGTTTACAGATGCTTTTCCCTCTTTCCCTCTCCTCCTCCTCTTCCTTTTCCCTTTTTTGCTTGCTTTTTTTTTTTCTTTTTTTTTCCCCCCCAAGGCAGCTCAAAGGAGCTTGTGGCTCCCTTGCTAGGAATTGCTCCTCTGACAGAAACTTTGCTTCCCTTTTCAAATGAGTTTGGCAAATGTTAGTGAAAAGGTTGCTAGTAAATATTCTTTGAAAACATTTATGGGTTTCTGAGGGTGCATGAAAACTGCTCAGGCTGTAGTTCACAGAACTTCTACCCCACCAGAGACCTGGGAAATTCTTCACTATGTTTTTTGTCCCAACTACTCCTCTGTTCACAGGATGCTTGAGACACTACTTTCTCTTGAAAAGTCCTACACATAAAAAGAGAAAGGAAAAAGGAGGGCAAAAATAATCTAAAAGGGATGCATGTTTTTATCCGTTTTTTAATCCGGTTTTCTGAGTTTAGAGGAAATTACAACCAGTCTTGCTAGATATTTAGGTTCTCAACCCTTAGGTTCAGGGAGATGAGAGGTTTTGTTTGGGATCCTTGATAAATGGTTTCAAGGAGACCTTTCTACATGGTATACTTTATTTTGGTTTAGTTATTTGTAGCCCCAAGTCAGACCCTTAATTTGTCTGAAGTATCTTTTCTCTAATTTTCAAATGGCACCAATCTTTCCTGGGTTAATTTGGGACTACTCAGAGTCTTCACTGAGACTTTAAGTTTGAAGAAAGAGGGGATAAGTGGGGGTATTTGTCAGTCCACCATTGTTCCCTGGGCCAGGCCTTCAGATTTGGATCAGTGCTGTAGAAGCAGAAGTCTCTGTGGCAGCCATCAGTAGTGAAAAAAACTGAATTTTCAACTCCCAGCTCTATAGTCTTTCTTCTTTACTCCATGGGCACTAGGAAGGGAGAAGCTGGTGAACCTGTTCCTGCTTTAGGAATTCATGAGGCTGAATTTGTGTGGCAAAATCTGTGTTTTTCATTATCAGAAAATTCTCCTCTAGATAATATTCATTCTCCCAGAATTACTCATTAAAGAAAAAAAAATTCCCACAAACAACTGATTGTTCAGCAAAGAAATATTAACCAAAAGCTCTTCTATATCAGATGTTTTCATTGCATTCCTCTCCCTTCTTCGCTCCTTTGTGAGTTGCACTTTGGTAAGAAAGACCTTTGGTTGTCAGTCCCTCCAGGATCTCACATGAAATGAGCATGATAGGTGTCAGCTCCCTCCTCAGCTCCCTCCTTTCTGGGCCAATTGTCAGGGTCACAGAAAACTCCCAGGGCACTTGGCAATCTCCTGTTAGAGATCTCATCTGGGAAGACATGGGAACCACTGGCCAAAGCTGCAAAAAAATTTGAGCCCGTTTCAAGGTTCGAAGGGGAAGCAAAACAAAAAAAACCCCCTGTGCTAATTCCCAATGTTTCTGCTGACTCAGCATCCAGACAACTGGAAATTTCTCCTTGACTTGGAGCGATGTGTCCAAACATAAAACCTGGGCCTGGCCACACTCTTGTGTTTAAAAAAGTTTGTAACCAGACCTCCACTCTCCAGTTGGCCTCAAGCCAGTACTCACAAAGTGGAATGAAACCTCTCTTTGATTATTTAATACAGCCCAGAAACTAGAGCAGAGCTGATCATAGTCATGGATTTGGATGGGAATATCAGGAGACAAAGAGTACACCCCACACTGGGCAATAATGCCAAGGGGCAGCAAATAACACTGCAGGGTCATAATTACCCACATTCAGGGGAAACCTAAAGTTCTGCTTCAGCCAGGGACTCATCTTTCTCTTCCTCACAAATCCATCAGGGTCTCCAAGTAAGATGCAAGTCTCCCCAAATTCTGGTATGAATGCTGTGGATTCAGCAGAGCTGTGCTCAGACTTCAAGCTCCAGGAGATTTCCACGTCAGTAGTTCTGTTAATTCAGTCCTTTTTCTACACTTCCCTCACAGCCCTCTCCCGTAAGTATTTCATCTGCTGGAGTTGGCCACATAATCAATTTACCATCCCCAGGCTTGGCTGACTTTGATAAAGAGGATTTAGGGGGTTAATTTGAGCCCTCATATTTCTGAGGGGACGCTATACTTAGGAAACTTTCTGCAGTGTGTTTCAACATGGATTAGTTGTTCTACTTCCCATAAAACCTTATGTCTGCCAGCTTGCCTAGGATTAGAAGTAAAATGGAGTGTGTAGATCCCATTGCCACAAATAGAGCTTCTGCACTAGGGCTGCTTTGCTTGGGATATGAGCCAAAGTTATAAATATTGAGGGCCTGATTTTTCAGTCCATCACAGTTGCAGTATATATATATATATATGTGTGTGTGTGTGTGTGTGTGTGTGTGCGTACATATATATACATACATAGATATGTGCTTATGTGTGTGACACTTCACACCCATGGCCACTCTGCACACAAGCAAACTTTTCATGCTGTCCTTGAAAACTTCATGACAGGGCAGAGTCATGCTACTATTAGTGATGTTTTGGAACGCTAATTAAATTAGAATTTTTGTCCTCAGCAAGACAGGTTTGATGTTTTTAACTCTCAAAGGACACATGTCTCTGTGGTGGCTTTGTGTGACATTCAAAAGGAAAGATCACCCGGAGACCTGCACCAAAAGGGAGGCTCTTCTGTTTTACGGTTTCAAATTATACTTCTAACACTGCATAACTGTGCTGTCTGCTTTCCCTGAGGGGCGGCGGCTGCTTGGGAATGCAGAAGGAAAGTGACAGAGTCAGACTAGTCAGTTTGTTATGTGAAGCCTGTTGCCTTTTCCTCTGGCTTGTTTGTAGACCGTGATTAAATCTTGAAAGAGGGATGGCTGTTCTTGGTGCCAACAGCCAACCTCCTTTTTAAATGAGCAACATTAACTCTCCATGTTCGTTATGTTGCCACTCGTGAAAGATGGTGAATGGGCTGCTTGCCAACAAAGGTCCACAGGCAGTGAAGGCTGCTGGTGCAAACACTCAGCAGCATATCTTGAAGAAGTGAGGGAAAAGAGCCATCAGGGCCTTGCGATGCTGCTGGTCATGGGCTGACAATGACCTGGCTGCCTGGGCTGGAAAATGGTCCTGAGGGACTCAGGGTGGAAGGCAGGAAAGGGAGGACCAGCAGAGAGAAGTTCAAAACCTCAATTTCTGACAGTCTCCAAGCCTGGTGGCTACTTCTAATGGTTGCAGGAGCTACACAGACACGTGGGTGCTGCTGAGAAGCAGAATTACATCCCCATCTCTCTGAATTCCCACTGTCCTGAACAAGATCATGATGAAAAAGCATCTTCACCCTCCTGCTTTAGCAGGCTTGAAAGAAAGGAAATGGAGACAACACATGTGAAAGAGCACCCAAAGAGGAAACTTCAAGAGCTGCTCTAGTCACAGGCAGAGGCAGAAAATCCTCTCCTTGTCCAGCTCAATCTCGCCTTCTCTTGCAGACTATGGTAGTTCAAAAGCCCTGCTACCGCAGAATCCCAGGCATAGGTGGAAGGGCACTAAGATAATTTTTTTCCTTTATAAATCCATGGTGATAACACCTCAAAATCCCAGCCCAATCTCAGAAGGTCCCTATGAGGGCATCCTGTAGATAGGTCAAAGGAAAAACAGCTATGACACTAAAAGTTTTTGAATTTGAAAGAATATCTCATGCATCTGTATTAAATCTGCCCACTTCTTGCTGTGTGGGTCATCCTCATGCCAAGTTTTCCTTGTAATTCAGGAGCAAAAAATATACTCCAGGCTAGGTGCCATGCAGTGAAAACACATGTCTTGTCTGTACATAATTGTAGAGAAACTGGAGCCTTTTATTTTTCATGAGAACAGGCCCATGACAATCAAATCCTGTCTTTCTGAGACACTTATCTGGCATCTTGTCACACAGTTTCTGCGAATTTCATCTGTCTGATTTAACTATCCCCAAACTCCTGCAAGGCTGGGAGGTACTCTTGGCTTTTTGCACTGATGAATTCTTCCCTATATATATTTTTATTAATTTCCTTCAAAAATACTGAATAATTTCAACTAATATCACTCATGTTTAATTTCTTAGGTTAAGAACTAAATAGGTCTGACATCTCAAAAATTATTCATGTTTTTGTTTTGAAACATTACACAGATGTATCTATATGTAACTTTTTTAAAATAGAGATAATACTTTTCTCCCCACCTTTTTGAGCCATGAAAATTAAACAAAAGGCTTTTTTTGGACTAGTTGGAGCATTTATATTTACCTCCCAATAAAACAAACAGCTTTTTGTTGTTGATGCTTTACTGGAAATGTTTCAGATGAACCCCAGTCTACATATTTTTACTGTATCTTGGCTTTTAAATCAAAACATTTTTTCATCCCGTTATCACCTATTATATCAACTAAGCTTGTGGCATAGGTGATTTAAATTCCTTACTGAAGGTCACACAGGGCACTGGTGACAGAGAGCTGCATGGAGCTCCCCCAGTGCTGGGGTACTGCAGGAAAGTGCATGAACTGGGATTTACCTTCATTTCAAAGCTTTCTCCAAAGATCTTTTCACTCCGCAAAGCAAGTGAAATTCATTTCAGAACTCACCCAATGAAACTGGACTGTCAGAACTGGTGCCAAGGATTTTTCACATTTTGAGATTTTTTTTTTTTTTTCTTTTTTCTTTTCTGGGAAGTTATCTTTCACACATGCTTTCCCTCTCTCTCCCCTCCCCCACATATTTTCTGTTTCTGCTTTTTTTCAGGGTATATCTGGAAGATTTCTCATTTGAAAAGCATATTTTCTCTTCTGTTAGGAATGGGTAGCGGTCTGGCAAGCTTGGCCTTGCCATCTGCCCTGTCAGTGAAAACTCCTGTGCTCCTAACTTAACCCACGGAGATGACCTTCTGCCACACTCTCCTTCCTTTAGTGTGAGATTTGGGGGCTGTTACTGCACATAAAGCAGGCAGGCCTGGCTGCAGGTCTGTCAAGACTGGATTCATGGTGGGGAAACCCGTAGAAGTCAGGAACTTAAGCGCTCTCCATGAGCTTGAATACCTTGCTGTGACTGGACCCAGTGCAGCTGCTGATGGCAGGAGACCCTGCCTCCACATTTTACCTGCTCTGCTCAGTGTCCTGAGCAACCAACCCCCTGCTGAATTTTCCCACCCTGTGAAGGGAAATTAAAATCTTTGTCAGGGCTGGGAAATCCCCAGAATGGCCTTAAACCATGTTCTTCAGAACGCCGTTGACACTTTGCAGCGCGCTCTGTTCATGCCCGTGCGTGCACACGCATAGAGCACTTTGCTGCTCAGTCCTCCCAGGGAGACATGAGAGCTTATTTTACAGTAACTCTCATACTGGTGGTTAAAAAATGGCTTTCACAGACCCTCTCAGGCTTCAGATCCTCCTTCTGGGCTAATGCCAGCACCCTCCAAAAGCAGCAAGAGATACTAATTTCCTCAGTCAAAACCTTTCCCTCTGTGTCGTCTTCCACCCAGTTTACTCACTGCAGCTCCCAGCTGGACATACCAAGTCAGCTGGGAGGACCAGGAAGATAACTCACTTTCTCTCCCAGATATTTAAGGGAAGAGTCACATGCTTTGGCCAGAAAGCGATGGTTCCCAAGTGGTCTGCCCTCTTGACATAATGGCCCACCTCCACCAGATACTGCAGGGGTCTGGATGACAGAGAGATTTGAGAAAATTCACAGATAACCCTGGTTCCTCAGAAGTGTGGAGCTGGGTTGCAAGGTGACCTGATGCTGATCCCCTCAGGTGGGCTCCCTGGCTTTGCTTCCAGCTCTCAGGAAGGGCTGAAGGCTGCTCTGCTCCTCTGTCAAACACTGCATACAGCCATAACATGGGTCTTGCTTGCAAGCCCTGCTGCTCCCTCTCCATTCCTCTCCTGTGGGACACCACAGAGGCTGTGCCATTGGAGTGCGCTGGCAGGGCACAGCAGGGAATTGCACCACATCTGTGGCCGTAGCCCCTCCTCAGTGTCCTGGGAAGGTGCAAGCACAAGAGGTGGGTGCTGACTGCAGTCAGTGCTGTTTGCCTGCTCAGTCTGGGAGTTGGTGTGAGGGAGGTGTCTGAGGAGCACTAAATCACCTGTCTGGGCTGACAACCAGGTGAGATCCATAGGGCTCTTCAAGCCATATGACAGTGCTTTTAAGTTTTCTGCAGAAATTCAGGAACCAGGACCCTGTGCACCACTGGTTTTGGCTACCAAAAGTATTTCAGGTGTTCTGACAGGTTCAATAAGAAGTCCAGGCTTCACAAAATACCATTGCCCCTAAATTCTGGCCTTCTCTAATTTGGTACAGGCTTTCCCTGTACCAGTCATTTTGCAGAACTCCACTGTTTTTTTCCTGGTTGTGTGCCCTGACAAAAGGATTTGGGGAGGCAGTTGTGAACGGGATTGATCTGAGGAGAGGCAGTGGAGTGGGGAGAGGGTTGGTGCTTTAGCAGATACATGGGACAAAGCTTCCCCTGATGAAAGGCAGGCTGGGAAGCAATGCCATATGCATCCTCAAGGTGAATGAAAGTGCTTTCCCAGCTGTGCTCACCTGGGTGTTGCCTAAAGATCCAGTTGAGGCGAGAGCCAAAGTTTAATGAGAAGAGCACGTGGACTACCAGCTGGGTCAGGAACTGTTCCCATGGTCACACAGAGTTTACAGGACAAAGCAAGAGACACACATTTGCTGCAAATGTCTGAGAACAGGAAAAGAGTTGAACTGGGAAGGAGAGTGGGGGAGAAAGAAATGGCAGGAATGAGGCTTGGCTTCAGGTTGAGGTACCACAACCGCCAAGAAAGGTGGTGAACTGAGGCTTGTGTTGGTCTGAATAGGTAGGACCATGTTTCCCTCTCCAGACTGGAGTTGGGAGAAAAGACATGTGATGGTGCCTATGAGGCTGATGTTGGGGGTAATTAGGCTTCAAGCTCTCTGTGGGAGCAGGTGGAAGTGCTTGGTACCCTGCCCAAGCCTGAAGGAGGCTCTCCCATAACACACCAAGTGCTGGGACGAAATGCTGCTGTTCCTGCCATGGGGATCCAGGAGCTCAGAGTAGAGGGCAGTGTGTTGTTTTGTCCAAAGGCATGCAGGAAGCAGACCTTCAATGAGAATTGCCTATTTTTTTGAATGTCCCCCAACCCCTACCAAAAACCCACATTTTAACAGGAAGGTTGTGCTGTCCAACCCTGAGCCTGCTCCTTCCTGATTCATGTCACCGAAGATGCTTGTACTGATCTGTCTTGTTTTTTTCACTTCCCTCTGGAGTCCTGCCTTCCATGGGGATTTCTCCTGTGTCCGCAGTAAAGTTTCAAGGACTCACTTGCCCTCTGGCCCAAAGGTTTGGACACCTGCCTGCAGTACTGAGAGGCGCTGGCCGGGATTTCCCCAGCAGCCCACAGCCGTCAGGTGCCCAGACTGCCCACAAGGGAGGAGTGCCCCAATTCCTCAGGCTCCCTTCAAACCCTCCATGAAGAAGCCAAAGGCTGCCCAGACCAGGTGTTCTGCTGGTTCCAGAACCACCAAATCCAACTCCCTGTCGCCTGAGGGAATGCAGAAGCCGTTGCTGCTGCTGGCAGCCATCTGAAAACTGCTGATGTCCCCAGCCTGTCTGCAGATGTGCCTTCCTCTCACTCCCAGACCTTTCCAGACTGGTTGAGTTTGTTGGGTTTTGGTGTGGTTTATACAGATTATTTGGGAAATTTTCTCACACCAACTTACCCCTCCAGTTCCCATACAAAAAAAAGAAAAAAAGAAAAAAAAAATCCTGGCATGACACTTGCCAGAAAATTTTAGCTAAAGTAAAAGCCAGTAGTTGGTGCTTTTTTTTTTTTTTTTTTAAGTGGTTGTTTTAATTTAAAAAGATAAATAAATTCAAAGGCACCAGTCCAGGCACTGGTTTTAATTTCTGGGAGGAGAAAAAAGCATCTGAAATCACTACCAGCGTTTTTTCTTTCCTGAGACTTGTAACTTACAGTGACCAAAAATTATTGCATTTTTTGACAATGAGCAGCACAATATCCTCCAGGTGTTCAGAACAAGAACTTTTGTGGACCATCCTCAACTAAGATCCCTGCTTGCAGCTGGGATTTTGACGGTAAGAAATATCTAATGAGTAGATTACACCTTCTCCACACTGCCAGCCACTGCCACCTTGTTATTTTAATATGAGCTTTATGCTGAAAGTAGGTAGAAATGAGTCCTGGACAAAGAGACAGAAATCCTCTCTAGAGTCAATATTTGAGCCTTGAAGGAGAAGAGACTCATAAAGAAACTCTTTGGGTCCATCTCCAATATTAAATAGCAGAAACTGCTGACACATATGGAAGACTTTACACCCCAAAGTTTTGGCCCAGAATGTTTTCTTTTTCTGTTTAATTGTAATTTTTCTGTTTCACCATTTTAAAGTTGTTTGCAGTTGATACATCTCTGCCAGTAAGTGAGTGCAGACTGAGTCACTGTTTTATATAGATCTGTCCATAAATTCATGGAACTGACTTCTGAAGTTTCTTGCCAAAGAGAAGGAAAGTTCAGGGAAGGGTAGGAGGAGCTGACAAAGGAAAGGGCAGAGGACTCTACAATCTTCCTGACCCCTTTGCTGAAACTTTGTGCTGACAACCTGATTTTTAGAAGATTGACTGGATGGTTGATGTTATGGAGGTGCCATGAGGACTGTTCCTGACAGGGCTGTAACAAATGGAGGTTTACAATGGCCATGCTGGGTGAAGTATCAGAATGAAAGCTTCATTCAGTTTTGCCAGTCTGGGATAGAGGGGATTGGATTCTGTAGGTGTACAGCCAAGTGTGTGTCCTCTGCCTGCTTGTTGTACTCCAGCTGCAGACACAGCCACTGTAGAAGCTGTGCCATGTCTAATGACGAGCAAGTATCTAGCTGCTCTTTAAATCAAGGCTCTCAGAAACCGATGGATTTCCTAGAATTTCACAGCAAGGAATGAAGCAGATGTATTTCTGGGCTTTGTAGCTCTGGCCACCTGCAACTCTTGGGCTTTGCCACTTGCTGGCTCACAGAGGAGGGCAGGCTGCTACGGAACACAGCGTTTCACTCAAGTGTGGCCCCAAAGTGGGATGTATCCAGCTCCCACAGTAAAATTTAGGTCCATTGCAGAGGAAGGCTTGTTCAATTGCAATACAGCATATGTTTGTCTGGCTGGGCTGAAGTCCATGGAGGTAAAAAGCAAGGCAGAAATGCCAGTAATTCTGACTTTGCCAGAGAGGCACTGTGGCCCCAGGAGTCTAATTCTGCACCTGACGAGACAGTTTTGATAAGGACACATCTTTCCAGGAGTTGCAATATTTTCCAGAAGTATTTTTTCCTGAACTTTGCAAGGTGTGTTTATGTCATCAAGAGGAGTTTCAGCAAGCTGGTAGTGCATGTGGGCAGGACTCTCTCTTTCCCCTCTTTCCTGAAGTATTCCGTAAGTCTGGGTGGGGGTGTTGTAGTAGGACTCAATTAACTCAGAACATGATCTCATCTGCTCTGGTAACACAGCTTCCAATTTGTTGAAGACTGAAACACTCTTTCAAATTTAATGCATTTTAGAAAAAGACCAATAGAGCTGCTGGGGAAATCCCCTGCAGACTGGGTCTCTGCTGAGACTCTAGGTAAAAGGGCTGCAGGTACAATTTGGTGAGCTGCAGAGTTTTCTTTTCTGAGCTTCCTGGCTACTGTGAGGCGGCAGGGAGTGTTCCCTGCTGCCCAGCAATGCTGCTCCAGAGCTTCAAAGGCCATACACCCTGCCATCTGCGCGCCACTGGAAGCGTCTGGCCCCAGCTGGAACGTGGCGCTCACCAACTGCCTTAGGTGGGTATCAGTGTGTGACGTGTGTGCTCTGAGGACTGGGAAAGGTGTGGGCTTGCATGCTGCTGGCCCTTGATGGTCTTCAGGAGGATGCAGGTGGGGATGCACACAGCTAAGCTGCCCTGAAAGCCACAGCCCTCAGTGACAGATCTGACACGTGCTGTGGGCCTTTTCCTGTCCTCCTGTGTCCCCCACTGCTGCTTGTTTGCAAAGTCCTTCACAAGACAGGGGAGGTGGAAATAGATCCAAAACTAAACCCATCTCTCTGTCCTGAAAAGAGAGGGAAGCTTTGCTTGTGTGTTACCGAAGTAACCAAGAAAGCAACCTCCTGACACTGCCGTGTGAGTTCTCAGCTGGTTTTATAGCCTTTTGGCAAGGTCCTTCCAACCGAATGATATTACCAGAGCCTGTGAGCAGGAGCCACTCTAATGAGGAAAACTCCTGCTTTCTGCAACTGCTAATGTAATAAGTGGCAATTTTATGGCTAAATCAGAAGACAAAAAACAAGGGGAGAGAAGGAGAAGAAGAAAACCTCTCTATTTTAAAATGCAGCCAAAACCTGCAGGAATCTACTGCTGCCAATTATTTTAACAGCTCCAACCTGTTTCCCCAGCAGAAGGAAAAAAATAAAATACCCCCTCCAGCCCCTCCTTCCCTGTCCTTTGGGAAGAGAGGGGTTTGGATTAGCTCTTCAGAATGAAAACAAACACATTGAGGCTTTTATAGAGCCAAGCTGTTCCTGCGTCTTGAGAGCAGAGCGAGAAAAGATCTAACAGGTGCTGCATGATTTTATATGGCAGCGTCACGAGAGGTGCTGGTTCTCACTCGTGAAAGGAGGCTTTCTTTGCCCTTCGGCTGGTGCCCTCCTCTATCCTCAGAGCCAGGGGCTTTGGTTTAACAGCCTATGGTGGTTATTTAAGCTCCAACCAATGCCAGAAGTCTAAGCTTGTGTCTGTCACGTTCCTTCCCCCCTGCCAAATGTGGGCCTCGGGGTGAGGGACTCCCTTGATGGCTGGTGGGACTCCTGCTCCACCCTGTGTCTCACCATGGGTGCTCCTTGGGGAGTGTTGGTACACCAGGGTCAGGGCTAGAGAATTGGCTTTCCCTAAAAACCCAATCCTTGTCAACCCCCAAGCTCAGGTCCTGCAGTCCAGCCCTCCTCCAAGTCCTGGGAGCAAGCTGCTTTCCATCTTATTACATAGAGAGAGCTACTGTTGCTACTGCATCCTGCAGTAGCAAACAGTTCTTAAACTCCCATGAACCCTGAGAAACCTTGGGACAAGACTCTTTCTCCACAGGAGATGGGGAAGATCCTGGATAGACAGGGACCAACCAACAGCAAAGTACAAAAGTTTTGAAAATCCAATGACATATAAATGTAAGCACTGACAACATTTCCAGAGAGTCCCCAAGTGAACCCTGCAGGCCTTGGCCCTGCCTTGTGATTTGCTAAGCAAGGAGCTACAGCAGCCTCCGCATCCTTTGGAGGGGAGATGTAGCATGTGATCACATCCCCATGACAGACAGCTACCAGGCAGAGGTGACGCAATGGGGATGGAGGAGTTCAGATCACGACTATTTTAGAGGGTCTGCTGGGATAAACACTTGAACTGAGCCGCAGTTGGGGCTGACCTTTTATTGTCTTGCTGCTCTTGCCATAAAAATAACCTCCAAATTAGCCCCAGCTGTTAGCAGGTTTCATCATTAAAATTTTGTTTGGTATTTGAGAGGAAGGAAATCAGCCACTTAAAGAACAATATTGCAATTTTTTTCCTCTTTTCTCCCTCTCCTTCAACCCCCACCCCCGCATACACTGTGATGTCTAGACCCGAGTCTCTCCATTGGAGCCAGTGAACTACTGTCAGATAAGATAGCAGACACCATTTCACAAAGTTTTTAATTTCTTTTAGGAAGCATTCCCTTCCCCCTTGACACACATTTGCATGCAGACAAGAAGAGGAACAAATGTACTGAGGGAAAATTTGAGCTATAAACAAATCTTCAAAGTTTTAGCTGCATTTTTATTCGTCTGGAAATGTGGCAATACCACGCAAGGCGGTCTGTTGTTGTACACTTAGATCCACTAAGCAGACTAATGGAGAGCAGATCATCATCTGCATCATATGCAAGTCACTCTGCTATGCACCCAGATGGATATGGAAAGCCTTTAGCACCTGGCTTTCCAGCAGCCCCAGTCTCCACTTTGGCCACACCATACTTGGGAGGATAGAAAAGCTGTCAGCAAAGACAGGAACATGCCTCTCTGATTAGGCTGGAAATCTGCTATGTTCAGCTTTTCCCTTGTGCCTTTTGACACCAGGAAGGGAAGATGGGGAGGCATGGACTATCTGCTGCTGCAGCTTTTCTCCCTGCCAAAAAACCAGGGCATTTTGAGGACCGTCTCAAGCATTTCAAGAGGATACAGGAGGTGCTACAGGCTGATAGGGACACCCAAGCCTCAAAGCAACTCAGCTGGAGATTACATGCCACTGCCCCAAAGAGTCTCACCCCTCCTGTCAAAGGGAAGCTGTGTTGGATAGTTGCTCCTCTAATCTGTCCTGGCACGCAAGAAATAAGCTGTTTTACTTGCTGTGCCTCACAGTCCAATGAATTTCTGGACAGGAAAGTTTTAAAAGGGAGTAGGAAAGGAGAAAGCTGAACCCATGTTTTCCGCAAGGCAAATTGGTACTCTGCAATCCAGGAGAAAGGTGGGGAAGTCAGTGAGGGGCAGGAGCTGTTGAGGGCATTCACTGGCCCTTGACAGTGTTTAAAACTTCCCAGCTTCATTCCACATTGCAGTGAAACCTTGTTTCTGAAACCTCAGCATTTCTTTCTGAAATGACATTCTTGGTCTGCAGCCAGCCCAAAAAGACAGTCTCCGAGGTTATCAGTTCAGCTTCAGCCCAGGAATAATCAGGGAGAGGAAAAAAAAACAAAACACATTACTGCTTGACAGCTGTATTTGACTCTGTGTAGAACTGGTTGGTGGGCTAAGGCCAACTGGAGCAAAGTGTTTTTGTGGTTGTTTTTTTAAAATTCCCAACTGATAGTAGTTGGCAGAATTCGAAGCCTGAGAAGAGCTCTAAAGAACCTGTATCACCCCAGAAAAATCGATTTGAAATATACATCTATCACCAGGGAGAGGCCACGTGCCACCCCCAATACACCCCATCGGTACTGAATGGAAATATCTGGCTGTTAATGCAGTAGGCAAAGAAAAAAATTTTTACAGGACTGTGAGAGGTATTTGGGTCACTGAAGTTTGGTTCCCTGCTATTCCTTATCACTACTGCGTATCATCACTTTCACAGCTGGATCTTAGTTGCAGCAGCTATAGGTTCTCAAATATCACACCAGTGTTCCCATGGGAGTACCAAGACAACAAAACCCTGAGGAAGGCCATGTTCGTTTGGGGTGTTTTCCTAACCCTACGTACAGCTATTTGGAGGGAGTTTTTCATAACTTTCCAGTTTCAACTTGACTAGCTCCTAGTCCTAATTCGAATCAAGGTTCTTTAAACGGTAAAAAAGAAGAAATATGTCTTTCTTTTCATCCTCACTTTACCCTGAGTTTCATGTGAGATCAGCCATCTCTACCAGGACACCCTTTCAGCAGTATGACCCATTGCGTATGTGTAAAGGGAGAGCTTAAAATCAGGTCAGAGATAAGGTAGCATTTTCCCCTTATATCCTCTCAGCAATCACTTGTTTAGGAATCTTTCAAGCTGGAGGCTAGATTTAGGCTATTGTATTATTTACCAATGGAAGAATTGTTCTCCTGAAAAATACCTGGATTTTAATCCACTTCTGCCTTTGATTTCTAAAGTAACCTGTGGCTATGGGTCCTACAACATTCATTTTAAATGTCTGTTTCCAGAAATCCAGAAGTTTGGAGAAAACCCAGTTAAAAATAAGTTTCTTTGGTGGTGCCCAGTGCCTATAAACAATCATGTATTTGCACCTCCAGTGGTCTAACTCATCCCCTAATAGGCAAGAGCTTAGATGGACCCAAGCTATGGACAGGGATCCATAAAGAGAATTAATGCTCAGTTCTAGGATCCAGGACTTAGCAAATTTTTTACATCCCATAAAGAGCAGAAGCAACTACAAAACTGAGATTCGGATGTGAACTTGCAAACTTTCTGAGACCTATGCCACTGGGATTTGAGTAGATCTCAAAGCCCACTTCAGGTTTTCAGTGCTGCTTTTCTCCCATTCTGTTCCTACCTGCTTCTGTAACTTTTGCACTTGAGTACAGTACAATAATGAATATAGTAGTAAGAAAAGAATGGTTTATAAACCCATATACATTTATATTTTTCCCCCAAAAAGTAAAAAGAAATAGAACTCAGTCACCTGCTGAACTCCAATGCACATTTTTGTGAAATGAGTCAGAAATCTCCAAGTCTTAGGTGGCTGCTAGATCTACAGGAAGATCTGGGAGAACTGAGGAAGGTAGTATTTGGTCGCTTTAAATTCACCATGAGAATTTTTTTTTTTTAAGACTATCCTTTTTCTTCTTCTGTTGATGTTCCCTGCTCCTGATATATAGTCTATGCCACTTAGTCTGATGAAAATAGGTCACAAGGTTGCAACTCTGGAAAACATCTATGCTCCGAACTGTCACCTTTTGCATTTTTCACTGTTTTTTTAAAAACTCTTCTGGCATCTGGGTGGGATGTGATTGAGCCGTGGAGAAGACAGCAGCCCCATCCAACAGTTCACGTCAGACAGCTTGAAGTGACAAGCTGATATTGAAAATCCGCATATGGAAGACCTTAATGTGTGGAGATTTATGGAGTTGCTTCTGAAACAAAGTAAGAAACGCGTCCCTCTCACCCACCTCCTCTTTTCAACATTTTCCTTCTCACATGGTCTGAAGGACTGATCCAGCCAGGAGACAAGATCTTGGGAGACAAAAAAGTTGGGAGAGACTTGGCCCCTGCAGCACTCTCAGCCAGGATGTCTTCACTGGCTCTCCCTAAATCTGGGAATGATCCATTTCATGGGGCAACTTTGAGACATTTTTTGCTTCCATGGGACGTGCTTCACTTGCTTTTTTCTCATCTACACCTCCAATGAAAACCAAAACAATTAATGAAGTGTAATTAATGAAAGACAAAGAAGTATGAGACAGATGTAGAAAACTGTAGGAATTGAAGGCTTTCAACATAAATCATGTGGGACTAACTTTCCTGACCTTCCAAGACACGTATTAAAATGCTCACACGTGCAGGAGCCTCAGTGCATGCACAACTTACCCCAGAAAGATTGAGACTGGAGAGCATCAGTGATGGTGACACTGGGGAGACATGGCCACAAATCCACAGGGATGCATCATTCCTTGGAGGAGCAAGGCCGTGGACCCAGAGAGATAAGGTGTTGTGGGCCAGGACAAGCAGCACATTGCCTTTATTGCCTGGAGGATCCTATTACCCAACAGGACCTGCCTAGGCCGCACCATGGGAATGTTTTCCACACAGGAGCTGCTCAGATATGTGTCCTGGTAAGAAAAAGTTTACCTTCCTCTTTTCTTCCCCAACATACACATTCCATAGAGTCTCGAGTAGACAGAGTTTAACTTCCACCTTCCATTTAGGTTCCAGGAGTCATTCTCTTCAATTTCTCCAGTAGCTTCTTTCCTTTAAAAAAACCAAATACATATCAAGAAGGCAAAGCATTTGGTTTCTATCTTTTCAGGTCTCCAGTTGCAAAAAAGAGGCACCTCAGCCTCTAACTTTCTGGTTGTTTTTTTTTTTTTTTCAGAGCACTGGTATGTAATACTTTTGCTTTGGCATAGAGCACCTCTAATTCTCTAAGGACTCTAATGTTGAAGGAGACAAGCAGGCATTTCAGTCATAGTATTTTGCATTTCTGCTCTCATATTCTGCTCTTATGTTTTGCAGTTCCTTTTGGGAGTGGGATTATTGAGTTTTTATTCATTCAAAATCAAACTTATTCAGGTTGAAATTGTCTCCTGTATTTACAAAAAGAAAGAAAGCATTTACATCCTGCTATTAAAGAGAAAGACTGCTCACATATGCATGTCAGAATGCTTTATAACCTGAGCATTTAGTATTTTTTTCCTGAAATATGATGTTTTTTTCTTAGCCAAAAACATCCCTGCCTCAGAGTTCTCCTCCTTCAGAAGCCTCGAGTACTTTCAGCCTTGGCTGTTTTTACCCTTGCAGTCTGAACTGAACCCTTCCCATGGATTACCCATAGTGATTAAGGTTAAATTTCAGCTGATTTACACCCCAGGATGTGCCACTGAATAATCCTGAGCTCTTTTAAAGTGCAATCATCACCTCCATGCAGTACAAGTGGGATTTGAAGCTTGCAGGCCCTTTGTAGATGTTTTTAGTTTGCAACAAAGAAATCTGGAACAACGACAGGAAAACAAACTATGCTGAAGCACAATCCTACCTGTCAGGTTGAACTGTGCAGTAAGTCCATAAACTTCTATTTCTTCTATGTGTTTATCTTCTTTCTCCATCCCCCCACTAGGTTTGTGCTACTCAGAATTAAACCCCACCTGTCTGCAGGGGATGAATGAATTTCCAACACACTCATTCAGCACTCCACACTTTCTACCTTAAAAGACCTTGAGACTTAGTGACAGAACCATCAACAACACTATTAAAATGTATAAAATACCTGTAAACCATCTCCCTCCTAGAAGTTAACCAGGTGAGTTCTCCTCACCTTACTCTTATCTGATGCCACATTGTGATACCACATTAACCTGGGAAAGGCAGTGTCTCCACACACTTGAAACTGAATTTCTGACCCATTTGGGCTCGGGTATACCCTGAGATATATTTATCTATATTGACATTCCGGGTTGGGGCTAATAGTCAGCACAACTGGGAAATGTGTTCCCTCCTTAGCTTCAGGATTTTGGTGGTCACAGTGAGCGAAGTTGTCAGAACTTTCTGACATTTAATGCATTTTCTTGCACATTAACGCATTTGGGTGGGAAAATTATAGGCAGCTGCCTATGCCTGCTGTTGGAAGCAAGATCCTTTCCTGGATGGGTCTTTGATTTTTCATTGATCCTGATGCTGTGAGCTCAGAGTATGTGGTGGTGGCAGGTGAGGTCAAAGGAGGCTGTGGACACTGAGTGAGCAGTGGGATACTTGGATCTGCCATGTGGGACTGCAGCCTCCTCTTTTCTCCCCCATCCCACCAAGGCAGTGATACTTTCCTAGTGTCACTTTTCCAATGGCTCCAGTTGCTGCAGGCACAAGGACAGAGGAGAGCTAATTCTGGGTGCTGAGGAATGAAAAGATACATAAGCACTGGACAACAGAGCCTCTTTTAAGAGGAGATCTATAGGTGACAGGGAAACTTGAGTATGGCAAGAGATACAGGAATACACTGGTGTATCTCCTTCGATTTCTTTATATAACTTACGCCAGGACAGGATCATGGCACAGACTTGAGGGAGAGGGAAGGAACAAGCAGGTGTGACTGAGTCCGTATTTGTGGCTGAGAGGCAGAAGTGGAACCCCAGGGTCTTGATCATGACAGCCCCCCTCTGCCTTCCCTTGAATTATTGCCTTGATTAGCATGATGCCTTGCCCCCAGCAACCATGTGGCATTGAGTCTATGGAGGAAAATATATGAGTGTTGAGAATAATTGGTTCTTTGATATTAGATTGCGCAAAGGTCAATGTGTACTGGGGAAAGCAAGACAGCTGAAAAGTCACATTCCCTGCAGGCACTGTGGCACTGACCTCTTGTGCCTGCAAAAACTGGAAATCACAGATAATCTGCTGCGATGCCATGGCTTCTTGTGCTGGGGGACTGCGAGATCTCGGGGCAAACACTGTGGTTTCTCAGCTGACAACACTGGAGCTCTTTGTAGCACCAGGTCAGGTTGTGTACAGGGGTAGTTAGATAAGGTTTTCATGCTATGTGATCTGTCTTGTTGCATTATTCTAACAAATTAGACACTACAAAGCCACTCTACTGTCTGTCTATCTGTCTGCACCACCATGAGGACATTTCTCTCTTCCCCTGAACTCTAGCAGCTCTGATTTACTTGGTATCCATGAAGGATCTCGCTGTTTATGTTTGTGGGCTCTGTGGAAACCCTGTGGTGTGGTGCCCCTTGTTCATGTCCCCAGTAGCCATGACAGAATTTCTTTAAAAGCTGAAGACCTTTTAAACTGCTGACCCCAATCATCTCACCATGGAGCTTCATCAAAGATGAGAGGATTTGCATCTACGATTTCTCTCTTTTTGTAGCACCTTCCATCCTTAGAAAGACTCAAATTTTCAAGGTATGGCCTCTTTTCTGGAGGGTCCTCCAGGAGAAATCACAGAAACAAAACAGTGAGATTTCAGATTCTTGCCCAGAAGACCCTGAATTTACATGAAAAGTAGGCAGCAGAGGTGAGCAGAATCCATCCAGAAGGAGGTGGTACAACATATAGTACCTTACATAATGCAGCCAGTCCTTTCTGTTCAGAGGACCTTTTGGCAAAAGCCTTTCTGCAGGCTCTAGGTGGATTCTGCTTTACTTTGACACATCTCAGGAAGCTCCTCTTTTATACGTTGGGTAGGTCATTTAGCTTCTTAGTGTGTTTGCCCCATTTGTGTTGTGGTGATGGTGAAGTGGAAGATGGATGGTGAAGATGCATTTCTTCTGCATCAAAATGACCAGGGGAATTGATGTTCAGGCACTGCAATCCTACAAAACAATAGTTCAATGTAGCCAGGTTTTCTAGTGTGAGAGAGAACCTCTCCAGTCCTCCTCCTCTTGTGCAGACCTGTTATGTCCCAAAGTCTCCATGCAATTATTGTAGACCTTTATTTCACAGACAGGCTTAGAGACCATGGATTTACAACACTGTTTCACAGCACTTATGCACTGGCTCTGGATCACTGGCCTCAGATTTAAGATGTTAACCTGCAGTGCCAGCCAGATAGGATCTCAAAGCACAGGGGGAGACTGAGGAATGTTTTGAAAATTCCTAACCTATCCCATCCTACCTAATCCTATCCTACCCTATCCTATGCTCATTCCTTTATCATGCTGTCTCCCATATGAATCAATGTTTAGGTATATTAGAGATAACATTCATGGCAAACTGGGTTAAAGCCAAGGTCTCCAGTGAGAACATGTCCTTATTTCCTTCACTCTTTCCTTGACGCTCCTCTTGCCCTTCCGGAGTATTAACCCCATTTCTTCTCTTCTTGAGGTGATGCAGGTTGGTTTTTATAGTGTTTTAACGGAAGCTGAAATTTTCCAAATAATTGCATAGGGAAAAGACTGAGGTTTGAAAGGGAAACACTTTTCACTGAAAGAGAAACCCTTGGCCTGGCAGCACTAAGCAATGGGGCTCAGGCTTTCACTCCCCTTCTCCCAGTCACCACAGGGTGTTTTGAGGAGGTATCAAGGTTAGGACTTCCTGGCAGTAGTTATTTCTCCAGAAAAATAAAGGAATCTGCAGAGGAAAGCAAAGGCATGCTGGCTGTTTGGCTGCTTCCTCAGTGCCATCCATTCCCCAGGGATGTTGCCTTGCAAGATTTGCTTCCCAAGGCCATAAGTTGGTTGATGGCTGAATGAGAAGCCTGGACATGAAGTGCCATTTCCTCCTGCTGCAGTGATCTCTGTTCGGGTCTGCTGGCCACTGGCATGTTACAGTCAAGACCGCGCAAAACTTCTCCCAGTGTAGTGTGAAATTTGCTCCAAAAGAGCAGAAACATCTGGTTAGTACCAGGAAGTGGTTGCTGGCTGGGTTTGACAACAAGGGACCGTGTAGTTAATACACTCTTACCTCATCAGTAGGTGTCACTGCAGCAAAAGACAGGGTCCAGTGGAAAGTTTCAGAGGGGAATGGAGAGGGGTACTCCAGCCAACCAACCAGATGCAGTCAGTTCAGTGCTTCCTGACTATAGCCAGAGAACGGCTATGGATCTGGGTTTATGAATTGCTTGTAATAAGGCTATAGGAAATGAGAGATTAAGGAAATGAGTCATTAAGTGATTACAAAGACATGTGGAGCACACACAGTTGTGGCCGCCAGTAACAGAGCATTGAGCAACCGTAAATTTCTTCTACGGGGGTTTTGGGAATGTTCCTGCTGAACTTGTATGCAGTAGTGAGTTATGGTTCGGTGGATGTAGTTGAAATGAACCAGTAGCAAGTTTCAGTCACTCCTAGCACAAAACCCACAAAAGAGTTTTCTAAGGCTCAAAAATCACCCTTTTGATGCCACGCCTTGTGACTTGTCCCAGGAGAAATATTTCAACATATAAGAAACAGCCACCCTCTGACACAGTAGGATTTAGACCTGGACTTAAGTATGAATGAGGGATCTTTAACCAAGGCTCAGCTTGAACCTCTTTGTCAGGGCCAAATTCTGAAAGCTGACAATGCAGCCCTATGCTAGAAAGAACTTCTGACTCAGTTTCCATATCACTGTCAACAGAACCACCAGCAGCTGCTCTCCCTCTGTCAAGGTGTTTCTCTGATGTGCTGGGAATGGCATTCAGCAATGCTGTCACACATAGAAGTGTGGATAACCAGGTCTGCAGAAAGCGGGGTGGAGAGGGCAGCAGTGAGGCTACGCTTGTCTGGCAGGTGCACCGCTGTCTAGTCATAGAAGTCATAAAAATGGACACTCCATGTGGTTTGGCAGCAAAAGCCCCAAGTTTTTAATCCTGTTTTCTGGAAAGCACAGTCGAGGAAAAAATACCTGAAATACAGAGCAGGTCAGCCCTGCTGCCTGCTATCAAACCCAGACTCTGCTGCTCTGCACATCCTTCTTGCAGGTTCTTGCACCAAAATATGTTATGCAGCAGGTTCAACAATCAGGTTGCCAAGTCAAATACTATGGAAGAAGAAAATGAGGCAGTCAGGTGTCTTTGGTACTATCCTAATGGATTTACTAAAGACATACATAAAGCCCTGGTGGCCCAGATACAGAAGAAAATTAAACAATATGACATAGGCTCTCTGAGTCCTTTCTGAGAATTTTTTTCACAGCATTTTGCCTCCAGTGTGTGTTGGTTTTGTACCAGCACCTCTGCAAGTGCTAGCTTTCAAACTGGCTCAATGCTGTGTCTTGTTTACTACTGGCTCCTTCTCCCATATATCTAATTCCCCAACCTACTCTCTAGACAGAAACATAGCTACAGATGCAGGGAGGAAAAGGTACATTTCGTCCCCCTCCTACTTGGTCTAGACTGACATGGCATGAGGCCTCTCAAAACAGGTATCCTGGTTTAAAAAACCCAAAAGCCATGTTTTCATTCCCTTTCTCTCAGTTTTATTCTATATTTATATTCCGTCTCCTCAGATCCTTGCTGGTCTTCCATGCAAACAGTATTTTGGGTGTACATTACTTTGCCTCACACAGAAGTTAATCACAGCTGAGCAAAGAGTGGCTGCAGTGCTTATGGTCACAGTTCAGTTTCACCCACTCCCCAGACTAACCACTCGGGCTCTGTATAGAGAATGCAAACAAAAATCATTTCCTTATTGGTTTTTCTCCCTTGTTTTCCCTTCTCTCATGGAGCTAGCTGTTTAGGAGGCTGAGACACTTCAGAAATCGCTGTAGTGGGCTGACTGATGGGGGAGGATGGAGCAGAAAATCCACCGTCCATGCTGTTGTAGCAGAAGCAGTAGCGCAGGCATTGGTGTGTACATAAGAGGCTCCATGTATGAGAGTTCCTGACCCTGTGACTTTAAATCTGACTAGATAAGAGAGCCAAAGAGTGGGAGGTGAAACAGAAGCCCAGAGAGCTGAAAAGATTTGTCATAGCAGATCTGGGACTGGTGCCCAAGCCTTCTAAGCACAGCTGGGTGATGATATTATGGTTATTATTAATAATAATAATAGTTAGTGTGCCAAAAGCTGGTGTTAGAGCAGGACTAAAAGAGATCACCAAACTGAGCAGAGTGTGGTGAATATTTTTGGCCAAAGGACATATCAGTGTTGACATCTTTCAAAATCTCTCAGGTATTTTCAAAACAAACTTTACAATTAAAAATAGGCATTACACTTAAAAGCAAGGGGAAAAAAAGTTTCTAAATTATCTGAGTAACTAAGTGTAAAAGCCTTTCAATTTCATTCCAATGAAACATTTCATTTAGATCCAAAATCAACCTTTTCCTTTCATGCAAAACCTCCAAAGGTTACTGTGTTGGTTGAGCCTTTTGGAAATCCTCTCTGATTTTCCATTTTGGTGATCAGACCAAAATACATAGCACTCACCAAGCTCCCCACGTAAATCCTAAGAAAAAAATGTGTCCCATGGACTACATTAAACTTTATTATGTAGACTTTTCAACAATGAAAATCTCTCTCCCAGGCATTTTAACTACATCACCACAGTAACTATCCTACCATGCTACAACTTCTACTACAATATTTCTTTGTTGCACAGATAACTGTGACCAAGCCCTTGCTAACGTAATTCATGAGAGGGAGCAGCATGATTGAAACAATACTCACGCTTCAGGGTTGACCTCTAAACCTGTCATAAGTCACAAGTGTCAAAATCAAGCAAGGTTATACAGGGGAGGTTATGAAATTTCATCACTTATACAGATGTTGGATTTTCTATGCCGTAATGACAGGCAACTTAACTCAATTGTGTATGTTCTGATGAAAAGAACAAATTTACTTTATTTTGACTGTTTTTCATTTTTAGATGATTCTCACCTTTTCTACAGCAGCTTATTTTCTGTACTGTCTTTAGAAAAAGTTTCCTTTTTTTTTGTTAGTA
This sequence comes from Aleadryas rufinucha, assembly GCA_013397815.1. Classification (NCBI taxonomy): domain Eukaryota; kingdom Metazoa; phylum Chordata; class Aves; order Passeriformes; genus Aleadryas; species Aleadryas rufinucha. Next base: position 510,927 of record VZTH01002835.1, read on the forward strand.
TTTCTGTGTGAGAAAATGCATCTACACCTTTCATTCTGAGCAAGTTCAGCCAAGAACTGCATCGCAGAAATATTTGCTACCTGATGAAATGTAGAGATGAGTGAACGTAGCTGTTTCACAGCACAATGTTTGCAAAAGCTCAGGGAAGGAAAGACAAAAGAAGTGTGCCTGCAGCTGAAAGTGAAAGCAGAAAATTCAAGCAGAAGCAAAGTAACTGATCTAACAAGAATGCTACCCAGACACTGGACATCTTCTCTTCTTGCAGAAAATGTCAAGTGATCTTAAATGATCAGGAGTAACTGGAGCTCTGGTTATGTCTGGTCAGAAAAGCTCCCTCAGCGCTCTCTGTGGAACCTCCCCATCTGCCACGAGGATACTTTCTGTTCTCACAAACACACTGAGATCCACAGGCAGGACAGCTGAACACCCTGTTCTGTTTGATGTTGTCTGAAGGAAAATAGTCCCCACTAATGACTAAGTCTCCTGTGTTGCTTCATCCTTGCCCTCCAAATACTCGTCGTACTCCAACTCCTAGATCTGCAGAGACGAGAGGTAGGCATGAATTTTTGGATGTATCCAAACACAAGTTGGAAGAACACACCAACAGAGTTCTCTAACTCCTTGGATTTTCCTGGAGTCACCTAATTATTTCAAGGGTTTCTCAGAAATACCTGGAGTTTCCCAGACAGACTGACCTTTGAGAAGCTGCATTGTGACTCCATCACAAGCCCATTAATTCCACCCTGTATGAAGTCATGTTGTCCAGAGAGTGTTAAGATGCTGAAGAGATAAACCTGTTCAGCAGAGCCTTGCCTTCAGCTTACACACACAACAGTGTAATGCTGAAAGCCCTGAGAAAAACGTGTACCTTGAAGACAGGATTTTGTTTTTCCTGTTTCTTTTTCTTTCAGGGGAAACAAAATGAACTTCAATAAACTCGGGTGTCAGAACACAGGAGAAAGCAATAATCCTAAAAACACAGCATCAGCAGGAGACACACACGTGGCTCAGAAAACCTAGCAGACGAATAAAAATCAAGAGCTATATCCAGACTGGCCACGATAGTTGCCCTAACATATAGGAGCAGCTACTTTACTGATACCAGAGGGAACCAGGGTCTGACAGTCCAGCACTGTAACTCAGTAAATACGATCCCAAACTCATTGATGACTAAGATGCCTACTAAGTTTGCCATCTGAGAGGGACACTGTGGTATATATAAGATGGATGGTCAGTCTTACAGGGTGTTGATCTTGAGGTGCCGATAAGATCTCTGAAGATGGACTGTCCTCTGCAGTGCATCCCGTTCCCATCAGGATGGCATGGGATCACACTGGGGCAGTAGGGGAAGGGACTCAGAATTCACCAGCTTAACTGGAATAAAGCACCACACAAAGCACTTAATTTCCCATCTCCTGGCTGTTTTTCTGGAACAAAATATTCAATAGACATGTAATAAGCTGAAATAAGAAGGCCTGTGTTTGTATAGAAGGTGAAACCTGATATTCAGATGTCCTCCTCTGGCTTTACAAATCTGGATGATCTGTAGAAGATTTCTATGCAGAAGGCTGACACTCTAACAAATACCAGAACAATTCTGTGCTCTACTCAAAGAAATGTCACACAGTAGTCAATAGATGATGTGCTAGTCCTCGTTCTTCACCCCTGGCACTGTGTACAGCACATGCCCCATCTCTGGCCCTATTGTTCTGGTCCAATCCTCTTTAGCTAAACATCGGTACCTTTCTGAATTTGGCAGTACGGCCAACAGTAATGACATTTCACGATAACTCTAAAAATGTAAATAAAATTAACAAACATGATTGGGTTTTGCAGCCTCTGAGGGAAGGCTTCATGTGAAACACATTTTTCACTTCCTTTTTCATATCTGTTCCAAGGCTCTGCATGGGCATTCCAGTGATATTTAACCCTATCTGTACTGAACAGTGGTTGTTGCTACTGATGGTTATGTTCCCTTGGATTCAAGAAGCAACATCTGAAATTAGAGCTCAATTATACATATGTGAAACAGCCCTTGGTTTGGAAAAACACCAGGATTAAATCACGAGGCTATCCAGGGACAACTAAACACAGCACTCTAGGTGCCACCCATAAGTCTGGGGAGTACCTACACGCCTCAAACAGAAACAGCCTCAGCAACACTCAGTAAAGAGGGGATAGGGTAGGGAAAGCAAGGAAGAAAAGTAACTCCACCTCACCCTTATAAACAGCTGCATCAAAAAAGCAGGTTGAAAGGGACATTGAAGGGCATGTGGAATGTCCCTACCCAAAGACAAAATCAGATCAACCCAAAAGATATGCTCAAAATTACCTGCTAATGAAGACTTTATGCCCTTGTTACCTTCCTTGCACAAATCTGTCCCAGCGTTTGACTGTTCTTACTTTCCCTTTTTCCAGTCTTTGGACAATCTATCATGAGCATGGAGAAGAGGTGATCCCACACCACACTGTAGCTCTCCTCCCAGTATTGGAAGACCACTACACTCCAAAGCAATTCCACAACATCCAGAAATTTGCTTTGAAAGTTACTAACTTTGATACAGCAAAAATAAAAATAAGCAAGTAACCCCATCATGGAAACAAGCAGCTGTGTTTAGAGGCATTCATGCAAGAGAAGACAGGGTGAGTGGCCAGGGGTGTGGAGGAACAAAGAAGCTTCTCTGGCCACTGCGAGTATTAATGAAAGACCAATCCTAGGAGTTTGCTCCAGCAGTTTTAGAAACAATAATAACAGTCCTCCCCCTCCCAACATGCTAAATCTGATCCTTGCTAATGTGAATTAATACCAGGTTTCAGTGCAGCCACTGGGGTAATGTGATACTCTGGAGTGCTGTAATCCTAAACAGAGCATTAGGAGAGCAGCTCACGCCACAGCTGTGGCTGCTTGCAGGTGTTTATTCCCCAAGTAGCCCCTCCAGCAGCAAGTTTCTGACTGCATGAGAGGCGTGGGGGGAACTCTGCCATGGTCGGACAATAAGTTTCTCTGGAATAAGCGTGCTGGTCCAGTGCTGGCGGTACCAGGAGGGCTGGGAAGGGGGAAGTCTGAAGTGCTATGGTTCTCTGTTTACTATGCACAAAAGGAGAGAGAAGCAGGTGAATGAATGAAATAGATACTTCTGAGTGACCCTGTTCCCCTGGGGACTGGGCACGCAGTGCCTGTGCACACATGTGCTCTTTGTTCCTGTGAGTGCCGTTCCTACTGCCCCTGTCCCTGCCCCACCGCTTCCCCTCATCCTCCCCCTGCAACCAGCCCTAGCTCACACATTTAATCAACAATCCCCACTATTCATTTTTCAGGGGCACCAAAGAGAAACAGAAGTCTCCTAAGCAAAGTTCTGCCTCCTCTGGGACTGCCCTGCTTTCCCTCCACCCATCCTTCAGCACCCTCCTCCCCCAAGCCTCGCACCATGCCTGTGTGCAGCCACAACTCGATATTGGGTTTCAGCAGGCCTCCAGCTGACCCGGTGGGTTCATCCTATAAAAATACCTCTTGTGCTGTTCATCTCTCTGATTACTCCCGCCTCATAACAGGTGGGGCTGCCAGCTCAAAGGGGGAGGGCAGGATGGGAGAGCTGCCTTTAGCTGCATGCCCTCCTCCTAGGGAAGCAAAAAGCCCCATTTGTTTACTCCACCAGCTAAGTCCCCAAGGTCTTGGGTTTTTCAGAAAAGAGCTTTGTGTAAGTCCATTTTTTTAAGTTCAGTACCACTGGAGTCAATGGAGGGACATGAACAGAACTTGCCTAGCTGAATTTCCAGCACAACCTCTTTCTGTTTAGATGCAGGCCTCCATCAAATTCCCAGCTGACTTATGTGATCCTCTCATCACTGCAGGAACAGGTCGGAAATTTAATTAGTCTCAACAAATTCAGAGCTTCCTGATTGTCTCTTGGGCCAGGAACTGCCCTTTCTGGCTGTTGTCTCTTGAGCTTTCAGCCTTGGTTGCTCTCAAAGAGTAGAGAAAGAGGATGGAAACAACTACAAAATATTAAAATATTTTGAGTTCCACATACTTCTATTTAAGTCAGAGTAGTGGGTCAGATTTTAGCCGTTTGCAGCATGGGTGTGTTTAAGATGTAGATATTAACTCATTGACTTGATCCACTTCTGCAGTGATATAACCCAGGGACTATTGTTTGGAAATGCAGAAGAGTTTCCTCTTGCTCTTGATAGCAACTTTCCATTTCTTCAGGAATCAGGGAGCCATGGACCATTTGGTGGCCGAGATTTGTCTAGGTAAATAAGGAAATGCATAAACTGTTTCTACACAAAACAGGAGGGATTTAAATGCACAAATCTCATAGGATTTCTCAAAGAAACAAGAATGGAGAAGTTCCAGGGATGGAAAATGGCCACAATCTTTCTGAAGAACTGTTAGCAGCCAAAGAATTAATTTTAGAGTTAACATTGGAGGACAGCTGAAGAAAAAACTAGATATGAAACTAGAGGATTTATTTCTAAGCCCTCTTCCCCTCCATCAAAAGAAAAGGCTTTGAAAGAAAGTATGTATACAGGGAAAGTGAATGTTTGGGAGGGAGGTATTCACCTTCATCAGCCTGCAAATCTCTAATCCATGTCTAGAGATGGAAAGAGAATCTGTACAGCAGGTTATAGCCTGAGTTTTCTTTGTTGCCTTTCACATGCTTCTATTTCCTAATGCATTATTCCAGATGAGATTTACCCAGCATAGAAATGCTGAATTAAAATGACCAGATACTTGACTGGTGATTTTAACTCCCTAGTAGTTTGCCCTCTATCTGATGTATGAAATTCAGGAGACCTTGGATGGAGACATTGAGAGGAGGATTTTTTTTCTTACTTCCTTGGAAAGCTGTAATGAGGAATTTTTTAAGGTTGCTGCCACCTAGCACGGGAAAGCTATTGACTGGCATTGGCTTTGTCACCTATTAGGCACAGCAACCCTCAAAGGTAAGTGACGTAGCAAGACTGAAGGGGAGTAGCCAGAAAGAAGGAGGCCTTCAGAATTATTTTTTCATAAGAGGACATTTTCTGTGCCCTCATCAAACAACCTAAGTACTAATATTTCTACTTTTTTAGTTAATAATCTTCTTTGTCATCCCTTCTGCATTTTGCTTTACTTCACAATGAAAACCAGCAAAATTACTGAACTTCCCTGTTCTTATTTTTGTGCTCAAGCAGTTCTACTTGGGAAACGTGGGCAATAGAAATTGATGTATTTTTCAACAAACACAGAGTTGCTGATGAAGTCGGAAATATAATTCTAGGTCATCTCTGCAAATGGATAGTTGCAGACTCTTTTGGAAGAAGAAACTCCTTTCTTGTCTTATACTTATCCCTGTTTTCATCAAGGACCTTTAAGTTATTGTTTCTCACCTAAAAAAAATCTGCAGATTATAAAAGGACAATGATTTGTCTGTCTTTCACTTCCATAGTGCCTAAGTGAAGCACAAAAGACTAATATATTATACTGTGTGATATTTGTTTCTACTTTACACACAGAAGAACATTATGTCTCTTTATTCTTTTATGTCTCTCTCGCCTGTATTTCTTGGAAAAGGGAACTGGGAGTTGTTGCTGAGAATTTAATAGCTGTTGTGTTTAAAATGTACCCATTTTCACAAAATTTCATTGGTCCAAAGTGGTCTAAGCAGTTGAAAATAAATTTATTTTCACTTTTCCAGTAGTCATCACTTTTTGTCAGACTTTCATTCTCATTTTTGAGATGAAAGTAGACTGTAAAGAACCACTGAGTCAATTTCTCCAAATACTATAGAGATCCCAACATTACCAAACCCAGTGGTGTTTTTCCTTTGCAAATAATTTCAAAAGAGTAAATTGCTGTGTTCGAACTGGAAGTGTCATCATTATGAGTACTTTGAAATCATAAAGCAGGTGACATGATCTACTGTGTTTGTTCTTGCTGTGCCTGCTTGGCACAATCTTCCTAAAAGCCTCAGGAGTTGCTCTGGAGATGAATTTGTTCTGCAGGGGTCTTCCATTTACTTTGATTTATTGTGATCATTCAATGTGTATTCTCATTTGGATGGTCAGGGATTTACACACATAGCTTCCATTAACACTAAAGGGTGATACCACTAAGACAAATGTACAGTTAATCTCTGGCACTGTGGAGATAAAAATATCCCTCAGAGAGTGCTCTGGCTGGGCTGGAAATATTCATTATCTGAGTTGCATTTCACAGCATGAAGCAGCTTTAAAGGCTGCTTTATAATTTTACTGTCTCTACCCTGTATTTCTTAGGGGGAAGGAGAGGAGAGAGAAGGGGACCTATCCATGGGAGAGATGAAGGAAAATGAGATCATTTCCTTCAAACCCCAGTGCACAGACAGTGTTTCACATGGATAGCAGAGAGGATCAGATGATTTTTGATCTCTTTCCTGGATCATCATCATCATCATTGTGGGATTGCCTCAGAACACCACGGCACTTGCTGCTTTTATTTTAGTAGTGTCACAGTGGCCCTTGGAGAGGGAGTTTCCTAATCTTTCCTCAAGTCTTGCCAACTAATAGACACATGAAATAAGAGATGATCCATACTCAGGAGACCTTATAGTAGACAAAGGAGCAGAGTCTGATGGGAATCCAGATCTTAAGAGACTGGAAGCATCTTTTCATTGCTCCTCATCTACCTACAGTTCAGCAGGGTTTGACATCACTGGTGTTGAGTACTGCAGTGTGTTTGTCCCAAGTAAATGTAGATACTTGACCACTATCAAGCAGAAATATACCCAGCCTTACCCAGCAAATCATGGTCAGGGAGGTGTACAGAACCCAAGGGTCTGTCTCACAGCTCTTTTCTCCAGGTCTTAAAATGAGTCCCTGCATGATACAGTTCCTTTCCATGCTTTCCTAACTGAAGAGATGTTATTTCTGATCTGTGAACCACCCTGCTGCAGAGCACCCACAGCATGCCCAAAATGCCCAAAGGAATTGGTGAGGTGGACTTGTACTGTTAGACCATCACAAGGAACAAGAAGCTCAGGTAGTACAATGCAGAACAGCAAGGTACTTCATCTTCTTACATATTTTTCTTTTTCCACTTGCAATTTCTCTGCATCTCTTTTATAGCCTGTATAATTCATTGAAGCAAACCAGAGGAAAACAACTTCGATGTGTCTATATTAGAGGTTGGCACTAATTTTTTTCTCAATTGCTTTAGTGAAGCCATTTACATCACCAGCATAGGCCCAGAGACACTTTGCTTTGGGCAGGAATTGCGCCTTTGGGTTTATTCTGTCTACAGCTTTATTATTACATTGGACATCATGACACATTTTAAGTGGTTCCCCATCTTCAGCTGTGACTGAATATTGTGTTTAGATAGCCCATTAGGCTCTCTTGCTATGGTAATACGGATTCTGTATTTCAAACATCACTAAACAGTTTTCCATTCGGGCAGGTGATTCCGAGTTTGTAAATGCAAAATATCGTTCAACAACCTGACCCAGCAAAACTCCTACAAATATTACATGACCCCCAGAAAATGCAGAAGAGAAAATGTTCTGTGTAAACAGCAAATGTAATGAGTGAGGAGGAGGAGGCAGGGAATGAATGCAGTTGTCATTTAATTGCTTTTAAAGCTTTTTGTCATCTTTTTCTCGTTTTCCCCCCACCCTCCCCAAGACCAGAATATCATGCATGTAACAGAATCCGTTCCGATTAGAAGGTTTTGTTACAGCCGTAATAAGCTTTCACACAGGAAAAGTCCCCTGAGACCTATATTTCATCTCAACTTTCCCTACCGCATTAAACAGAGGGTTTGATTCTGGAAAGCAGAGATTGAAATTCTCTCCTCCCGCACTCAACACTGTAAAGTAATGAGAATTGACAATTCCAAGGCTTGCTGTGAAACTAGCATGGTCTGGACAGAAACTGCCTCTGTGATAACAGGTTTGGGAATGTCTCCACTTTCATCTGTTTATTTATTATTCTTATTTATTTTTCTTAGGCTTGTGATTTAGGGGAGAGAGGGTGGGATGAGGAAAAAAAGGAAGAAAAAAGGGAGTCAGTAGCTTGGCAGCACACAGCCTAAATCTAAACACCACACACACTTGCTATACCCTGGAAAGACCTGGATCCTATACAACAATTTCTGTAACACCATCACTTGGATAAACCAGCAACTTACTTGGAAAGAATCTTTGCTTTCCTAGAATTTGTGTAGCTAAGAGATAAAATGACCTTGAGAGATGGCAGCTTTCCTTGTAAAATACATTAACTCTATCAGAGCAAGTCTCGCTGAAGATCCTCCTTTGTCCATCCTGTGACAAATCAGACAGGAAAACAGGTCTGGCAAAATCGTGCCAGTGGGTCTTATTGCACTAACATCATCATGTTTCACCTCTGGCCTCAGCTGTAATGACTTAAAAGGGAGACTAAAAATCTCCAGTCAGCATCATCTGTGGGCACTGACAAACTTCATGCAAACTTGACTTGACCCATCTTTAGTCCTCTTCATTCAAATGCTGACTTTGACCCACTTCATTGCCCTTTGAAATGAACTGGCAGGCCAGTTACCATGAGGTCTGTCCCAGAGTGGTAGTCCCTTGGATTGTCCTCTTGAACTATTTCTGTTCCCATGGTCCTGCAACAATGATTTTTAAGAGGAAAATGAGGATCGAGAGAGTCAGGCAGCAGCCAGACAAATCTGCTGTGCAACTTCTTCAGAAACTATCAATCCTGTAAAGAGCAGAAAAGACTGAGCGTGGATTCTGAGGCATAATGTTATTTGGCTGGAGTTTCTGGTGTTTAATAATAATGTTTTCCCTGCAGTAATTTTTCCCTTCAGAAGGTTTCTTTTCCCTCTACCCTAGTTGCCTATTTTCCCAATAATAGTAGGAACACAATACTTCTTTTTACCCTCCGTCAATTTTGATCAGTGGATAGATTCAATGTTATTAGTGGATGACTGACAAATGGAGTGAATGGTAACTCCTGCTTGCTTGAAAAAGAGTACAGAAGAAAATTCAAAGTGGTCGTGGAAGAACCTCACTGGGATCATTCTGAGAGGATAGACAAATGGAGCCACTTGGGAGGATGAAGCAGCAGGAGCTCAGGTTTGCAAACTTTTTACTGATTGCTCTACACCCAGATGTTGTGGCTGTAAGGAAAATTGTTTCGTATTTCACCATATTTCTACAAACAGAGATTCTGACATCTTCCACTTTTTTCTCATTTTTAGATGATGCTCTAAGACCAGGTGCTGCAAACCTTTTGGAATTAACTCCATGGAGACCCCTTTCCCAGAGGTATTCCAGCTGTGATAAGACAACGCTGACTCTCACCCTTCAATTTGTCACCCTTTTTGCTCAGAAATAAGGACTTTCATCCCTTCCTTAGTGGGCTGAAACCCACACAGTCCTGGGTTTCAGCCAGAGTTGATTGTGTTTCACTGCCAGCCGAGCTGATCTAGAGGGATGAATGCTTCCTTCTGCTTCATCAAGAAAAAGGAGCTTAAACCATCAGAGCTTGCTAAGAAATTTCTCCATCTTTTCTGTGCATTTCTCAGCTGTCATAGCTCTGCAAAACACCATTTAACCAAGCTTCAGGAAGACCTTTTAAATGACAGCAGGGAAGGGTCTACCTGATGAGCCCTTGTCCCTTGCTGAGCCTGTAGCTGTTCGGGAACAGCTCCCCCAGAGCTGCTGCACCTTCATGCGTTTCTTTGGAAAGAGGGAGCAGCAGTGTTAAAACCAGAACTGATGATGGAGAAGCAGCAAAGAGTTAGAGTTGCAGGGAAGGGGGCACACATGTAGCTCACCAAACACTTATTCTGTGTTAGGGGTTTGCATTGCTGGGAAATGCAGAGACATATGGTCTATATACCCCTTTCCCCACCCCTCCAGTCCTAGGAGAAAGGTGAAAGAAGGAGGTCTGCAAAGCAACAAAGTTGTGATTTAGCAAGGCCAGAAACTTGTGCAGCAACTCTGCAAGGGCTCATGCAAACACACACACCTTTGGCTGCTGGAACCTGTTTGGCTGCCAGAGCAGACATGAGCCAGAAGACCAGGTCACTCAAAAAAGCCAAAAAATAATAAAGAACCCCAAACCAACAACAACAAAAAGAAAGAAATAGCACACAGCACTGCTTCAAAATAACAACAGAATCGGCCCCATGACAGACACATTGAAGCTAAAGGAGCCTCCACCAGGGATGAATTTGCCCTGGTGTAATTAAATGCCTATTGGAAGAGTTGCCAGCAGGGATCTCAGATTAAAATCTCTCTCTCCTGCAGTAGGAAGCACCTCCAGGAGCTCAGCATCTCCCCTCCCTTCCCCACAGTGTGAAGTACCATTCCAAGTCCCAGTGTGAGACTTGAACCTGCAGTGACCTCCTGAGCCCTGCAGTGAAGGATGTATGAGCCAATGAGTCATGTTGACTCTGGCTTGAATCTAAATGGGCCTCTTCTCTCATACCAGAGAAACCACATTCACACAGCCACCGAAGTTCCCTGTGTCGGATAACCCTTAATGCAGGAGTTGGGTGGTGCTTGTTGCTGTCATCCTTGCCAGGAGGGAAGGGGTGAGCAATGGGGTGGGGATGTCAAAACCCAGTTAATCCAGAAGTTACATCCTCTCTGTAATTTAGGGTGCAGGAGAAATTGTCATCCAATTTGAACAGTAGAGACTAAACTAGCCCTCTGGTTAATGAAAATGATGACTTCTCTTTCTCTGTGGGTGGTCCTTTCTTTGTAGGGAGAGAACAAGGGATTGTTGTTCGATGCATCTTTTGAGAGGTCACTTTTTACTTGCCTGTCCTGTACACAACCAAGTCACCCTCCAGGGTTTTTTTGTGACATCATGAAGGTACCTTTGGGCCTGCCAAATTGCCTCCTGCTGTGCGCTAGATAGCAAAGTTGGTGCCCAACCTTGGCTCAACTTTCTCCATGCTCCTTACAGATCCTTACAGCTTGAGATCTCCACATCCCCTCTGCAGGCATTGCCTGAGTGAAGCTGAAGAAATGTGTGAGCAGACAACTGGGCAAGGTCCCACAGAAATCCTCAGTAGTGAGAGTAGGAGTTTATGACCAAACTGGTGATATTCCTGGACCATGACTGGGAGGCAGCAACTTTCAGATGAGATCAAGTGAGCCTCCCAGTCACAGATGCCATGAGAGGGTCTGTGACTCACTGAGCCAAAGGAGGGAATGGTTATTTCCTGGCAGGATGCCAACTTGATATTATATAGAAGTGATTTTTTTACCCACTACTGAAAAGCAGGCATCTCTCAGCTGGAAGGAGCAGCTGGTCAGCAGGACACTTAATCACACTTCACTTGAGGTGCTCAGGTGGTTGAGAGTTTAATGCAAGATAACACTCCATGTCTGGGTAGAGCATTCTGTATTCAAGTACAGGCTGATGAACTCCAGTTACTCATGCTGATATTTGCCAGGACACTGACCATTTGAAACAGAGGTTCTCTGCCTGATTCTCTCTATCTGCCTGATAACCAGCAGGATATTTATGCTAGAGTATTTTGCTTTTGCTTGCCTGCTTGTCTTTTGCAGCTGAACAAAGAGAGCATTGTTTTCATGATATCAAAACTGATTTCAAATTGATGGGCTTAAGTTACCTGCTGTACATCAAGGGAAATATATATCAGCCAGACCAATACCTCCTATCTCAGCTCCTGCACCCACCCACTTCCTGCCACCCAGAAATATGTCAGCATCTACTCACAACCCCTCTTGCAATTCTGAACCCTCCCTGATGCTGTTACCTATTGACACCCTTAATGGTCTGCAAGGGAATGCAAATTGGTATTGATAGGAAACCTAAGAAACCAACAGAGAGATTTACCTGTCATGAAAACACTAGTTTTTCCTTTCCTTATTCATATTGTGGTTCATTGGGCTGTCATGTAATGCAAATAACATTCATGGCATTAGCTTGTACTTAAAATAAATGCCTCCTGTGGTTATTACATCTCTCCATTTCATCATATAGCACCTGAAAAAAAAAAAAAAAAGGAAAGAAAAAACTTCATTGCCTCCTGTACTCCACCGATGCACGTTTGTCCTGCAGACATGAGTGCGTGGGCTGCTCAGCTGTAATTCTGGTTTCTGTGTACTGTGTCTTTAAGTATGAGTAGGCAGCCTGCCTGTAGGGCTGGGATGGTGCAAATCTGGAAAGGCATTTAAGAGAAAGGAGAAAGAAGTACCTTTTGCAATGTCATTCCTGTAGGAAAGCACAAGATAGAACAAATTCAATGGGAAACAAACCCTTCAAGTGAAACCCAGGTTCAGTGTTTATCCAGAGGAAAAAAAAATCAGATAAATTTCCCCAGCCAGGGCTGTTCTCTGAGGAAACCTCTGCTCCAAGAGCTGGCTCTGCTGAACAGCCAGTTGGATGACCTGCCTCAGGCTGGCTGTTCAGCAGAGCCAGCAGCCCCATGGTGAAGCAGGGTGGCTGACACCATGCACAGATCCTTCTGACCACTGACAGCCCAGCTGGTGAGTCTCCAGCCCACACTGCAGTCACATTCTCCATGCTGTCCTGCAGGAAGTGCCAGGCTGGCTGGGGTCTCTTGGCTGCTCCCCCACCAAGCACACACTCACCCCTTGTGCTCTGCAATTTCTTCAACCCATCCGTGCGAGGCAGTGCTCTGCAGCTGTTCTGAGAACGGTCTCTAAGGAAGTTAGTCCACACCACGGGGCAAAGAGCAGTTTGAGAACAGAATTAAGCACCCTATAGCTTATAGCTCCATCACACTGTTGGCTGCAGCTCAGATTTAAAATGCCTGTACTTGGGTTTAGGACAGGCTAAACTTGGAATAACTCTTGATGGGATGGACTGTAGCCTAAGGCATCATCTACAATTCCCACTTGTGCAGATGCATGTGGACAAGAGCTTGGGCCCAATTTAAGGCAATGAGCAAGTTCCTTCCCTGGCAGTCAGCCTGTGTCCGTGCCCACGCGCATGGGCCCGGGCCCATGCAAACATGCCACAGTGCTTCCATAGACACTGCTGTGTAGCACTTGCACTCAGCTCCTCTCACTTTATATGATTTCCAAACTCTTCATACCCATGCTATTATTTTCCTTTTTCCTTTTCTTTCCAAATGGAGAAGAAGGACTTGTCCAGAATCCAGCAGCAAGACAACACCAGAACTGGGAGAGCAACCCAGCCCTTCTGACTCCAATGCCGCAGGCTTCGTCTGCTAGACAGGAGTGCTGGTCATGTTTGAATAATGACATTATCTCTGCTAGACTAGTCAAAGCCCAAAAGTGAGTCATTTTGTTCCATCATACACTCCATGAGTTTCAATGGGTTGCTGCATATGTCTCCAGATGACTGGAGAAGTTGCCTATAACAGGATATTTTCTGTTTCAGTTATTGGGGTTTGGGGTAGTTTTATTTTGAAATCACAAATTTTAAAAAAAAAGAAAATAATCTATCAGATCCCTCGGGCCTGGACTGCAAAATTATTTCTGTCACTGCTTCGTGATTTTTTTGTTGCATGCACACATGGTCATTTCAAAGAAACATTAGCAATAGAGGTAAAGCATACAGGTCATATGCAAACTGGTTAGAAACGGATTGCTTTGGTGCTGTGCTCTACATAAACCAGGAATGACATCAAAAGACTGCCTGGTCATGTTTGTTTTACAAGATTTGGGCATATATTTGGAATCAGTGTTCCTACAGAGGTCAGAGAGGGACAGAAGACGCTAGCTGGTTTTGATTACTCAAAAAATAATGGCTTATTAATATGATTTAGGCGTATCCACAGGAGAAGACACAGATGTACTAGATTATTTAGTTGACTCAGTCAAATATTTAGTTGACTCTGTCAAAGAAGTAGCCACAGTGTAAATCTCTCTGCTCCTTTCATCTCACACAGCAGGAATCAGAGTTGTGTGTTTGTCAACAGGGGACTGAAGCCATGAGTCAGCATTCAGCAAATGCTTTCAGTCCTCTGCAAACGGTTACTTTACCACTTGGTGGTTTTAGATAACCCTCGTGGAGGCAGAGAAATGCCAAATAATTTTATCTTGAAGCTTAAGGCTCCAGGAACAGTGGTGGGCATAAGTTTTTTGTGTTCTTTACCTACAATAGCAGCATTTTATAGCCTGTCCTCTTTAGATGAACTTGTCAAGCCATTGGGACAGAACGAGAGGGTGCATCCCTGTTGTGTTCCTCAGCAGGCTCCTGAGCTGCCTATAGGCAGGCAAAGTCACACTGGAATCTCTGCTTCCAGGACATCCATCTCAGCCATGGCAAAGGACTCAAATACACATGTGATTTCAGCTATGTTTGTCAAACCTTGTGACTTTGCAGAAGCTGCACCATGTTGGTTCCAAAACTCTTCGAAGGTGAAAGGCTCAGAGATCTCACTGCCTTGCAGCTACTACATTACACATGGAGACTGTCTCTTCATTGCATTTTCACGGCTTTGTGACTCTTATTTCTATTTGTCTGTGCACATAAACAGAGAACCACACTTGGACTGGTCCCTCCACAGTGCTGAATTCCATACATTCAGCTCACGAGTTAGGGACAGGTGAGATTTTTTTACACTTGTCTTTCACAGAGGAGAATCACCTGTAGGTTCTCTAAGACACCTTTCTAAAGAAGTATACTCCACGTGTCTACCTTTGCTTCCCTACTGGGAGGATTCAAAGGCCAGCACATTTCAGAAGTTATATGAGCTCTATCCAATACTTGTGCTTATGAATTCCCTCTCTTCAGCCAAATTTCCCAACTGCCTTGTTTATTTATTATAATTCCCCCTGGTTCAACAATGGAGCTGGATCCTGCAGTACGTCTTGCACAGCTTGAAAAGAAATTTTGAAAGGATTGTTATTTTATGCACTGCAAAGAAAGCAGATAAAGACCTCTGTAGGTGCCTGGAGTCAAACTTTCCTTGTGCCAAGAGAAAGAAGAAAACACATTTAAAATTCTTCACTGTATGGCACCTGCTCTGAAAGGGAACACTGCTTATAAAAGCAGTCCCAAAATTTACACCAGTGGTTTTTCAAGTCTCTGAAAAGACATTTGCTATACTACTACAGTGAGTGATAGATCGGGGAGACAGAAAAGAGAGAAATGACACATTAGTTTTGCTTGTTTTCACAGACAAGAATCTTGTGGATAAAACAATTTGTTGCCAGGATAAATCTTGGAAACGGGGAAAGCTCCTAGATAACCTTTTCTGTTAGTCCGCCCTCAAATCCGAGGAGAAAATCTAAGAACATGACACTATCAGACCTGTTGTTGAGTCTGAAATGGCAGCCCCTTCTTGCATGTCATGACAGTGGTCTCTCACATGGGGTTGTACCTCAAGCTGACCTTTATGGGTGGGACTGTGAAGAGAGGAGGTAATGGGTTTTGGAGTGCTTTACTTCAGAAACTGCCAGGCTAAATCCAGTTCATACCTAGAGGTGCTGAAAGTGATTAGCATCTGAGGGCTGCTCAGCAAATTGCTGGTCTCCAGTTCCCTTCCTTTGAGATGACCGTCCAAAAAACCACCTTTGTTGCTGGCACTAATTCAGATCTTTTCTGCCAGTGTTAGGCTTGGGCTGCATGACCTGTTGTGCCAGTAAAAGATGCCTTCTGTCAGCACAGTCTGTGTCCATATCCAATGCGGAGGCCTGGAAGGGGATAAAACTTTTTTCTTTCTCTTAAGTACCACCCAGAAATCCCCCCTTTCTTGGCACCACACCACTGGTGCAGATGGTGGATGCTACATTTTCCCTGCCAGTTCAAACAGTGCCAGAGCAAGTCTCCCATGATCCCATTGGGTCCTAAACATTTTCAAGGTCTGATCACATCTTTAGATATCACTGCTTGGAGCAAATGAAAGCCTAGCCACAAAGCACTGATCCATGCAGGGTCTGATCCCAGGTCCTGCTGTGCACTAGCATGTTTCTGTGCTTCCTCGTCCAGGGAAGCACTTAGCACGATACAGAGAGGAGCCCGAGTCCCAAGTAAAATGTTTGCATTGTAGACAGAGTCTTACAGACCTGGTGTGACCCAGTGTGAGAGCAGAAATAAAGGCCTTCAGAGGGGCTGGGGCTCATCAGGTGATGGAGCCAGAACTCCAGGCTGGGTCTGTGTAGGTGGAAAGTGGGCACTGCGAATGACCATATTGTGTCAGCCTGGGGAAGAAACACAAGCCTTCTCTCTTTGGCACTCCTGTTAACCTATTGCCAGAGGCACTCACCGATACTGAAATTTAGAAACTATTTGCAAGCTTTCAGAAACACCTTGTGCAAACTCCCCTGTTGAGTTCACAGAAGGCAATTGTTCTAGCTGCTTGTGGAACCTCAAAGTTCTGCCTGTGCTAGAAGCTGAGGAAAAACTATAGTCATGGGATGGTGCTTCATTACTTCATTCCTCACCTCCAGTGAAAAAATTACAGATGGGCAGGGAAAAACCAGTCTGACAAATGTTCTGGTATGGGGTTCCCAGATCAGTGGGAAACACTCTAAAGGGAAGAATGGAAATCCACTTCCAGAGATACTGAAGACATGACTGGGCAATGTACAAGAGTAGGAACAAGCATTTATTAGAATGATATGGCTTAACATAAGCTTTGGGAGTGATATGTCCTAACATGAGGTTTGGGTTTCATCAGATATTTTTCTCCTTGAAGAGATGATGTCTAA
This sequence comes from Aleadryas rufinucha, assembly GCA_013397815.1. Lineage (NCBI taxonomy): Eukaryota > Metazoa > Chordata > Aves > Passeriformes > Aleadryas > Aleadryas rufinucha. The sequence goes on from VZTH01002835.1 coordinate 527,558, forward strand.
ATAAGCAAGGCTGAAACTTCTTTACTACCAGATGTCCAAGGCTGACTCTACCACAAAAGGCCAATTTAGCAAACTAGAACTGAGCTCTGTGTCAGATGTCCCAGAAGCATTAGGATGTGGGTATTGACACATTTTGAGAGCACCAGCCTTTCCTCTTAAAACTTTTTCACATCCTGGTGCAATCCTAAAAGTCTAAAAGCTCAAGTAAAGAAAGAAATATATTTTAAAAATATAACAATTCTTTCCTCTGCCCATCACATTGGAAGGAGTTTCCTTTTCTAAAACGCTTGCCACATGAAAGGATGGGAACTTTTGCATGCACAGTTAGGTTGGCAAATTTCTTGGCAGTGTTTTGTATTTCCAATGGGTTTGCAAATAATAGTAGATAGATTTTCTACCGTTTTCACTTTCCCTCAACTTTGAATGCTTGTAAATCTTATCTTCTCTGTTACCCCATTTTGTACCTATAAGTTGTACATAGGGAAACAAAATGAGGAAGAAGAAATGTGGGTGAAATATTCTGATTTCTGGGTAAAAACCAATTTTTCTCACCTGTGTCATGTTTTCTCTTCTGCCTGGATCTATCAAGAGCTTCCTCCAAGGTCTCAGCAGGATACCAAACTTGCTTAAACACATGTATGTGGTGAATCCTTTACTGTGTGTGCATGTGCATGTGTATAACTGAATGTTTGCAAGAGAGGCCACAAAGTGAGCACCATTTCAAAAGCCCCTGTTTGTCTTGGCATCTTTCTCCTCTCCATTTTTGTTAATTAGTTGACGAACTCTTGCTTGTGCCTGATGTCCTTCCAAATGAGAGGAGCCTTCAGCCAACTGTGCACCATTATTCAAACCTTCAGTTATTGCTCTGCAAAAGCCTCTTCAAAGCCCGGCCTGCTGCCCCTGTTTCTGTTTATCAAACAGCTGTGTTGAGGTTGGCTGCGTTCGGTCAAGTTCAAGGAGAGGAGCTGCCAAAATTGTGAGAGAGGGAGCAGGGGAAAGTGAAAATGCCTCTCACCTCACAGGGAGTGAGAAAAGGGAAAATGGCAGACCCTGGTCCAGGATGCTATAAATAACCAGTTTGGCACCACTGCACAAGAAACAGTTTGGCTAGCCCTCTCTTCTCTTCTTCTTCCCCACTGGGTTTATTATGTATTTAACCCTCTGCAGCATTTACTGAGGGAGGAGGCTGTGTCAGCCAGAAGACCTCTCTCCAGGTAACCCTTTGCACACCACATAGATCTCCACCATAAACAAAAAAGAGCAATGGACCTAGTCTGGGTCAAGGCTCCTTGGCTTTCAAGTGTTTACTGATGCAACAAGCTCTCAAGCAGGATCACATCAAGTGTAAAATTAAGTAGAGATTGAAAAGTGTGTTTCAGTCCCTTGGTTATAATAAACCCATTGAGATAAGTGAGTGGAAAGGAGGAAAAACTATCATTTTTTTACCAAAGGGAATGTGTACTGACCGAGATGATGGGCAGATCTTATTGCAAGACACATGAAGGTATTCCTTCAGCTTAATTTCTGCAGGAATTGTGCAAAAACCCCAAGAGTCTTTCTCTAGAAGTGTGGACATTAGGAAGGGGCAGTGGCTCAGAGATATCCAAGTAGGGGAATGGAATTAACAATTAGAAGAATGCTGGGAAAGGGCGCAAGAAAATGCTTCAAGCTCTCTGGAGGTTTTGGATGTTTTTCCTGTTTTAAGATGCTCCAGTGTTTTCTGCAGTCTGCAGAGTGTTTCTTAGTTTTGACAAAATGCACTCACCTCCTCCACAGTGTAAAGAACTTTAAATCAAAAGAGATTAGTGTCATATCCAACAGTCCCTTTGAGCACAGATAAATGTGTTGTGCTTATCTGCCATTGGCACCAAGCTGGCCCAGGCAGAGTGATTAATGCCCACCTGAGGCTGAGGGATAAGCCCCATCCTCCAGTCTTTGCCTCAGCTGTGTGTTGGCGTACGGAACCACAGAATGTGTGAAAGTAAAGAGACACAGCTGGTTTGCAGAGAGCTTCCTAGGCAGAACACACTTCGTAGGAGTCCAGGAGAGAAAAAAATTTCATTGCAGATATTCCTAAAAGGCAAGATTTTCCAGGAGCCCTTCTGGCAAAACCATTTGTTTTCTTTGTATTTTCAAGAAACCTCTTTTACCGTTTCCCCTCAGAACAGTTTTCTTCCATCTCTTCAAATAACCTAGACATCATCTGGATCCTCACTTCAGGGTCCAAGGCAAGGCTCCCAGCAGTGTCTCCATTTACTGACCTCTCTCCCTCCTTGTCAGCACTTTGGAGGGGTCTTCCCTGGGTCCTTGTTCCAGGTCTCCCTGACCTTGGCTGCCTCTTAACAAAGTCCTTGGACCATCAGTCGCACACTCTCTTTGTTACTTGATTTGGCCAGCTCTCTTGTTTTCCATTCCCCTCTGGTATCCTTGTCAGTCTCCCAGACAGCTCTCTTCCCCACTCAATTTGTCTTCCTTCAAAGCCTCTTGCGATACCTCTTTTCTAATCTCTTCAAAATCCCTATCCCTGTGTTATTCTGTTTTGCACAAAATGTAAGCAATCATTGGAAATAATCATCTGCTCAGTTTACACTTGCCTTGTTCCTAGAACAGGCTCTGTGCAAGTGACTGTATTTATTACCAGCAGAAAAAAAAATGGTCCAAAATTTTAGGCACTTCCCAGGGTTCAAGGTGGAAGATTCATGTTTCAGGGAATACTTACGTAAAAACGTGTCAACTTGAAATACTCTTTGAATGTAGCCCTAGAACACTTTCCTTCTCTGCTGTATTCAACAACAACTTACTATTCATAAAAAACACAAGAATGGCCAAGCTAAAGATACCAGAACCCTAAATCCCATCTTTGAAGCTGGTCATAAGCCGAGGTTTACCAAAGGAGTAAGAGAAACAGAGGCCACAAGGGGTGTTTGTATCTTTGGATGTGCCTTTCAGCTACTGGTAGCACAGGAACTGATGAAGTAGCAGAGCCCCCTTCAGTGGAGTAAGTAGTGGAAAGCAACCAGCCACTAAAAATGCTCTCAGAATAGTGCTCTCCTAATTTAACAACTTACAGAGGACTTTTTATTTTTTTGCATCTTTTGGTAGTAGTTCTTGAAGATAAGTTTATCTAAAAGAGTGTCTGATTGAAAAGAGGTCATGTTGGAGTTGGCATGTGCACCTGGTGCAGAAATGAGATATTCATGCCAGCTCAGGTGCCTGAGAGCAAGAGTGAAAGTTTTACCAAGTTTCTTAGAGCCACTCCAATCATTCTGCCAGGACCTGTTCAGGTTTTCTCCAAAATATCTTGTTTGACTCAGGCAGACATGATGAGAGCTGATCGTTTGGGCACATAAACTACTGTTCCAGAAAAACATCTAAAGCACCTTCTTTCTTAACGAAACCATTTTATCTTTTAAAGTTTTTCATATCCCTAGTTTGGTCTAGCTGCAGTGAAGACAACTGCTAAATTCAGTAATTTGGCATTGAAATTTTCCCCTTAGCAGAAAATCAGAAGGTGGTCACGCAAGAGGAAGATTTTTGTGCAGTGCCTCGCCTGAGCATCCAGTATTTTCTTTTGGGGATACTCCCTCATTTTCTGGTTTCATTGGGAGTTTTTGGTAGCAAGCAGATTGCCTTAATTCAGATGTTTGTGGAATTGAACAGCAGAGAGAAAAATGCCAGGGCTCAGACCTTTTGCTTGAGAAAAGTGAAACTTCCTTTTGATATATTTCCCCTCAAAACGTGGTATTTATTTAACAGACTCCCTGACTGACTCTGGAAACCTGCTATTTTGACTCAAGAATTTTTCTCAGTGAATTATATTAGATAAATATAACCAAAGTGTGTGATTATGCTGGGTCTATTAACTCCTGATGTCAAAATGAAACCATTCCTTTGGCTCTGTTTTCTCCAGCAATTTGTCAATGGTTTATGTTAAAAAAGCCCCTCCCTATGCCTGAGTGATGGAAACTTTGAAAATCCATTAAATCTTTCATCTGCAGTTAATTGTTCCTGATGTTGCACACTGCACCTATTCACAGTCACACTTTTTTCCTCTGCAGACGAGGTGCTCTCTGCAAGACCTGCAATTAGCACAGCACTGCCCTTCTCTCAGCACTTTTCCTGCAGTGGTGGAACGTGTATTACAAATATCAATTTGAATCCCCTTTGCTTTTCTGGAAGAGCCTGAGCTAAATCCTGCAATGTGCTGACTATCTTCAGCTCCTGCTGTCAGCAGGAGATCTCAGAGGAAGAGTGTGTGTGTGAATCATGCCTCTTCCTGTATTTTACGAGTTTTAAACTGTGGTATTTAAACTCTGTTTCAGACATCTTATATGCCATCCCTGTCTTGTTTGTTCTTCTGTGAGATTAAAATAGCATTTTTGTCTCTTTTCCCTTCTATTTCCCCAGTATGTCTAGTAAGACAACTTCTGCATAGTGAATGGTTTCTTACTCTGAATACATCCTAATGCCACAGTGGGATAGTCTTCCTAGAGAGTCATGGTTATACCAAGCTGCCTACAAGCACTGGTAAGTATAGCTACTTCCAACCTCTGTAAAAGTGGCAAATATCACCACAAATACCAAACTGTTACATTTCATATTTGGAGAAGGAAAAATGAAATTTTGTGATTTTTTTTTTTTTTTTTAACTATAGAGCTATTTGCAACAAGGAAAATGTGTGTGGGGCTGGGAAGGGTGGGAAATCGATTTGACTCAGTATTGCAGCAACCCAGAAATTCCAAAGAATGTTAAAATGGATTAGTAATCTCCCTGATTCTGTTTATTTCTAATCATTAATTTGCTCTGATCCCTATACTTTTGGCTTGATGATAAAAGTCCACCTTAGCAAAAGTTAATTTTATTTGAGAAAAGTTCCTGGAATATGAGTAGGCCTTGGGTTAGCTGTTGGAACTTTGCCAGGCATGACACAACCTACGTGCATTGTTTGTAGGCATTTTATTCTACAAAGAAACTGCCTGACAGTGTTTGCATTGAGGAATAGAGAAGTGACAGCAGCAACACAGGATTGTGCCCAAAATCAGGAGAATTAAATGGACTTGAGTAAACCAAATGCTCATCCAAATTCCAAAGTCTCCTCACAGGCCACAGGGTGCCATCAGTGGACAGCAACCACCTTCTGACAGAAGGTTAAAGATGTTTGCAGACAGAGTCACTTTCTGCCCCTGGCTGACAGAGGCAGAGAAAGGAGGTTGTGGCAGAAGGAAGTGAGAAAGAAATTATACTTTGTCTCAGTCCTTTGACCTCAGAGATTTCCATATAATTAAACCAGGAATATGGTTCCCAGGGATTTTGGGAAATGAACGGTTGCCAAAGCAAATACCACCCCCATGACACCCTCTCTCTCTCTCTCCTTGTAAACAGTCTGTAATCGCTTCATAATAGGCTGCACCGATGGGAAATGGTGATTAATACTGTTTACCACTAAGAAACTCCTGTTGCTTTTTTACCTATGAGTCATTGGAGCCAGGTTATACTATGGATGCAGGGCTACCTTCCTTAGGAATCACAGCTCAGGGAGTGTACTGCCTTCAGTTACTGCTCTGTGATGGGATTAAGGTGAATGAAGCGAGGAGGAGGAGGTTTCCTGCTCTCTATGGCACTTCCCTTCATAGCTCCACAAGCTCCTTAGGGATCAGTAAGCATTTGCAGGACCAGAGGCGTGAGGCAGATGCAGCTGCTTCATTTGTTCAGTGCTCAACGGTGAAGATTCCATCTCTTCTGGTGGCTGTTGAAAACAATGGCACAGAAAGTTTCTTAATTGACATTGTAAACTGGGGAACTGGAACTAGAAGCCACTTCTTCGGTAAAATATTTGAGTTAAAGAATGTAATAAATTCAAGAGGTTTTTTCTTTTCTGTGGTAGGATTAAGCCCAGGTTAACTGGGCAGTTTAGAGGCTGTGACTAGAACTGTGTGGAACATAATCTTGGTGCCCTGAACAGACAGAAGGCAAATTTTCTCAAAGATCCCTTATAGTGCCAGTGCTCCTCCCGGCAAGTAAACTCCTGTTTCTATGTGTTGTATCAGCCCTTAGGAAACACTCCCAAGCTGGGCCATTTGCTCTGTCTCATTTTTCCAAATCAGTAGGATTCAGGCTGAGCTCATGGAGAGAACCAAACAAATATGTTGTTGGAAACATCATCACAGACTCAGACTGGTTCCAGTCTGAGACAGGAACCAGGAGCCCAGTCTTGATTTGTGCCCAAGCAACTGTGATGCCAATGGAAAGTATCCATCTGCTGGGATGTAAGTTGTAGTTGCCTGCTCAGTGAAAATCCTGTGAGTGTGCCTTGTGAGCATGCTGAAATGTCTTTAAAGCTCTCAGTGATCATTAGAACATACAGGGTCTTACTTCCTGCATAACACTAAACTACAAAATTTCATGGGGAAATCCCCTCTTCATACCCATAACTTCTCACTGAAAGTTAATAAATCTCATGATGGCAGCATTTCACCCTTGCAGTAGCACATCTTAGGGAAAATGCCTCACATGGTGTCATGCGCCATCTCTTCCTTCTCTCTCTTTCTTTTCTTTTTTAAAATCCTTTTTATTACTTTATGTGTGTGTGTGTGTATGGTGAGCAGGGAACAAAAATGTCCCACACACCTTTTTTCCCCACACCTTCTGTAGCACTTTTCTTGAATGACGCAATTGACTTGAGCCACAATAGGAGAGCAGTGGTGTGCAACTTGATGAAATACACACAAGATCAAAGCTGAGATGGTTCCGAGCCAGAGAGTGGGAACGTGGGTCTGAACTTTCCCAGAGTCTGAAGGAGCTGGTTCAGCCCATTGTGAAAGTTCTGGGTAGATTCCAGGTGCACATTTTCCTAAAATGTGGAGATATTTAGATCATTATCTCTCATTTGAGCTTATTACAATGAAACATCTTCTCTGTTAACTACTTTTATAACTGGTTTCATGATTTTATTATACTTTTTTAAGAGACTTTTATGGCAGTGTGGTATTTGCTTCAATGTGAACAGGAACATCATGTTTAAAGATTGATGATGCATAACACAAGGTGAAAAGGGGTTCATAACCTTACATGGGATCTTACTCCTTTCTGGAAGTTCCAAACAACACAGCAGTGTCTGCCCAGCAGATAACATTTCTTCCAGCAGCTGCTATGAGAGAGTGAATTCCTAAGGGGCAGTAAGCCAAATCCACCTCTGTGAATAACAACCCCTACCCATTCATTAATGCATTATGTAATTAACATTGAGAATAACATTATGGGAATTAAACTTTTCTTAACGGTCTCCAGTGGAAGTTCTTCTCTTCATGGATTTATAGCTTTGTCAAATTTTAATTATTTGGACTGCAACTTTCCATGTTCATGCTCTGCCTCAGGCTTTTTTTTTTTTTTTTTTTTTT
>VZTH01002835.1:534967-648974 GCA_013397815.1 Aleadryas rufinucha
TTTTATAAGGGGGATTTTTTTTGGTGGGATACTTTTTTTTTGGTAATTAATGTTTTAACAGTCTGGCCATTTCTGAAAAAGGAGATGGAGGAAAATAAATTACTCTTCTAAACCAGACATTTTTTCCCTAACTGTTTTTCTTGAAACAGTCTAAATTCTTAAGGCTTTTGGGAGGAAACCTGAGAGGGAATGAACTGGGAAAGAAGGAGGTGCTGTTATATTGCGTTTAAACCCATGGACATGGTAATGTGCATGTGATCCAGACACCAAAGTCCCTGCATTTCTGAAAAGTGCCAGTCTGTACTATAAAATTTTTACGTGGCAGGCAGATGAGCTGAAATCCTAAACAGAAGGGCATAACCAAAAAAACCCCAGCAGTATAGGTGGTCACAGCAGTATTTGTTCTCTGAGCTACAGAAAAGTGCAGTGAGCTGCCAGCCTCATGGAAGGCCATGGTTGTTAGTCTCAAATCCTCATTTTTTCAGTTTTCTGTGTAAGTCAGCCCAATATCATTGCCTGTGGAGACAGATAGACACCATTTACACATTTTACAAATAAGATTGTGGAAAGGTTTTTAAAAAGATGTGTACAAAGTTAGGATCCCTTTTAAGATAATATGCCTTTTAGAAATATTGCACACTAAATCTAAGTGATTGATTGTGTTGAGTGTACTGGCTTAAGCCATGTTTCCTTCCAGAATCAGGAAGGGGAGCCAGGATTTTGAATATCCATATATTTTTTCTGGCTATCAGAGACATATATGTATCACATCTCCCTTTAACCATCTGTTCTTGTACAATAACAACATACTACCTCTGCCAGTTGCTCTTTCAGTTCCCATGGCAGATAGCAATGTACATCCAAAGGCAGTGGGATTTGGCTGATGCATGAGGTTCATGCCCACCCTCATCCTGCCTTTTCCCTTACCAGTGTGAACTTACAAGGAGTAATTAAAGACCCAAGTCTACTGTAGGGTCGGCACCAGCTTGTCAAGTTTGCCAGGCAGCATGGAAGAGGACTCTCTGAAATGCTCTCACATCCATCCGGGGTTACTTCCTCAGCATGTTATCCATGGGCTCCTCTTTCAAGATACTGGATACCCACAGCCACTGTCTGAAAACCATGAGGAAGCCACTCCCAATACAGGCTTTTTCCCTTTGGTGTGTTTTCTTATAGGAAGACATGAAATAGGAGAGGGAAGGAAATAATCCAGATTACTTCAAGAGTGCTTTTGTTAAGATGCTTGTTTTAGAAACATTTCTTCTCTTGAATGTCCTAAATTCTTCAAATCTTACTCTCTGATAAAGCAAATGTTTGTAGAAGCTAAAAATAGCTCTATACCAAGTTAGAAGGCTGGGACTAGAAAGGATCACACTTGTTTCTTGCCATGATTTCTTGTCACACTCCCCAGTCGGTGGAGCTGAAACCTCATGAGAGGCCTTTCTGCAGATCTGCAGTGACAAATGACAGTGCAGCTCTGGAGAGATGGTTGAATATTCAACATGTTTGCATTCCCCATGAAATCAGTCAAGGCCTCTTACCAACCAGGATGTTGTAGTCTCTAACCAGTAGACTCTACTCTCCAAATTCTGCTGTGAGCAAAACAGGTGCACCTTCTTTTTTTTTCTTTTTTTTCCCCCCCAAATTGATTACCTCAACTATTCACTTTATTATAAGAAACCTAAGGAAAAGATGAAGTGCACGAACTTCTGGCCACCTGGCAGTTGCAGCTCAACCATCAGAAATTACAAATTGATGCTGGTTGCTTTGTACTGTTCCACAGGAAGATTTATGTCTTTATGTAGCCAGTGCTGATGGAATAGATCAAACTGGGCATGTAAAAGAAATAAAGATTTACTCAGCGTTTGAAAACCTGGTTTCAATGCCTCATGGAAGAGTGTGGCAAATATTTTGTAGACATGCAAATATATCACACTAACAAAGAAAGTCTGGGTAATTTGTCATTAAAGCTGCAGCATTTCACCCCAGTGCCCTCTCATTCCCAGAAAAGTCCTCTAAGCTGCCGGGGAAAAAATTTCCCAATGCAGAAAAAAAAGCATACTGGGCTTCCCAGTGACCATCAGACTTTAGAAATGGGCCTGAAATAAGACTCAGTCTCTGTCCCCTCCTTCTTTCAAGATGCACTGTGTTTCCCCAGCCAAGGAGAAAATGGTTTTGATTTGCTGCACAGTTTGCTTTCATAGGAGAAATGTGTTTGGTTGAAAGCTAAACTGGACGGTTGTGGGTCCATAAGGCCAGAGACTCTAGGAGGAGCTTGCAGGCAGTGTATGGTGTTGGAAAACTCTGCTTTGGCTTTCCTTGCAGATTCTCTGGCAGAGTCACCGAGACTGCACTGTGCTTATGCCATGCAGGGCTTTTCAGTAAACATATTGGCACACTGGTATTATTTTAATTTTAATTTTGAACAAGGGACTGCTCAAGGAAAGAGACTAGACTTAAACAGATCATCTTTCCTCCAAGCTTGCTGCCAGCAGGAAGAGAAGTTGGTTTTCATTCATGCCCATTTGGCAAGCCAGGTCTGTGACTTAGCCTAGATTATGTGTTCAGAGCTATGTACAGGATTTTAGTCATTCTTCTTGTGCTGCTTATACTGCATTGGTCACTTTTGCCCAGACATTTCCCAAGACATGAAAAGGACATCCATTTTGCAAAACTGTCAACATTCCAAAAAGGTCACCAGGCACACCAGGGACAGGAGGGATTTAATACCCATGTCTTGCCCAAAAAATATAAAACAGCTGAAGGTATGGCAGGTTTTTTCTGCATTTTACATTAAGGGTCCATTCAGAAGCTTTGGTCCCATGTAGGACTTGAACCTGAAACATGCTGCCTCATGCAAGAATTTTGCTATTTGAGACTCCTTGTTGCAAATACATTTCTTTGTCAATGATTCATAGCAGGTTCTTTCTTGGATGACTTGCATTTCATTTTTTGCTTTCAAATGTATATATTGTGTGAGTCCAGCTGTGAAGTCATTGAAATAAATAGTCCTTTTCCCTTCTCTGTTCATGGGCAATTTGTTGCTGGGATTTTTATCTGTTCTGATTGGGCAGCTTGGCCACATGATTTATTTTAAATTCACTCTTTGTTAGGCTCTCTCCAAATTTACTAGCTTCCAGCCTGAAGCAGGTTTCATCCTTTCAACAGGTAAAAGAATGCCAAAGCTTGTAGGATTGGATAAGCACAGGACTGAGCACAAAATCATTTGCTGGAACATTTAATGAGGAGCAAAGAGAAAAGGAATAAATCAAAGGGAAATTGCTGATTAATACCAAAGTGTATGCATAAAAATACATGTCTGTGACTCATCTACTGGAGAAAGAGAGACTCCAGATAAATCCAATTTGCTCTCTAAAAAGTGAAAATTAGAAGGACTGTCTTGGAAAATAAACTAACAATCACTTGGGTGCATCCAGATCAATCTGACTCCTACCATCTGCTGAGGCTTTGTGGGAAATGCATTGAATTCTCCTTCCCTACACTACTTAATTTTACAACCTTCCTGCTCATAATGCTGCTCCTTAGATATGTCAAAAGAATGTAATCTCTGCTTAAGGACCAGGACCTGCCAATGCCCAGTTCATCCATTCAGTGTCCTTGCTGAAGAAATAATAGGGAGAAGGCAACATGAGGCAGACTTTAGTCCCATTGAATAGCAAGGTTATCACAAACTGTTGAAGACCACAAGAACTTTAGAGATAAAAGCAGAGGCTACAGCATGGATGCGCTAGAATCAGCTGAGTTATAAGACCAATATGAACTTGTCATTTACAAGCTTGTTCCATTAATAATAAAAAAGAAAAGTACACTGGAAGAACAGATAGAAGAACAGGTAGATGTATCTGCTGTCTAGACTCTGCTTTCAAGCACATTTGAGCAGCAAAAGTACCAAAAGACAGGTACTGAAAAACATCTGAATAACCTGGTAAATCCTTATGACAACTCTTAGGAAATCTGAGGAGGAAGAGGGTAGCCAGATTTGCTAACTCTTAGACTGCTCAGTGAGTTTGGAAGTTTTGATCAAAATGGGCATTCTCAGCCTTCCCCTGTCAGTCATCTCACAATTCAAGAAATGGTATCACTGGAGAGTGACATCAAAGCTGAAGGGACAGGGAGAGGAAGAAATGAGAGATAGGACACAACATAAACAAGGAGAAAGCTGTCCTGTCTTTTATACTTTAGAATCTGCATTTTACAGCATATCTAGGTCTTGCCTGAGGACTGTAACATGTCTACTGCCTGGCAGTGGAAACTTTCCTTTCCATGGAAAGGCCATGTTCAAAGAAGAGGTCCTGTGGTCACAATATCTTCTCCTTCTATCTCTTCTCCAACAACTCAAATGGAAATTTTCATCAAATCTGGAGATGTCACCCTCCAGTGACATAATTTCTTCAGTTGTAAGGTGACTACACATATTGTAGGAGTTAAGAGAGCAATAAAGGCTTACTTTTTGGCCAGCAGAGGCTTGCAGGCTCTATTCTGAGGTGAAGAAATATAAAAAGTGGTGCAAAAGTCAGGAGACAGGGGCATGGTCTTGTTTACATAAGAAGCAAATACTAAATGTGATGATGAACTGAAGTGTCCGTGACAGAACCTTTCTCAGAAAGTCATCTTATTGACTATAATAACTCCTCAGTGAGCCTCCAGAACTGCAATTACTATGGGTATTTGAGTGAGTATTTGAATAGAACATTTACATGGAGGCTTAATCTCCTTTTATGTCAGAATATAGAGTTAGTCATCTCAGAACAAACTGAGGAATGCATAACATGTATGGTGAAGGGCACATTCTGATGTTTGTCCCAAGAATAAGCCTCACAAAACTACCAAGTGTCACTTTTCCTGTAATTTGCTTTGTTTTAATATTATTCCATTTTCCCTTGAGCCATCCTTGAGCTGGCATTAACGGGATGCACTCCATTAACCTCCATGAAGCCAAGGCCTTCAAAGCTCTTAATCTGACAGTGTTTTACTTTACTACGGGGTGTAAATCAGCTTTAATGCCAGGACTGGAGGCACTGTAATCTAAGCCTGGAAAAGTTAAAAGGGTGTTGCAATGCATGTAAAATCTATATGAAATAGAAGGATGCTTTTTTCCCCTGAAGGAAAGAAAATGCTTTATTGGTTAAGCACTCTGATGTTCCCTTGGAGAGGCTGGTGGTGGTTTTTCCCTTTTTTAAAAAGGGAAAAAACAAGTACAAATTACTTCTGCTAGGAAATACCAGCCAATAATTGGTAGATGTAATTCTGCAAAGTGTTAGTGGCGAAATCTTTCTGCAAGATGCATTGGGCCAGTTTTGAGGCCAATTCCTTCCGGGTAACCCAACCAAATCCCACAGCACAATGCTGCAAACCATTCAGCCTGTTTCCTGCCTCCTGCCTCAGAGGCTGGCTTTCATAGGAAAGGGTTTTACTTCTCTCATCCACCTCAGAAACTCAGCTCCTGCCACTAAATAGCCAAAATGGTTTTGAGATATTCCGTTAAGGCCCAAAGCCACTGACCTCAGTGCTACTGAATTTCAGGCAAGATGTCCCTTCTGGTTTCATTTCTCTTGAGCAGTCTGAGCTCAGAGGCTGTAATTGTGGGTTACAGGCATAGAAACAGTGAGCACAAGAGCAGATCCTTGCAGCAGGGAGGCTTTGAATGTGATAGGAAGGGAAATGTCTGGATTGAACTTGATTTTAATTTTTATAGCTGGCACCAAAGGATATTTGGATTATTTTATTCTCTTATAAAGACTCCATTTGTCCACCAAGTGNGGCTTGGAACATCAGCACTAGAAGCTGGAAAGAAATGGTGTCCAGCTCCATTTTAGAATGGTTGTTCTAAAGAAATGCTGCAAAGGATTAGCTTTGATATTTTAGACTTCCAGGGAGGAAACCAAATTAGCATCAGAAAGGAAGATGTGTGGGTTGCCTCAAGTACAACTGATGGATTTAATGTTAACATTATGAGAGTCATGCCAGAAATTTTCACTGCCACAGAAACCCAGCAGCGGGAATAGGTAAGGTGCCCAGGAAAGTGGCACTGAGAATATGAACTGGAGTCCAGATGGCTCTTCCAAAAGGGACACTGGGAAATCATCCTGGCAAAAAACAATCCCTTTCTTTGCTGCCTCTTTACAGACAGGGCTACAGTTGAAAATTAATGCAATTAGCTGGATGACCTAGAAAGAGGCAGAGAGAGCCTCTCTTTTCAGAGAGTTTCTTGTGGTTGGACCAAAGTCCCATTCAGGAGAAGCATCCAGCAAGAATTTCACAGCTTACTGAAAAGTGGTTCAATGCAATGTGGTTGAATTGAATGCAATGTTTCACATTAGTCCTGTGCTCAATCTGAGCCAATCACTTTCCTCCCAGTGACTCCAGGGAGTCCCTAACATAACGAGGTAATGAATCTTGATTGGGATTCTAAGGGATGGGAACCACACAATACAAAGTAACATTCAAAATGCTGAATTTCTTAAAATCTGTGTCATGAATGTTAATGTCACAGTATGACAGAATAACTTTCCACTACCTGTGGTCTCAGACAGAGACAAGACCCACAGTTCAGAGAAATGTTTCCAATTATGACAGCACCCACAGGGTTAAGATGCCAGTCGTCCCAGAGTTATTTGTAGCTCTGAATCATTTCCCTCTTTTAAGAACTTTTCTTTCTCTTTCATAGTCTGGCATAAGAAGCCCAGTATCTAGACCCCAAACTCTGCTGTCCAGAAAAAATCCCTTGTTCCTTGCCCTTGTTTCCCTTCATTGTCTCATCAACTCATACCATTTCGCCCAGCCAGGAAGGCACACATAAATGAGACATAAGGGAGCCTACTGTAACCAGACCCCATGAATCTCTTATCCCTGAAGAGCTTTAAAGCCATTTTCCCTCCTCCAGGGACTCAAACGCTGCATCTCCAAAAAGCACTTAGCCTCTGCCAGCCTAGGTCCTGGGAACTTGAGTTTATTCACAAACTCACATGTTCCAGCTGACAGCATTAAGCAGTGGCTGCCAAGCTGACAGGCCAGTGAGTGAATGTTTTTTATTAAAAATAAATAACATTTTTTAAGCAAAACTCAGTGACCTATATCTTCACCTTTGAAATAGGATGGGTATTAGATCTCTGAGTTGCAATTCACTCTTTACCTGTTGGACCTTCCAAAACTGACACAAATCACCCCTCTGCTTTAATGTCTTTGATGTTTTTTGATTTTTCTCTCCACTGGTATGGAAGAGAAAACTTTTTTTGTTTTTACATAAACTCTAGAGAATTGGTTTTGAGTACAGTAATGCAGACAGGTTTCTAAGATACGTGCTTCAAGTACACGTTAATGTTCTTATTTGAACGCCTACAAAAGTTGGCCTGATACATAAAGATACAACATGTACTGATACATGTGCCAGTTGTGTTTGATACAAATCTAGAAACCAAGCTGCAAGCATTTTGTTTTGACTCTCTGGGCCAAAATGTAAAGACCTCATACTTAGGTGCAAATGAAGCCTGTTTCCATTCAAGTCTTTTTTTAGTACATTTTTTTATTAAACCATTAAGAGTATTCTTAGACAATTAAAAAATATTAATTTACTTAAACAGGGATTTGCAGTTGTAATTTAAGAACCTGAACCAAATTTTATCACAAGAATAGGAGAAAGAATGGATTTTACATGAATGAAGGATTTTGCTTAGTCTTACACTGAAAACTTAAATTAAAAGGTGAGCATTATTTCTAAAAAATAAATCCTTACCAATTATTTGGTTTTAGTAATTTTTGAAAAGTGTTTTAAGGGTAGTTTCTGGTCATTCAAAACATTTTACTTAAAGAACATCTAAAATACTTTTTTGTACTTCGGAACCAAGCAAGTACCTGCTGAGGAGGCTGTCTGTTTGTCCATACTGCATCCAAAGGAGCTGGTTTTTTCCTTCCTGTGAGATTCCAGCCCAGGCTTTCCTGAACCAGAGAGGATGAATAGCCAAGAAAAAGGGGTTCCTGGTAATGAAGAGAGGAAACAAAAAGCTTTAGAAAAAAGTTTTTGCAATCTTGTCTTGCTGACTGTTTGTAACATGTCATAGAGTTTTTAAAGGGCCTTTAAGGGAAGTCATTCAACCAGATTTGCTATGTCACTTTCCACTTCATGAGTTTTTCAGAAAAGTCTGAGAACAGCTGAGTAAAACATAGGAGTGAGGTTTGAAGGATGTGTAACAAATCACAAGAAGGAAACCTCTTTGCCATCCAGTTCTGAACTCATAATTTAGCTAATCTCACCTGTTTGGAAGTTTCCAGATGAGGTGTGATCATAGCCAAATTTCACCTGGAAACCCCTTTGTACCAGCACAAAAACTAAGTGACTCTTGCACATTCAGCATGCTGAAAAACCTCCCAGGAGTTTAAGTATCACAGATGAGAAAACAGATCCTTGTATATTAAGCTATTATTCTGAGGTGATCTGGTAAAATTATGGTGGAGCTGAAGACTGATGTAGGATTTCTGGATTCTTAGGGCTAAGCTTACGGGGCAGAATGATTGGTGCTGGAGAAGATGTGCTTGAACTGATGTTATCAAGATCAAATCAGTGTTCTGCAGTTTAACTTCCAACCAAACATTACTGAATGTATTGTGTGGGGGTGTATGTAACTGTATTAATTTAATGCATACACATAAGTATGATGGATTTCTAATTACTAACTTCCTACTTTTTCAAGCAGTCTGGGACCATTCACTGTGAGGAGGAGGGACAGCGTTTGAAGCCAAGTTATGTTTTCTTGAGTTAATATGACTGTGTAAGGTTTTCTAGCTACAGAGCCGGGATAAGATCTAGAAGTTGCCCAAACACTGCTGAATCAAATACAGAGGCCTTCCTAAAAAAAAGAGAAATACCAGTCAAGGAACAATAATGTCAACATAAAACTCAGCTCATGGCTTCTTATTAATCTGTATCATGAACATTATTGCAGAATTGAAAATCCTTCCCTCCACTGCTTGTTGCTGTTTGAGGAGTGGGGGTTGAGGGGCAGAAGCATTATACTTATGTCAAATAGAGCCTTTTGAAGGCATTATGGAAGGGACTGGTTTCTCTCCTTTCCATTCCTCTTCCATTTATTCATTCATCCATATTCAGTCCCTTCCTCTGTACCTAAGACTCTATTTATCCATCAGTGAAGATAAAATCATAGAATCATAGAATCATAGAATCATAGAATCATAGAATCATAGAATATGCTGAGTTGGAAGGGACCCATCAGGATCATCAAGTCCAACTGCTGGTCCTGTTCAGGACACCCCAAGAGTCACACCATGTGCCCAAGATCATTGTCCAAATGCTTCCTGAACTCTGTCAGGCTTGGTGCTGTGACAACTTCTTTGGGGAGCCTGTTCAAGTGCCCAGCCACCCTCTGGGTGAAAAACCTTTTCCTGATATCCAGCCTAAGCCTCCCTGACTCAGCTTCCTGCTGTTTCCTTGAGTTCTGTCACTGGGCACGAGAGCGAAGAGATCGGTTCCTGCCCTTCTGCTTCCCTTTGTGAGGATGTTGAAGCTTGATGTCTTTTTTATATTGTGGCACCCAAAACTGCTCACAGTACTCAAAGTGTCCTGTACCAGCCCCACTGCCATAACCAGAAAAAGATATTATGCCAGGGACCCTGTGAAAGTCCTTATAAGAGTCCTCGGAGAGAGATAGCGAGCTGATCAATGTCCTTGCTGATAAGCAGAGAAGCTGAAAGTCTCCTGCCAGAGAGGAGCTAGAGAACTAGAACTGCTTTCAGCTGTGTCAGGTCAAGCAGCTCAAGTCTGAATATCTTCAGATATGCCTTGGCTTTCCAAGTAAATACCATCTAGTCTCTGCAGCTTCTGAGGATTTTTCAACTCAGATTCTGACCTTAGGCTACGGTCTTTTCAGTCCTGATCCAAAATAACTCTGCTGATTTCAGTAAAGTGACTCTGGATTTAAGCCACTCAGTGCAAAATTGGAATTTGTCCTCTTAGAGACTAGCTGTCCCGGCAGAGTTTATGTGTGGTGCTCATTCAATCACTACGAATAAAGCACAGCAAGCTGGGGGTGCAGTGACCTTCTTACTGCCTCCCTTGTGTCACCCAAAGCAAGAGAGGTCCTGCAAAGTCAGCCATCCAAAGCACAGAGCTGGCTATAAACAATCCAAAGGGCCCTGTTTTCCCAATGCAAGGGAAAGAGCTGCTTGGGCAGCTCTGAGATGTATGGATCGTGTTTAGTCTACATGCTCAAAAATAATAATAATAAAAATATTGTTCAGGCCAGAAGGAATTTACAGGCTTAGAACATCATGGAAAACAACTACCTTAGTCTGCAGAGTAAAAATATTCCAGAGAAATCCAAATAAGCTGCTCCTCATCCTATTAATTCATCAAACTTGGCCATGCATCGCTGTCTAGCACAGCACCCTTTCCTAGGCAATAATCTTCCTCTTCATGGTCAGTCATGAGCTGTGAGAGTTTCCTCCCAGCCTGTGTGAACTTGATTGGCATGGGACATTAGCCAAACAGCCAAATTTTCCTCATGAGATTCAAGCTCTCAGATACCAAAGACCCTCTTCCAGCAGCATTAGGCATAGGGCGATGCACTGTTATTTATATGAGGCTCAGATCCTCAGTTCCCCTTTCATGGGGAAGGGGATATGTCTGAAATCACACCCTTAGGAGGATCACGTCGCTCTGGAGCTAGGAATGTTGGCCTCAAGATAATTAGGCCAGACACATTTCAATGGCAAATCGTATTTTTCACAGTCCGAGCAGCCAGACATGTTTACCTCAATTCCCAGGATAAGCAGAAGTTAGAACACTGAGACACTCACCATCATTCAGCTTAGAGGCTTAAGCTCTTTGCTGGGAGCTAATTTGGGAACACTAGGCAGCATATCAAGGCTGTCTCAGCACCGCCATGTGCAGCTGCAAAAAGCCATTCAGAATTGCAGCTGGACGCCTTTTGCCTCATCTTAACAGCTGCCATAAATATTCCCATCTGATTTCCTTCATGTTGGGACAGGAGGCTGAAGATTTAACAACACTGATGGCAAGATCTAGATTGGAATGTTGGATAATCTTTATAAGAATGATGACTTTGATTCTCTAGTTTTTATCTATTGAATCTTGTGTCTGTTTGGAAAAGGAAATCCCTGGATGGAAACTTCTATTTGTGATTCCAGATAATCCAACCATTCCACAGCATCTGTCACAATTGTTACTAGACAAACAGCATTAAGTTCTGGACATGTCTTTGAAACTTTTGGGTGAAAGAACCTAATTATTTATTCTGGAAAGAAAAATGCACTGATTCCTCTAAATTCACTTTATGTATGTTCATTTATGAATGAGGAAAGTCCAGGTGAATTCACTCCGGGATTTGTACCTCTACATGCATCGACAGACAAACTGCTGAAGTAACTGGGAAAAACTCCACTGAGATCAATGGTTCCACCATCACTGATTCTAGAGCCTGGCTGGATATGTGCAAAGAAATTGTCAATCACTCTCATTTCAGAAACCTACACCCCTTCCATAGCCAAAAAGTTTAAAGTAAGTCAGCCAAAGGAAATCCTGCCCATCCTTGAGTGTGGGTTAAGTGGTTTTGCCAAAGAGGCAAGCACAGCTTATAGAACAAAAGCTATTATTTTTTTACTGAACACAGAGCTTCTGTTTAAATGGATGTACGTTCATGAACAGTACAGGCTGCCCTACAGTTTTCTGAAACACATGGAGTTGGAAGAAAACACCTTTAAGTTAGGGGTTTGTTGTGATCTCATTGTTCACACATTGTCTAGAGCCACTACTGGGCACATCCTCTACAGTTGAGCTGTTCAGTGCCAAAGGGTTTCCTGCTGCCCTGTCATAGGTAGACCTCCAGACTACCCAGAGGCAGAAGAGAGAAATAGGGTTCCTCTGGGGAATATGTCCACCTCATTAGTCACTGATGCTCTGTCTGAAATTCAGACGGGCTGGCAGTCAGCAGAGAAGAGAGTAATGCTAGCAAATAAATTATAACATTCACCAGCAACTCAGTGGGTAGGGAAGCAAGGTAGGACCCTATGTTTCCCCTTTGCTCCCAGCTCAGCTCTACTGATTATTCCAGAACCACAGCTATGCCCAGTGAACAGGACAGGGATTGTTTTCATTTTATCATGTTGAGTATTTCACTCAGGCACCAACTGAGAAGTTGTTCCTGAGCTCTTTAGGTTTGCTGCATGAGCCTAGGCTAAGGAAGTCATGGTTCATATACATAGGAGCTAGAGTCATTGGCATTTTCTATGAAAATATGCACCTGGTTTTAACTTCTTTTGGGATAAGAGGCCAGAACACTAAATCTGATGATTTATAGCCTCATAGAACATGCAACCAGAGTACACACTTCCTTGGATGACCCCTGAGTTGTTTCATGCCTACCAAAAAGCCCAGCACTGCTATGAGGGTCAAAGATCCGTGATGCTGGAGCTTTCAACCAGCAGTGTGATGTGTGGGCAGGCATTAGAAATGTGTTCACCTGGAAAAATCTGTGTTCACTGTAACACTGAAGACAGAAAATGCTTCAATTTTACACTTAATCTTTCATGTGACTATCTCTATTCTCCTATGCTGGGGTAAAAGTAATCCCAACCACAAACAAAGCCAGTCTTCTCCCAAAAAACCTATCTCATCTTGTCCCAGCATTGCTCCTCTGGAATTGAAACCCTAGATAATTTTCAAGGAAGGTGTAGGCGCGGTTGTAGATGTCTGAGTGTGGAGGGAGGTAGCCACAACTCAGAGCTGTAATCTCAGCAACTAAGATACTGATTTTTGTTTACCATGGGTCCTTGCATATACATATCAGAACCAGCTCAAGCATCTTAACTTCAGTACACAGAGCTGCCAGGAGACATGCTGTGACTAAATGCAGAAGACTGTGCTCTAAGGACTTCTTTTGACCCTGGAATGATGGCAGAAGATTATTTTGGCCTCTTCATTTGTCCCAGCCTTGGTGCTGTAGAGCATAAGATAATACTTTGCTACAGATCATAGTTTCAGACTATTTGATAAACAGGAGTCTATTTTTAGGCAATAGAATTGCCTAGGGCACTTGTGAAATCTCCATCTCTGAATGGTTTTAATAGCAGGTTAGACAAATCATTTCAGCAAAGGCAATTTTGCCATGAGGCAGGCAGATTCTCTCATCTCTGTTTTATGTGACTCAGTATACCATAAAGAGAGAGGAAGAAAAGAAACTTAAGGCTAGATTGGCAATACTTGCATCTATTTTGCAGCAGGCAAACAGTACTGTTTGGGGACAGATGGAGATAAAGGAAGCAGGAGAGGAGCTGAAGAAATGATGCACCAGAGAAAAAGAACTGACAAAGAAAAAACGGGTAGAAATTAGATTCCTGACAAGAATTTGGAAGCAAATCAGTGGTGCCTCTCTCCCATCTAAGGGACTCAGCAAAGGCAGGATCTAATGAATACTGAATTTTAACACACTGATTCAAGAAACATATTAGATCCCCCTCCTTTGAACCAGTCACCTCCATGGAAAAGTGAATGAACAGATAATGCTGGGTTGACACAGCCAGTGCACTTCTAACATGTAATCCATATACCCGCTGAGCATTTATGATCTCTCATCCGCCCCCTGTTCAGTTCACTTAAGCTTTTTCTTGATGCTGAATTTCTGCAAAATGACAGCTACAAAACTAGCTGGAATCCTTGTGTCCTCCTATTTCTGTGTGCACCTGTTTGCTACGTCTAATATTTTATTCTTGTGATATGACATGGGATTTTTTGGATCTAAGCTTGTGCAACCCTCAGGACAAATGGGAGGAGAGATCAGCAAATGGCTGATCATGATGGGAAAGTCACAAAAACAGCTCCTCTTTTTGGAGGTAATATTCACCTTGATTTGCAGCTCTTTATAAGACACTTTTTTAGCCTGATCTGGGGAGGCACACATACTTTCCAGGCAGAGGGTGGAGCAAAGAGGGTAGTAAGATTTGGAGACAGGTTTCATAGTCTGCTCTGATAATGCTGTGGGGTGGGGAGACAGGATTCTGTTTTAGCTGTTTCATTTTCCTCCAGGTTTGGCTGCACTGTCTGAGCTGTCTTCAGTGAGGGCTTTACCAGCAGTCTCCTCTTCTGTCCCACCATGTCAACAGACCCTGCTGCACTTAATTAAGAGCTAGACACTGCAGACAGCAGCATAGCAGTCCCCAGCAGTTTTACAAAGGAGCACATGTGTAAGGGAAAAGAGAGCATTTCCCATGCAAACCAGGGTTTGCACGCTCTGCCAGGTCAATTACAAGCTTTTTCAGCCACAGAGGAAACAGCTCTTTCTCCTTTTTATTAAAATGGCTGCTCCATCCCATTGTGGACTGAAAGAGGTACTTGGCTGCCCTTGCATCCCAGCTGACCTCCAGCCACAAGCCTAGGTCTTTACCAGAAAGGAGAGGGAACCATCAATCTCTAAATGAAGACATTGTCCTCCTGATTATCTCTTTGTTGCCAGCAGTGGGTGAGGCTGTAGAAAGGAATAGAGCAGTTCCAGCAGTGTGTCCCAGCCTGGATGAGGCTTTTCTTCTGTCTCTGCATAATCTGCTCTGTCAGGAGAGCTGTACCTATACATGAGGCATGAATTTTCTGGAAAAGACTGTTCTGCCCATCTTCTCCTGCCAACACCATTCAGTGTAGCACACCATTCCAGCCCATATGTCGTAACACCATGTTGTGTCTGGAGGCCTCTACCAGTTTCTTTCCTTGCCTGGGTTTGGATTAACCTGGCCCTATACATCTAGAGAATCAGTTTGGAGAAGGTTTTGACCAATACGGGCAGGGGACAGGTATCAGTGACTGGGGTTCACTGAAGTAAGAAGATAGGACATTCAGAGGTACCTGGTTCAGGGGTCAGGATAATGAAGGTGTCCCTATAGGAAAGAAAGCATAGATTACATGGCCTGGTCTTCTACTAGTTGCCTGCAATGACAAAAAAAAGTTTGATGGATTAGTTTGTATGGGTGGGCTTCAGGCTGGAGACCAGGAGGATCTGCCAGGACCAAGGTTCGGATCAATAGCAAGACTGGAAATCTTGCACCATTGAAGTCTGTGGGAAAGCTCCAGCTGGTCTCACTGATCACAGGACAGTATTTTTGGTCTTTCCTTGACCCTGATAAAAAGGGTCTAATTTGTCTAGTGAAAGACATGTTCTCACCATCACCTACTGACTTACCTACCAGCTGGGAATTCAATGCTAAATTCACCTCATCCTCATGAAAGTGTGCTGCAATATTGGACCATTCCACTTTTTCTGAAGAAGTATCATACAAAGAGGGCTTTCTATTTCTGTAACTTCTGACCTTCCTGAATTTGAGAATACTTGGGGGAAGATATCGTGGGTGCAAATTACTTTTTGCTGTCAATTTGCATACCTTCCACCAACGCGTACTATCACTCACTGTCCAAGCACAGTGAATCATACCTCTCAAAATGCCCCTTCAGTTTCTAATTAGCACATTCTGGCTGAGCAGCCTCAAGATTTTCAATTTATCTTGTAGGAAACAGGTTAATGTTAGTAAGACAGACACTGTATCTGAGGAACAGAGCTGCAAGAAAGGGCTTCCACTTTGCCAACTGCTGAGTAACATGACTTTAAGAGGGAAATAAATTGCTGTTATAGTTTCTGTGATGATTTGGTTGTTTTGGGCTAACCAAGGTGTAATTTATTACACAAAGTGTAATTTACAGTTTTGCTTTGATGTGATGCTTCTTGCTCCTTCCCTACAAGAGTTCAGTGTGCTGTTCAGGCCATCTTCTCCCCACTAGGTGTTTCCTACAATTCCTTCCATTGTCATCCACGTTCTGCTGCTGTCAGCTATGGTTCCCTATGGCTTCAAAACATGGGCTTGGCTTTTAGGACTTCAGTCTGAGCCCATTATACCAAAGAGTCCTTTTTTCCCTCCACTATCCCAGGCCCATGATGAAATGCAATTTGCATTGGAGGACAATATCTGAAGCAAACATTCCCCACTGAGTATTTTCAAAGAAGCTTGGATGTACTCCTTGAAAGACAGCAGTGGTTGCTCCAGGGCTTTCCAGTCTTTCCTCTGGAACTGATCTACACACACAACAACATGGTCCAGAAACATGGGATTAATTGAATGTGTTGGTTTCCATATGTCCACAACACAAAGGGACCCAGTGTCTGTCATATCCATGATGATCCATGTATTAAACTCCTGTCATTACAGACACAAGCTGTTTACTCCAGTGTCACTCTGAGGCTCCAGCAGCTGCTTAATTTCCTTTTGGCCAGGCTTGTCTATTGCTTTCCACTGCTATTTCATCTCCAGTCCTGCCCATGGGAGGGATGAGTAAGTGATGGGGAGGAGGTGGGCAGCGATGGCTCTGACAGAGGGATGTTTATGCTGGACTTTCATGTTGTTCCTCTGTATCCAATGGAGAACAGTCCATCTCCCCTGCACAGTGAGAGTTGCATAAAGCATCTCTGTGTGTTTGGAGGGAAAGGCTGAGTTGTGCCGATATTCCAACCGGTTCATCATGTGCAATTGGGAGGCTCTGATGAACTCATTCCTTTCTACCACCCTCACTGACTCAGATCTCCTGCTTGTCTGTGATGGGATTGAGCAGTCTTGGCTCAGCTCTGACACATAAACCCCTATGCAGGCCTGAATCTCTTCTCCTTTCGTTAGTACTTCAGCACCTTCAAGGTATTGTCCATGTTATGACAGAGCACTGGCTTCAAATCTGAAGAAATTCCTCTGTGGTATTTATGTCCTCTCAGCATGGCTAGGAAAATTGATTCTCCTGGCACCCACTGGGATCCAAGAAGGGAAAAAAGAGTGGTGCCGACACCCACTTTCCCAGATGCACAAAGAAGGATTAGAACACTCTGTCCCCAACCTTTTCATGTTTTTAAACTGTAGAAATGTAATTTTTTTTCCCCAGAGAAAATTTTTCACATGGGATTTTTTTGCAAGTTTACACATTTCTTTTTGGCTTTGCCACAGTGTTCATTTGTGGTTGTTGTGTATTAATGAAAATCTACGAAGATAAAAACTAGCATTCTTTGAAACATTTGGATTCTCCTGTTCAAAAGAGCTCTTCATTTTGAATTTTCTGTCTTGTCTTATGCTTTAAAGTACTCAAGAGTGACACAAGTTGACCTATTTCAGAAGAGATAAAATATTTCATTGATACAAAGTATGTTTTCCCACATTTTGCACAGAAACTGGCATGTAGTTCTTCTCCTTCTTTCCTCTATTGTTTTTTCTTTGTGTCAGAATCTCCAGGAAATAGGAAAATCCCCAGAGTACTCCAGAGCCTTTGCTGCTGACACACACGTTTACTAGATTGCAGGGCATTTCAAGATGTCTCTTTTCTGAACACTTAGTGGATGCACTCCAGCCCACATCATGGCTTCTTACGCCTTTCTCCCACTCCAAGTTGCCATTATCTGGCCTCTTTGCTGCTGTTACCACTCTGACAGGGAGCTGCCCAAATGACAGGTTTTCTGTCCTTTCTCCACATTGCTTTGCTTGGAGCTCTGTTCCAGCAGGGCTGCCACTGGAAAGAGTTCCTAGTCCCTTTGGTTCCTTGTCTTTACCCACAACTGAGGCTGGAAAGCATCTGTATTATGTTCAGCAAAGAGTAGGGAATAAAGGGAAGAAACCAGTCACTTCTGGTCACAAAGGATAGTCTGATTTGCCAAAAACAACCAGCTTAGACGGGATTCCCATTCCAAGATGGATGTGATGATTCAGAAAATGGAGTAGATAATGAGCTGTTTGTGATCAGATCCTGTTTGTTTACTTTGCTGCAGAGCTGTGGATGGCCTGTTCATGAGAAGTGTCCTGGACTCTGACCTTGTAGAGGGAACCTACCTGAGATAAGCAGAGCAGAACTCAAACCCCACCTCTTCAAAGGAAAGCACTGTTTCCTGCAAAGGCCACCTGACAGCTGCCCATCCCACGAGGCCACACAGAAGACACTTGACTGCACGGTAGTCAAATGAGTCCCTGTTAGAGCACTGCATGGAATATCCCCAAGCCCGAACACATCAACTGGCCCAACACTGAGTTTGATGAAAGGCAGAGCAGATATTTTCCTTGAAACCAGATTTCTAGCTGGAGTGAAAGAAAAAGAACATGTTTTCCCTTTCCTCCTCTGTACTGGCATCTATCCAGACAGCAGCCAATGAAAGCTGAAAGTCATGATGCAGTTCTGGGGAACTGAAATACTTCCTACATGAGAAGTTGAAAGAGGCTACTTTGTTCTAACACAGCCTTTAGGAGTCTTCTCATCTAATTCCAGTTTGAAATACACTCTCTCCAGGCAAATATCCAGCCTTGAATTAAACCTTCCACCTGATGTAGATACCCTCTCTTTTAAATTATGCCCTATTTTCTCCTTATTATGCCTTGTTATACTTGTGGCGACTTGACTGAAAAACCCTCCACTACATTATTAGCCTGTGGAGCTTATTGCCACAAAATACCATAAAGGACAAGCATTCAGCAGGATTCAAACATGGGAAATATGACATGTCTTCCCAAATTGCTTTGTCTCTAATGGTACATTCCAGGGAGTTCTTCCACGGAGGGACACAATTAGTTTCCTTCAAAAGCTGGAGTGGGGATAGTTTTTCAGAGGCTAGTTCTGCAAAATGAATGTATTACATTGCTTGAAAGAAAGGAAGGCGAATTGCCTTTTATGAAAAGAAAATGAAATGTTGGCAGATCTCAGAGTTTCTACATTGTTTGTGAGATTCTGGAGAAATATTTAGGGAATTTTGCTCTTTTCTTGGGATATTGAGAAAAATGGGGAGGAGAAAGGAACCGGCAGTAAAAGATATAGGAAAAAGAAAAGAGAATAATTCTGAAGGAAATTCAGTTGGGGGTGGTTTAGTGGCAAAGCAAGGGGTTTCACTTTGAAGACTGAGGGTTCTATTTCATACTTGTGAGAGCTGATGAAACAAGCCCCAATCCTAAGAGATTCTATTACTGATTGGTGAACTTATACATTAAAAGAGTGAACTTACAAGAAATTTTCAGTTATTTATGATGTTCACAGGTGATACCTAAGTGTACACCTACAACTACTTACAGACAATATGTCTTATAGTAATTTGGGGGGGACAGCAGGTTTTATGCTGTAAGATTGTGAAAGAGTGGCTTGACAGCTGCTCAGCAGAAAGAAACTTGGGGTGCTTGTGGACAGCTGGCTGGATATGATCAAACAGTGTGCCCAGATGGCCAAGAAAGCCAAAGGCATCTTGACCTGTATCACAAATGATGTGGCCAGCAGGACCAGGGCAGTGACTGTCCCCCTGTACTCGGCACTGGTGAGGTCACACCTTGAGTCCTGTGTTCAGTTTTGGGCCCTTCACTATGAGAAAGATACTGAGGTGCTGGAGCATGTTCAAAGAAGGGCAACATAGCTGGTGAATGGTCAGGAAAACAAGTCCTGTAAGGAGCAGCTGAGGGAGCTAGGGGTGTTCTCCCTGGAGAAGAGCCTCAAGGGGGACTTCATCGCTCTCTACAACTCCCTGAAAGGAGGTTGTAGCCAGGTGGGGCTTGGTCTCTTCTGTCATGTCTCAAGCAAAACAGTGAGAGGAAATGGCCTCAAGTTGCCCCAGGGAAGGTTCAGATTAGATATTAGAAGAAAAATTTCACTGAAAGAATGGTCAGACATCGGAATAAATTGCCCAGGGAGGTGGTGAAGTCACCACCTCTGGAAGTATTCAAGAGGTGTCTGAATGTAGCATTTGAGCATATGGTTAGGGATGATTATGGTAGTGCTGGGTTGGTGTTTGCAGTAGATAATCTTGAAGGTCTCTTTCAACCCTGATGATTCTGTGATTCTGTAAAAAAATAATATCCAAGTGAACATGCTTTGTTTGCATGAGCCAGGTAAGGAATACATAAACTTACTGAGTGTTTTGCTATTTGATTTTGCATGTGACACTCCAGGCTCTCCAGTCAGTACACCAGGCACTACACCAAGCTCTCCAATCATTCAGGAATTGCAGGAAAACTTCAGGCAAGACATATCCTCCCACTACAACTGATAGTTGGCATTTTTAAACTTGTTAAATTTTGCTCTTTTATCATGACAAGAATGATCTATTCCTTTGCTTTTACGCTGAATAATCTTTAAGATCATACATTTGTGGATGCTGCCTTGTGTAACATGGAAATGGAGGACATCAGTTTATGTTAAAATATAGAACATGTGTTGACTGCTGCTCACAGTGGAATATTCCATGGTTTTGTCCACCCTGTTTTTGTAAATTAATTGATAGGTCCTTGGAGATGGATCAAAGCCAAACAACTTGGATATTGGCTTGAACCCACCAAGAGGCAGATCTGATATATTTGTTTGTTCTATTACAGGGAAGCATTTTGAGTACAAACAGCAGGACAGGGTGTAGGTTCTACTGTCTGTAGGTAATGAATCACATCCACGTACACACAGACAGTGCTATGGGAACAAAACGTGGCAGCCATGACAACAAAAACACAAGTCTTTGTTACATGAGCTAAACCAGAAACTGTTATCTGCATAGAAGGACTTTTTTTTTTCTCCAAGGCTAGCTACAAGAGAAGAAAACAGAGTTATAAGGTAAATCAAGGCAGCACAAAAACATCTCCAGAACAAAAAAGTTTGGGGTTTTCCTAGTATATGATAAGTTGGTGATGATGATAAGCTGGCAATGACAACAAGGACAGTATGGTGAGTTCACTAGATGACAACCTCTACCATAGAAAGCATTGTTATAAAACATATTCCAAGAACTTTAGGTAAACCAAGACCTTCCCTACCTGGTCCACAGCTATTTAGTGGGAAAAAAGCAGTTGATAGCAAAGGCAGAAAATTCATTACCTAAATTCTTTACATTTCAAGCCCTCTATCTTTCAGGAAAGGATAATTTAAATTGACTGAAAAACTGGGTAAAATTCTTTCTTGTAGGAAATGCAGAAAGCTAGTGTGGACAGTTCCTGGTCAGCAGGAAATAAAAAATTAGCATGAAGGACCCTAAGAACAAATGCAAAAACTACTTTTAAGATTTGCATTCCGGGTTCATACCAGCATACAGGTTCATACCAGCATTGGCACCAGCATGCTAAATGAAATATAAACACAAATCAAAACTTAATCTTTGTACTGAAGCAGGCACCATCTCTGGCTTTGGCAGGACAGCCTATTTTGTGTGGCACCAGAAGCTTTCTTTATGCTTTTGCCACATTCTGATCCAAATTCTTGGCCTGAAGTGATACTTTTCAACAAAGGCAAATATCTTCCTATGGGTCACTGGCATTATGGATCAGTTACGTCAACATTCCTATGTCTAAGTCCAAAGCATACAAAGGAGGGCCATGAGAATGGTGAGGGGCCTGGAG
Source organism: Aleadryas rufinucha (assembly GCA_013397815.1). Lineage (NCBI taxonomy): Eukaryota > Metazoa > Chordata > Aves > Passeriformes > Aleadryas > Aleadryas rufinucha. The sequence goes on from VZTH01002835.1 coordinate 556,376, forward strand.
GGGAAGTTGTTTGAGGAGCAGGTGAGGTCTCTTGGTCTGTTCAGTCTGGAGGGGACTGAGGGATCACCTCATTGCAGTCTGAACTTCTTCATGGGGGGAAGAGAAGGGGCAGGTACAGATCTTTTCTCTCTCATGACCATTGAAAGGGCTTGAGGAGACAGCACGAAGCTGAGTCAGGGGAAATTTAGGTTGGATATCAGGAAAAGGTTTTTCACCAGAAGGTGGCTTAGGCATGGGAACAGGGTCCCCAGGGAAGTGGTCACAGCCTGCCTGTGTCAGTGGCCTGGTGAGGAAAGAGACACTAACAATCTATAGAAAAACTGTGTTATGAGTTTTAGACTCCCCACACTCCCCCCCAGAAAAGAAAACGAAGCACTGATCAATAACCAGTTCTGGAATAACAAGCTTGCTTGATTCCTCTCATTGAACTGCATGTCAAGATACAAGGCACAGCATGATCTCTTGTGCAGTGCAGCTGCATGGAGAACCGAGTAGCTGCTACAGCTCAGGACTAGCTGATGTGAATTCCTCCCTATGGCCTCGCTCATCTCCAGGCCCAGATGTTCCCTGGTGGAGGTGCCCTGCTTACCACAGAAGACAAGTATCTTACAGCACAGAGCCAACCTCGGGGATCTTCCCTGGGACGTGTGCTAGCCAGTTTTCAAGACACAGCTGAACAAGAAAGTACAAAGGAGGACTCATGCACAGCTTTGTGGTCTCAAAGGAAGTCACGAAACAGGATCAGCGCAGAAAGTCCTCTGGGCGTTCACACATGTCCCCCTGCTTTGTGTGAGAAGCCCATGCTCTGTGCTAGCCATCTGGGACAGCATCTCCCACATTCATTCTCTCTGACATTTGAGAGTGATTAAATATATTCCACGAAAGTCAAAACTGAAAGAGAAGACAGTGAAACAGCAGAGATAAATAGATACATTTCTAATCTTACCCTGCAATGCATCTATAAACTATTGCCCTTCTAATTTTTGTTCTGACTTTTTCACCCGCTGTTCCTTCTCACTAGGACTCCTTTTAAAGCCGCTGTAGAAGGAATTATGTTCCAATAATGCCAAAATCAGTGGGATTTAAGTTAACTTAGTGCTGACTGTCAAAAGTTTTAGAATCCTATTTCCCAACAGAAATGCTTCATAGATAGGAGCATGCCAGGCCTGGAGATGGGGCGTAGGTTTCTAAGTCACCTAAATACAATTTGGAAATGCTGCTTTCCAATGCAGTGAGGATTTGCCATCATTGTAGGCAACTGCCCAATTCATTTGCCAATTGCTGGCCCACCAGAATTCTTCCACAACCGATTTCATACCTGCAGCATGCCCAAGGCTTATGGAAATTGCTCCAGTGCAAAGCCCAGCTGCTGCTGCTTCTTGCATCCAGAGTTCAGACCAGTGCAGCTGCAGAGCTGACTGGTCACGCTCTTTGCAAGCCACTGTGTTCCTGCATTGTACCCTGCAGCTGGTCTCTGCCTCAGAGCAGCAGGAAAAACATGACCTAAGCTCGATCAGCAGTACCTTGAACACAAAGCACTGTAAATCTTGGTGAGGCCTTGACCTTAATTTTTTTACATAAGCTCAGCTTGGCTGCTGTCTCCTGCACCTCTCTCATCAACCCTGGGTGCACTTGGAGCTCACTGTGATGCCTTGTGTTAGGAAAGGCCATGGCTCTGGCTGCTGGCAGCACACAGAGAAGATCACTGAAAACAAACAGAGAGAAAGCAGCTTGGTTTTCATAACCTCGGTTAAACACAGGGGGTGAAGGATCCGAAGCGGCAAAGTCATGTGAGTTCAAGAAAGGCGGAGGGTAACCTCTGAGGGGCTCTTTTCTTTGGCAGGAAAAGGGAGGATGGTACATAGAGAAGGGGGGAAAGGAAAAATTATGGAAATTTTTGGCCCTCTGTGCACAGCAATTCTGTCTTTTTCTCCTTCTGGGGCTGTAATAACAGAACTGACATTCATTACTGACAGTGACACAACTGCTTTCCTGGGCTCGTGTGACAAAATGGTGCATCACAGCTGCCCCCTGCCCACAGAACAGAGCAAATTAAAACTGAATTTATCCCATGGGCTGGCTCACTTTTGCCTAGCTCACTTCTCTGCCTCTGCAGACACCTTGGATCATCCTTCTTCCTTGCTTCACCTGAAGAATAATTTAGCTTATTTCTATTTGGACTGGCAGGGAGAGATTTCTGCTCCCCAAGTCGTGATGGGATGGCAGGAGGTCTGCCTCCTCCACTGCCTGTGGCAGGGGTTGGGTGACAGCTGGTCACTGCAGCCTGTGGCACACAGGCTGTAGGGGTGGTACATTCCTTTGGGCAAAGGTAGGACATAGCTGGGTCTTCTGTGGCTGCTGGGGAAACAAAAAGCCTCCATAAATCAGAGGAGTAAGCTGGGCCCCCTGCAGTCTTTGGGTATCGATGGGAGCAAGCACCAGCCTCAAAGGGGTGGGAAGAACATGCTTGGAGACCTAGAGCTTCCCACCATTTAGAAAACAATGCAGTAACTAAACCCACACCTGTCAGCAAGGCCCCCAAGTCCCAGCAAATTTTGAAAGGTCTCCAGCATGCACTCAAATGGTTCTAATACAGCATATGTCATTAAATACAATATAGCAACAGAGATTGCTTCCACAGAAGTAATCAAATAAATAAATAAATCAAATAAATGCCCAGACTGGGAGCCTAGATGAAGATTTTAGTAGTGCATCTCCAACTCATTGTAATTTTTCTTACCCCAAAGGTGAATGCAGGCTACCACAACCATGGGCAATGCTGAGAACCTGTGCACCTTTCAGTATCCTATCCATACCCTGGTGATACTTCCAATGTTAACAAGCATAAGGTAGGAACCTATGAAAGTCTCTCCCAGGACTCAGGAAATACAGCTTTCTACTCACAAACAGATGGGGTGTTTTGCACTATTTAAGTTTGTACTCTTATTCTTACTAGAACATAGTATCACAAAAATGTAGTAAATGTTTTTCAAATATCAATAGAAATCCAGGTTGTGTTGAGGCATTTGGATTATGGTCCAGATACTTATTGCTTTGCTGAATGTCTCATTTATCCAAGAGTAGAAGGAAGCCTTTTGGCCACTTTTATATGAATTTGTGTGTGCACTAAGTTTGGAGACCTGAGGAGATGCCTAAGTTTATTGTTGTGACTATGACATTTGATGGTACAGATGGGCAAAACCAACAGCCCAAATTACCCATTACTCCTATGAAATTCCATATTACAGTGATTGTCATATCTTAGCAAGAACTTGTCACAGTTGTTTGTAGACAGAGCACAAAATAGAACTGCAAATTACTTTCTTCAGTGCCATCAACTCTGTCTGCCTGCCCACAGACAAAACCTGCCCTCCCTCTGTCATTCCTGAGACATGCTTTGTCCAACCTGTCTCTAAAAATCTCCCATGAAGTCCAAATCTCAGGCTATTTCAGGGCTTCATTTATCTTTCCTATTAGGAAAGTTTTTTTCATGAAATCTAACCTACATGTCCCTTGTTTTACTTTAACCCTTCTCCTCTGCACCCTGGACATAAAGAACAAATTGTTCTCTTCCTCTTCATGTATTTAAAGACTGTTATCATATCTCTTCTCAGGCTGATCTTCTCTAGACTAAATAAGCCCCATATTTCAATCTCTCCTCATTAGTCATGTTCTCTGGACTTCTAATCATTCTTGTTGGTCTCTTCCGAATATTGTTCAACCAGTTCTGTCCTTCTTGAACAACGATGACCAAAATTGGAGATGAGAGTACAGCAGAAAAATCACATCCCATGTCATGCAGATGGTACTCTGGTTTATATATCCCAGTATGGTGTTTGCTTTTTTCATGGCAATCTTAATTCTGACTTCTCTTCAGCTTCCATTTCACAATTGCTCCAGATCCTTCTCTACTGGTTACTTCACATCCCTAATTTGTACATCTGATTGTTCTTGCCTAAGTATAGTACAGTGTATCTTGCATTTCTCTTTATTGAATTTCATCTTGCCCCTTCACAAACCCCTGGATTATTCTTCCACTTATATTTGATAATTCTGAAGTACAAGACTGTCCTCTTTTGTTATCTTTTCAAATTTTTGTTACTTGCTACTTTTAATAGTCTATTTTCTTTTTATTCAATCTAGGTAAATAATAAAAATCATGAATAGTGACAGGTTCAGGGAAGATCACTGCAGGTTATCAAATGTGTTCCTGCAATATGATGATGATCTGAACCCAGCTGGTGGATATCTGAATTCAAACATGAACTTACAGCTACACACTGATTCTCAGCATGCTTCAGCACCTAAGCTCTTCCTGACATTACTGTGACCCAAAGAAAACTCAAAAATGCCAAAGATCAAGAAATATCATTGCCTATCAAGACAAACGTGCTCTATATTCACAGATCAATGAGTTTACTCTGTGTCATTGTATTTCATTTTTGTAACACAGCAATGCAACAGAAGACAGACTGCACACTGGTACAGTTGAAATACCTAAACTAAAATACCATAAGCAAACTCTGATGAAAGCAAAGTAGCAGACCATTGATTTTTGAGGAGGACATAAGCCAATTTTTAGTGTCTAAAGCATTTGTTCAGTATGTCCTGATGAATTCAGCCCTTGTTTTCCTCTCCTGTAGCTGGTCCAGTTTCAGTAAATGTACCCTTTACTAACAACTATTTCCTGAATAGTTTTGAAATTTGTCTATATGTTTCTATTGCTCTCCCTTTCTGCACACCATTCTCCTTGCCTGTACATTTCCTCCTCCCCATTTGCAAGGGCATCTGATCAGAAGCCATTTCTGTACCATTTGGGGCCTGAACAGTCAAAAACTCAGACTTTCCAAGGTAGACTTTTATACTCATTATTGATTGTAATAACTCAGTGGTCTTCTGAGCTGTCATTTCATCTGCAAATGCTCATGTCGTGTCTAAGGACAGATCCGAACACATGTTCCACCTGTTAAATAGGAAAACAAGAAACAGTCACTCAGAGACATCCCCCTTGGCAACATGGCCCATGTGTGTGTTTCTATGTAGAGCAGCTTTTTGCTAAGCCCTGGAGAGACTCGAGACCCATTTGTGTAAACACAGATGGAGAAAGCTGAGATGCCTGGGAAATTGAGTCCTTTCAAATTCAAGTTAATCTTGATGAACTGCTGTTTTGTGGGCTTTGACCAGTAAATTCTGAGTCACAAGCAGGGTGAGACATCACCTTCCTTTTGTGACTGCAAGTCCAGCAATCAACAGTCTCTGTAGCTCAGTCCCCAAGGCCAAAAGTCTTGCAATCTGCTTCAATTTAATTTTTTTTGCTTTTCCTCCCACAACTCCTCCTTCTTAGAGTCACTTATCGTTACCTCGGGATTGTTGCCAGATTCTCTTCTGGCATCACTTCTCCCTCTTCTCTGCAATCTTTGCCTATAAGGTACCTTAATCACTTCCCATGTCAACTACCGCAAAGCTCTTTTTTATAGCTCTCGTAAATACTTACAGGCTTTATGTATATTTCCTCTCCAAACTTCTCGGGGATGCAGATCATTGCTTAGCACTGAAGAGATGGAAAGGAGGGCAGCCTGCTTCAGATTTCCACATGACCCAGGCATGGCAAACTTTCCTGCAAACTTAGATGAGACTGACTGTTTCATTAGAACAAAAAAAGGTCGGTTTGCAGCCCTGGCTCTCTGTTACTTCCCCACTCCCAGATATCTCATTCTGCTTAATGATTGTTCCTTCCCAAGCATAAAGTCATCAGGTTACACAGAAATCTGGCTTTATTTCTTTTTTTTTTGTAAGTTTGAACATTCTGGTGATAATTTTGTTGCTCACTAAAGCATTTTTTTTTCTGTAAAGTACATTTAATCCTCCCAGCAATCAGATGATTTGCCTTCTTTTCTTCAGCCTCTTACAAGAGGCAGTGCACAGACCCCACAGGTCCAGGCATTACAGGTCAGAACCAACCAGACAGATTTCTTAGTGACCTTTTCTGCAATTTTTCATTCTATATGGGATATAGCTTAAAGTCTCAGGCTAATGGGAGAGGAATTTATTTTTCTCCTGTTTACAAATGAAGAACTGTGTTTTATTTTTCTCCATCTTAGGGCTTTATATCAGCTGTCTGCTGGGTGCTTCAAAAGTAATTTTCTTGTCTCAGCATAGTAAACTCACAAGCAAATTCCCATAACGCTGGAATACAAAGCAGTCAGACCAGCCAAGATATTTGTGCTTCAACATTTCAAATGCACTCTTGACTGCCTTCAAGCAACAATAATTTTATAGGGTTTTCCTTCCTGAAAAATTGTTCAGTGATGACCTAGAAGTGAAAAGTTCTGTCTCATTACCATTTCCATCCAGTCCCACATTAAATTTACTGAAATAGCTGGCTTTGACTAAGCCAAGAGTCAAACACAAGAGTTACAAGGCCCTGATTAAGAAAGCACTTAATCACTTTCTGTGCTTTCAGTTGGACAGATGCTTTCCCCTGTCAAGGACCATATCAGTAGCTGGGGGAGGACTGGGGAAAAGAGCTTGGCTTAAAGCCTATGAGAATTCACAACCCAGAGGTACAGCTGCAAGACCTTACTAAAAGTACTGGTATTCTAGGACTATCAGCTGTCTCTCATTTTGCTCAGGACTTTCCAGGATACTTGCTCAATAAAATTCAGTGGCTTGGGTTGCATCTGAAAACAGAAGCCACAGAAAGCCCTGGGAACCATCCCAGGGGTACCTACCTTTCATGGAAAACAGAGAGGGGCCCAGAACAACTTCTGCTTAGATTAGATTGCCCTTACTAAAAATAGGAAGCCCTTTAGTCCTCCATTTCTCTTGATAAAGCTTTATTTTTAAGCATATGTTTTGTTTGACCTTGAGGTTTTAAAAAAAAAAAAAGGAATGAAAGAAAGAAAAAGAGGGAGAAAAAAAAAGCCTCCTTGATACAATTCCAAGTAACACTGAAGATAAAGCTGTTCTGTGGTTATTTAGGATTCAGTGAGTGAGAGGTTTTATACAGTCTCACAACGTCCCATTTGCATTGTTCAAATCAATATTTTTTGTCTCCAAAGGGATGCTGAACAACACTTCATCCAGAATATGTCTAGTTCTGGTCCACAAGGTATCCCCATTCCTTCCTCTGGCTTCTTAATAAAATTTCTCTGTTTATATATACAACTATGGCCAGGAAAAAACAGCAGTGAAAATGGTCATCAGCACCTTAGAATCATAATAATTTGATTTACTGATTCTAGCACCATCCCATCATCCTATAAGTATTACCATACCTTGCAAAAACTTGAGAAGTTCTCTCAAATGTCTAGCCGAAGTAACCCAAAAGGTCAGAGTCCAGGTCTCTTTTGCTGCGACAGGAAACAAATTTCCTTTCTTAACCTAAAAGGAAGACTTTTTGAAGCAGAACACACTGTCAGAGGTGTATACTGGAAACTAATACTGTCATTTGCAAAATGTGAATTTTATTTCAGGTGTGAAGAAGCCTTCTGAGACAAAATTTGTGATAGAGCCTGAAGAAGCTGTTGTGGATAACTTCCATCCAGAGAAAACACATGAGCAGCACTAGACATACCCAAAAGAGAACAACCCAAGCAGAAAATACATTTCTAGCTGTGAAAACAACTCCACTTCAGTACTGACAGTCACTTATTAAACAATTGAAAATGTGCACAGACACAGCGACAGAGGCACAGGGCTAACGTAGTTTCAGGACCAACCAGCAAGAAGGATGTGAGTGAACCTTGCACGACCTTGTGAAAAACAAGCTCTGGTGGCTCTGGGACTCCAGCTAGCGCTGTTTGTCAATGCGAAGCTGGTGTGAGCCACGCAACCCAATTTGCCTTCCATCCCAGGAGGATGTTAATTTTCCCTCCCCCTGCTCTGCTCTCAGTACCAGCTGGGTCCCCACTGCTAGCACATTCAGGGTCCAGGGAACCCGTGCAGATGTTTTCATGGACATAGCAAAAGCCCTTTCTCTCTGCCAAGACTCACACTGGGCTTTTCGCAGGAGCAAATGTATCTGTCGCTTCTAAAGCAATGTGGTTTTGGAGCAGCTCTAATTTAATCTGAAGTTGAGAAATAAAATCCTTCTGACCTAGTTGTTGTATTCTCCTTGCTCTAAACAATTCTGACAGTAAAAAGGCTATTATTTGTCTCTAAACCTGGAATCTCAATCTGAGGCAACCACCTTCTATAGTTAATTTCTCACCTGAATATGGTTTTGAAAGTTATTCTTGTTTTTTTTTCCAAACCAGAAATTCACAGACTCTTGTCACTGTTCTTAAATATCTCAACTCTCAGGCTACTTATAGTTCAAAATACATAATTTCAGATTTCTGGACTTGTTGGCCGAAAGGTTTTTGCTACATACACACATCCTGGGGCTTTGAATATCCAATTCTGTACCACAACCAGTTGAATTTGATAGCCAAACTGAGATTATGGTGCATTGCTTTGAGGGGCATACAGGGTCCTGGATGTGAAATGTTATTGGAGGTTCTTAGAGATGTTGGAGTTTTTGTAGTCCAGGTTTGCACAGCTCTTGTATGTGTCTGTGCATTCTGGCAGCTTTCTGTCAGATCTGTGCCACGAGTAGGACCCTTGAGTGAAATTCATGACCTTCTGAATGGCTCTTTTTAACGCTGCAGTGCAAATCACCTTAACAAAGCAATGAAAGGGGTTTTCTATGTAGAAGGGTTTTCTTAAGGTGAAAGGCCAATACAGCATATCCCAGAATGACACCTACTTTCTGGTTATTGGCAGTCACTAGTGAAGATGGGAAAAGGAGACCAAGTCCTTCCACACCCACCTGGGAGCATCAGGTTTTGTTTGGAAAGTGACAATCTTTCTAATAAATATTGCTAGAAAGAGTCAGCAAGTTTTATTTCAGTGTTAAGTTCGGGATTTTGGTGACCAGTCCTCAAAATACACCTTTTGAAATTTTCACACAGTCTTCCTTGCTAAATGTCTGAAGGCTGCAGAAATTAAAGTTTAAAGCAAAAAACCTAAATTTTTGCAACCAGATGTACCATCTTATACTGCAAAATTGTTTGTCTTTGCAGCCATAGGTACAACCTAGTAAATCTTCATTCTGCTTCTTCAGGATTAAATGTCAATATGAGGTTGTGCATCTATAAGCCGTATTTTTATTAATAGTTTTTAAAAAGAAGAATGAGTCCCCCTTTTCTTCAGTTAAAAATTATCTTCAAGAGTCACATGGAGATTGTCCAACCTCAGAAACCGATTTGCAATTCTGGTGACTTTTATTTTCCCCTTTTCAATGGTCATCCTTTTGCTTTCCTTGGCGCAGATTTTTTCAGCCCCATCAGAGATACAGGCCCCATGCAGAGAGCACTACTCCGTGATTTCTCATAGAGATAGAGCAGAATCAGATCAGATGTTACATTTGGGGCCACTGTTATTCACAGAGCTGTAAAAATGGTGAAGAGAAGTCACTAAAACTCACCATCACAAGTTTCTACATCATGGTGATATGTATCAACCATGCCTATCAACAGATAGAAGAAGGTTCTTTTACTGTAGCCTTTTCCCCATCCTATCCTGGGCCACTCCTCCAGCACTGCTAACTGAAGAATTTGATTAACGTGGTGGGTCCTCCCTTCTGCCTTATGAATGGCCAGATAGCAGAAAAGAAAGGGTTAAACAACATGCCTATGTGCAAAGTTAGGAATACTGTGCAGCTGTGTGGAAAACACCTGACTGATAATTTACTGTGTATTTATAGCTCAGAACAGTTATAATAGAAACGATTCCTGTAACAGCTTTTACTTTAAAGAGTCTGCACTTTGCAAACGGCTCATTGAACAGATCATCTTAGGTACTCATTATGGAATGTGCCATCCTTACAAGAAAGGAATTTACTGGGCATGGCAACAGCCTAGTCTAACTGCTCAGTCCTCTACAAACCTATTTGCCAAATTATGAGGAAGAGAATTCTGCAGTATCACATCTATAGCTCATACCTCCTGACTATCGAGAGATCAGATCTTTATTTAGCTTCCGAAACCAAGTTACGTCCTTTCTTGAGCATCTCTGAACTACCTGGATTTGTCCAACAGAGCAAGGGAAGAATTTGTATCGGTCTTTGACTTGAACCTGAACTTCCCCAAAGACAAGCAGGCTTTGGATTATTTGGGGTTTGTTATGAAGAGAGGCCCAACGTGTTGTTCTAGTCTCCATTACAGTTCCTAGAACAATTTTAATCTTGTTTTGTGGGACACTGCAAATACTGTTTCACTATAGCAGTGGAGCAGTGTGAGATCCAGGATAGCAGGTTCTGCTTGTAGATGTGTGAAGCAAGATACCAAATCCACAATGAACACACATATGGGCCTGAGCTGTCCCTTACAAAGCTGGCACAGGACAGCTGAGAAGCAGAGAAAAGGTTCTTTTCTGGTGGTGTCTTAAGGAAAGACACTCATCACTCGACTACACAACTTTAACTGTGTATCGAGCTCACTGAAAATACTTTACTGGATACAAACAGAAAAAAACCCAAACAAACAACAAAAACCAACAGCAGGCAACAACAACAACAAAAAAAGGCTAAATTGCTCTGAAGGAGCAGATAGAAATTTGGAAACTGAATTCTTTGCACTCTTCTGAAAGAAACTGTCATGTTTTCCTTTCTGGGACCTTTCCCCTGGCTTTTTGGAGGTGGTGGGAGTATCATCCATCACTTCAGATCCTTCTCTCACGTTCAAAAACCTGTCACTGAGATGAGATTTGGCAAGTAGAAACACAGGTAGCAAAAACAACTGGTCACTTCTCTCCATTGGTAGCTATAAAGAAAGAGCTCGGCTCTTTGGAGGTATAAAGGCAGCTGGTCATGAGCTTGGTGAGCACAGCCGTGGTGTGACTCACTCCACAGCTTCCGAGTTTTCCAGTTCCAGCACTGCTAGTACATCTGGATTTGAAAAAGGTTTAAAATGCCCAAAACTACAGAAAGGGACAAACCTTGAAGAGATGAGCTTGCTGCACCCCTGGCTGTTTGGCTTGCTGCCTTTGGGGAGCCACAGGTGTGGTTACAGTTCAAACAAGGACAGGCTCTTTCTTTCTTTCTTTCTTTCTTTCTTTCTTTCTTTCTTTCTTTCTTTCTTTCTTTCTTTCTTTCTTTCTTTCTTTCCGGTCCTTTTAAAGTACTAACAGAACTCCTAACCTGAGAAGCATGAGGCAGCCATCCATGCTATACTGTGGGGGCTGCTGTGTTGTATCTTCTTTGCTAATGTCCCAACTAGAGCTGGGAGAAGAGAGAAGCACAGAGAAGGTGAGAAAATGAATTGAAACTCCAACTTCATTGCTGCAAAGGAAAGCAAATGTGATGAAATTTTAAACTTGGAAATAATGTTTACACTTCTTTTAATTCAAAACACTCTGTGATTCACAGAGTGCCTGCTGGGCACCCCTGAAGACGGGTTTATGCATACGGCTGTGCGCTGGTGATCTGTATTATACCATCTTGCTGAACCTGTTCCTAAAAATGTGCGGCTGTGTAAGAAGCTGGTATTCAACTGCCCAGTAAAGGTGAAAAAAATTACTATCAAGCAATTATTGAAGCTCAAGGGCAAGATAAATTTTTCAGACCAAGCTTTAAAGCACTCCTGGAAAGTGGCAGTTGTGACACCGAAAACCAGTCACCCACATAAGAGGTGCCTAAGGGTGGCATTCAGGGGGCCATCTGGCCTGTATCTGGCCTGCATCAAGACTCAGCAACTGTGACATTGCAGGAGGATACTTTGGAAAGAGTTAAGTGAGGCAGGAAATGTGGAAGATTTAGGGTGGGAAAAGAATTACAAAAAGATTAATTACAAGTTCTCCCCATGCTTTGGACCCAGCCCAACTGTTTGCTTCTTCCTCAGAACACTTGGTCCAGAATCTGGGGCAAAAAAATGTGTGTTCATGTCTTTGTAGATGACCTTTCACTGTTCCAGGCTACAGTGACTCCTTATTGGCAGTCTGAACCAAGTTTTGGCTCGATTATTACTCGCCTCCTTGCAAAACTTGATGTCGCCTAAAGTCTTTGGCAGAAGATATGAAAGATACTTCACAAAATAAAGCAGGAGGGGGTTCCCACTGCTACTAGAGAGAGATTCTTGCTAGCTCAGCATTTGCTTTTATGATGTGCTTTACATAAGGTATGTTACCCTTCTGGCAACACCTCCAGGCCTAACTTTTCTCCTTTGTGCTCTTTGTGGATCTGGGGTAGGGGTTCCTCAGGGAAATGTTCTCACACTTTCTTGCAGAATAGCTGCTTCTGTATTGTGATCCCCCATGTATATTTTTGGGCTCAGCCCTGAGTAAGCCTGTACTTTCAAGTTTGATAACCTGTCCTGCATGGGTGTCACCCAAAATTATCTTTTCTCTATGCTGTTGCTGAATTATTCCATTGGACCACAACTCTGATTTCTAGTGCATTTGTTCAGGGTGCTTTTGTATGCTTTTTGGAGTACAAAGAGAAAGACACTAAATGTGTGAGTGTGAGCCATCACCTCCTGTGGGGCAGGGATGCTTGGCACACAGGTCTCAGACTGTGATACAGCACCCCTGAAGTTATTCATCACACCTGAAGCACAAAGAGAGGGTGCCAAAGTGCAAGTACTTTGAAAGGATAACTAAAGCATTGATCTTCAGTACCTTTTCTGAAGGACAGCTTTGTGCTTAAAAAGCAGCACTGGGAGTAAAGATTTTAAGGTACTGACTTTTGCCTTACACCTGACTTCCGGTCTCTGAGATATCACACTATCTATTTCCCTCCATCTATAAAAAATGGCAATACCTACAGGTACATTGATTTAACCCAGACAGATCATCAGCCTCCTTTACATCACCAGCCAGTACCTCTCACAAGAATTTCTTAAGTATAGTCCAAACATTTCAGTTAGGCCAGCTGTTCCAGATGTTAAAAACACTGGGTGCTCTAGGAAGAAAACAACCTAAAGGTTCGTCCACAGTCTAGAGCTCTGTGATAGCAGTGAGCAGATGAAGTGGGCTATGAAATAAAGGCTCTACTTGAGACCTATCCCTCATGCCAAAAAGGCAAAACCCTTCTGAGGTGCTGCCAGTGGAAATTAGGGAAAAGCTGCCATCATTTGTTTCAAGTTTGGGAATTGCTGCAACCCTAAGCAAAGATTTCCCACTTGCCCCTTTCCTTTTTTCTTTCCAGTTCCTTGATCTTTTCCTGCTCTACAGCCAAGGATCAACCTCCTTGTCTCAGAGTGTCAAATTCCCATATATTTCCCTATCAAAATCTTTCTGGGACTGGCACAGGCTCTGTGGCATTGGCACAAACCAATGACAAACTCCCAGCAGAGCCCAACACAGACAATAAAATGCCAGGCTAGAGCATAAATCCTTCCACTCCTAAAGCAGACTTTACTTCTTCTGATCTTCTCTGAGCTCCTTGTCATTTGCTGTCCAAGTTTTTAAATGGAATCTGAGGTCGGGAACTGCATTGTGTCTTTTGGATCATATTGCACAAGTTTAAGAAATACTAATAAAATACAGCAATCTAGTTAATTTAGCAGCCCTGAACTCTATGGACAAGAGGGCAGTGGAAGATCCCATTTTCTGTTTTGTTCAACATGATGCAGCAAATATATTTAACACTCTACCAAGATTTTTTTTTTTTTAATAATTAATCAGGGTGATTTAAGGCTTTGTTTGTTGCAGAGTTATACACTTTCATTAGGTATGTACTGGACGGAATACGAATGGCTGATATGTTCACACAGACAGATCATCAACTTGGGTCACCAAGTTCCTCAAGTTTATAAACAGTGACTCTGTAGTATTTTAATGACTGGTCTTATGTCACAAGCTTGGACAACTGGAGACATGTACACCACCATTTACACCACAGCCTGTCTCCTACCTACTTGGTCTCATATCAGCCCAGGACCACAGCCAGGAACATGGATGTTATGTGTACCTTCTGCTGCACATCGTCTGTCGTGGGCAGGAGCTGACGGCTGGTGAGCTGACACACCCCCAAAGCCTTGGGCACCTATTTCTCAGCAGTCTTTGAGGACCTGAGCATCATTGAGTATCACAGCATTTAAGGCTGCAAGCTGCTCAACACCTGCTTTGACACAAGCCATCAAGTAAAGCCCTGCTTTTCATGTAACGACACTGAATGAAGAAAGGATCCACACATGGTCATGTTACACAGATTTCAGATCTCCAGGACCTAGTGTCGATTCAAAAACTCTTTTGACCCATGTCCAACCAATGCTTCTGGTTACCTTTCTTGACTGATCCTTCCTATGATCACAAAACTCCATATGGAAGAGGTAGTGGGTAGGAATTATCTTCTTCCCTGATGGTTTCTAATGGTGGCTTTCAAGAGATTTTTCAAATCTCACACTTGCATGAGCCAAGTTCCTCACAAATGTCTTGTAACTGTTTTCACCATTCTCTTGCCCACACAAAATCGAGCTGGAAAGGCATTGAAACCAGCTGATGAGTGAAAAAATCCACATGTTTTCAGATTACGTTGCTAGATTGTATCTGTCTTGAAGTTCTTCTCTCAGCTATGATAACATTACATGTCCTTGATCACACAAATAAGGCTTTTGAAGGGTCTTTGCAGAAAAGCCCTGGACTGCATGAGATGCAGATAAATCTGTGATACCCAAGATGCATTTTGTTGTGTGGAAAGGAGATTTGTAGTGCCTGCCTCCACTTTTTCAGAACAGTAAAGAAAAATGCTACGTCTTTTGATGCTGGTAAACTACCTCAAAATGGGATCCTTAGGACTAAATTAGAAAGACATTTCCTTCACTTTGCCTGATCTGCACTTTGGCAGAAAAAAAATGACATGAGATTTCTAAGCAATCTGCATCAAATTCTCCATGGGATTCAGTGTATTTGGAGTGGCATTCTTTGGATTATTTCATTCTGTACCTTGCCAACCTCTCTCTCTGCTGGAAAAAAGTCTGTAAAAGCTACTTCTTCTTTACCTTCGGGCCAAGTCTTGAAGCGTTAAAGCACAACTCCTAGTAACATGGATTACAATAAAATCTGTGTTTCTTTGGTTCACTTTCACTGCTAGTTTATAGCACAAATGACCCAAAAGGTTGTTTTGCAATATTAAAGAGGACCAAGTGTCCTGTAAACTTTTTAATACCATGTGAAATTTGAAAGCCTTAACAGCAGAGGCTTAGTTGTAGTGTCTCACAATGCGTGGGCATTTAATGAGTTGCATTTTATGAGTCTGTTTTTCTTGTGGGCAATAAAAAGATATATGAAAGGGTCAAAGTTAGGAGACTGGAGGACAATGTGTCTTGCCAGGGTTACATACAACCTACCTAGCAGTTTCCCAAGGGAAGGATGGCTTAGGTCTGCAGCCATGGAATATTCTGTGTGATTTTTAAAGGTCTTCAAATAAAAGAGAGTACTGTAGACCTTCTTTTGTGAAATGGAGGTGAAGGGGAAGCAGAGACAGACATTGGCAGGCATCTGCAACCTGTATGGTTCAATGCACAAGTGTAATCCCAAGGCAAGCTGCAAGTGCCACACTCCTTTTTTCTCATGACTTTTGTTTTCCACTTTTTTCCCATTGGGGTAAACATGTGACATGAGATCAAAACTTGTATAGCTATTCTCCAGGCTGTCACTTGAACTTCCAATTAGCTAATTTTTGGCTGTTATTAGTATTGTTGCAGTTATCACAGAGATATCTATGTTCTGGAGACCTTATCTATGGACAGCTGAAGCAGAAGTGTCACAGAAATCCCAGACAGGCAGCTGGTTTCCTAAGTCAGTTTCCATCAGTCCTAACTGAAGGTAAATTCCTACAGAACCTATTTGCTTTGTATCTATGAACTCTTACCCAAAGCTTTCTCAATACTAAATTTCCTCAGAAAGATGTTTCCAAAGTGTATTTGGGAGATACAAGTGAGGAACACAGCAATAGCTTGTGAAAAACAATATCCTACTCATGTACCTCTTGCCTGTTGAATATACTTGTGTAATACCTGAGAAACTTTTTGATCCCTTTTTGTTGTCCTTCACTTTTGGGAAGGGGAAAACTTTTTGTGTATACATACATTTTGTGTATTTTTAAGTAAACCCAATGTGCTTTTAATGTTTTTTGTTTGTTAAACTGAAACTCTTGGAAATACCTGGAATGTGGAGCTATGGCAAGCCATGCAAACAGCGGGTATGGATTTTCATCCCAGACACCCTTTTCCTCCTGCCAGTGTCCCGCACCTTTTGCACAGCCACATACTGCAATGTGCATGCTATCGCCATCCCCGATGCCTTTAAACATGCACTGAATAAACATCATGACAGCATTAAGCTTATTGACTGCTGACTCTTGGCAGCAGCCCCATGGCTTGTGGGCAGTGGAGAATGTGTAGCTGGATTGGAGCAGTGGCCCTTCGCTCTTCAGGGATCAGCCCTCACCACTGCTGACCCTGTCTGTGCCTTGCTGAGCAGCAGATGCTACGACAGTGCCTCCCAGCTACCAGCGGGTGGGCGATGACTAACTGGGACATCTCCCTTTTTCCAGGACCAGCCCCTCCTCGCCAGTGACGAACCCACTGTGCTGGGGCTGCTGCCCCCGGCGTTCCCTGCCTCTCCGGCTGAAAGCAGCTGGACTTTGCCAAACCCCAGATTCATGCGGTTTGGCACCCTCTGTTCGTCAGGAGCAGGAGCTCCATCCAACACATACTGCTGTATACAAGTCAAGCGACAGCCGCAGCGAGGACTGGGACAGAAGCTGGCCCGCGAGGTCCTCTTTAAGCTTTAGGAGGTGGGTTAGTAGCCGCAGGGACAGGGTGACGGGAATGCAGTGTGCTGCGAGAAACAAGCCAAGCATTTGCCCGAAAAGGAAGGGAGACAGCGGGAGTTTTACAAGCTGCGAGGGAGGTAGGGAAGAGGCCAATAGAACAAATATGATGTATTTTAAATACTCATTTCTACTAAAATATGTCACCTCCCCCTTTCCCTGTTTGCAGCCTTAGTTTTCAAGGCTGGAATGATAACCTCTGTGCCTGCTACTAAGAAGACAGTGCACAGCTTTTTCTTCAGCCCTCAGCATGACTTGTAAGCAAGTGTGCATGGGAACAGAGGGAGAGGGCTGGGAGAGGACAGACAGCTGCCTGAATTGTCCTTCTGAGCCACTTCTGCCAAGATGTGGTGCAACATCTTATTTTTCTTGTCACTGCTGCCATCTGTTACCGGAAATCTGTTTGTTAAACGTCTTCAGTGCAGCCTGAGGATGCAAGGGAGGGTAATACCAGGCAGGGGTCTGTCCCCACGGATTTAGCCACAACATGGGCCCAGCAGCTTCCAGGGATCCTTCAGCCCTTTTGGGAGCCACAAACCCCTGCAAACACCCATGTGGCTGACCTGGGGTGGGGAAGTGTCAGTGCTGAGGGAAGGAGGTAGGGTTGGGAAGAAGTGAGTTGCAGCATTCACACACCCCTAGAAGCTGGAGCTTTCTCAGCAGCAAAAAGAGCCAGCTTCTGCCTCCACCCCAGCCCAACAAGGCTGTGGGAAGCACAGCCAGCTTGTTTCCTGTAAACAGGCTCTTTTTCCCAAAGCCATGGCAGTAAGACAAGCCACTGAAACACAAGTGAGTCCAAGATTGGGACAGGTGCCACTGCTGGTGAGGGGTTTAAAGGCTTCACTTCTCTCCATCCTTCTTCAGCATCCTTCTTGTCCCATGCTGTCACCCCCTTTGCCCTCCACGTTAGTTGTTCTTCTTTCTTTTCCCTTCCCACATACATCCTTCTCAGTTCTCAGCACAGGAGGGATCTTTGCAGCTGAAACTTTATAGCAAAATCACAGTCTGCTCCTGGCTGACTGACATTCAGGACCTCTGTGTTGTGATAGCTAAACCTGAGTTGGTCTTTTCTTAGTCCCTCTCCATTTTTGGAATGAGGTGGAGGGTTATGTGGCTGTACATATTTCATGCCATGCTAAAACTTGGCAGATAAATTTGCTTCTGAGGAATATTTTTAAGAAGGAGTTAACAGAAAAATGCAGGGCCAAGCAAACCCTCCTGCCCATGCATGTTCTCTCTAGCTTTTCCCAGCTTTAGTCTGACAATGTACTCAGGCTGTGTCATTGGAGGAAAGGAGAGATGATGCCAAAGTGCATGGTAATGCATGGTAATGATCTCTCATTATGGTAATGGTAATGATCTCTCTAGTCCCATATGCAGCTCCCAGCTCAGTATCGATGAATGATTTGGGACCACTAGCTGTTATTAGTTCCTATGATTTTTCATACCTTCTTAAGTCAATCTCAGCTGAAAACATGTACCAGGTGAAATGGCCTTTGACACCAGCCATGACCCACAGTTTAGGCATTTCTGTTTTAAAGGACATGCAGGTTGCCAGTTCCTGTGATAGCTGCTGTTCTCCTTAAATCCTCAAGCCCCTGAACTCCTCACTGTTACCAGATAGTCTCTGTTTTCTTTTCATTATAAACTAGGCATGCACACAGGCATCAGAACTTTTGTCAAAAGCCTGATGATGTGAACAAAAAGGATTCAAATATCAAAGTGCAAGCAAACATATCTTGTATAAGCTCATTTCTAAAAAGTTTCTTTTTCTGTCATATCTTGTGATTTTTTTTCTTGTCTGTCTCTAGCAATTAATCATTTACTACTTGGCAACATTAGGAAGATGATGAGCTGGCAGGAATACTGGTGAATTCCCCAACAGAATGACATAGAGCCTTTGTTTCCCACCAAAACCTAAATTCAGGATATGTGGTAACATTACATCCTGCAACTGTGCAATACTGGACGAGGTGTTTGAAGCCACCAATGTCAGGGTGCAAGAAAAAATAAAATAGGCTCATCCTCTAGTCTGCCTGTAAGGGAGGTAGATTTTGGGGGGAGGGGGGGGCTGATTTAAAATTCACTGATTATTGAATTTTAACCTTGTTCTGTGCATACATGGTTGGTAAAAAAAGAGGCAGGTCTTCCTCTCTTGCTTAGAAACCAGAATATAGGTGGGAAATTACCACACAGACAAAAAAACCTCAACCAGCCAGAGAGGATTAGTGTTTTTTGTATTGATTTAAACTCTTTTTTTTTTCTTTCTTTGGTGAATCTAAATCCTGCTCTTGGATGTCAGTGGCTAACAATTTTTGAATTATGCTTTCTCTCTATGGACTAAGTGGGCTTCCAAACTCATCAAGAAGTATGTGTCATCTCCAGGGCCCCTGGGTCCATACTTTCCTTCTCTGGCCAATAAGTCCCCTAATTTCTGTTCCTTAGGAGAATTAAGAAGGGCTATTCACCATGGCAAGTCAGAGTTGTACCTATTTTTGGAAAATGCATAAGCACCTAATACGAAACCTTTCCAAGTCAAAGCTTCTCATGATATCCTCAGCTCTCTCCCTGTGTTGACAGATGTTGGGTGTGAAATACATTTCAATATGACTAGAACAGAAAAAAAATTATCAGAGCATGGTCAAAAGGCCCTCCTGGGGGCAAACTGAGTAGTGATCAGTGAGGAGCAACCAAAACACACCCTGACTCAGAAGAGGCCAAGAAACCCAACCCTTAGATGTGGGTGAATCACTTCAAGGTGCAGTTATTTTAAGATCAAGCCTGAAACCATCAGAGGTGGAAAATGCAGCCTTTAAAAATGAGGTCAGTGGGAAAATCCAAAGGTCCACAGCCAGCCCGTTGTCAGGGGCTGATGAGCAATAGGGTGCAAAGCCTTCCCTGAGAGCTGCTGATCACCACTCCTGGAAAGGAAACAGCGAGGAAAGAGATATAGAAACACCTGGAAGCCTTCATAAAACACCCTAAGTAAAATAAAAGATTGTGGGAGAGCCAGCTCTTGCTCTAATTGAGGAAAGAGTATAGACAGGCTGAGTTTCTCCCCCATCCTATACCATCCCTTCCTTTAGAAGGACCTCTTGAGAAAGCTAATTCCTTCTTTCCTATCTTATCATCTGGCATGGATCTGGGGCCTTCCCTTAGCTGAACTTTGTTTGAGAGGATGTCTCATATCCAGTCCCTTGGAGGTCCTCCAGGTAGCTCTTTGCTTTGCCTTTCACCAGGGATTACATAGAATATCACAGTTTGATCTGGGTCAGCACTGAACACATTAAATTGTGAGTGTCCCTTAATGTGTTTTCTTCCAATGAGGAAATTGGGGCTTACTGTTTGG
The DNA here is from genome assembly GCA_013397815.1 of Aleadryas rufinucha. Classification (NCBI taxonomy): domain Eukaryota; kingdom Metazoa; phylum Chordata; class Aves; order Passeriformes; genus Aleadryas; species Aleadryas rufinucha. The sequence continues at coordinate 576,541 of VZTH01002835.1, forward strand.
GAGGATTTCAAGACTATCACTGAATGAGGAACTCAGCATCTTAACTTATATGTCTGCAAGACTACATTGGCTTCATACTCACCTAAAACATTAGGCTGCTGTAATGCTTGTCCCTGTGGAATTTTGTGATTAAGTTAATGATGAAGTTTTTATGTTGGTGGTGGTTTTTGTGGTTCTTTTTTCTTGTACTCCTAAGAGAAGATGATGCTTTGCAGGAAGGATGACAATTTTGTTTGTTTGCTTATTTTATTTTAATTTTGAACGCCACAGTCCACTACTGGAAATTTTGGATGGTAAAATAACCCTGCCTATGCACTCTCACACTATGAATCCAAAACCAAAACCCATGACTGGGCAGACTCCAGATGTGATATGGGCCTCTGAGACTGAAAATAAGCAGTCAAAGAGTTGACTGGAAGAAGCCCTCCCTCCTGCCTTACATCCCTGAGTCACTGAGCCAGATGGGGCTGACTCAATGCACAGAAGCTGCTGATTATCAAACCGGTGCTGTCAGGGTGGCTTGTTGAGAAGGAGGACAAAGTCTGTTTGTGTGTTGCCTTTTCAAGTATTTGGAGTTCCTTTCATACCTGTGCTGCTTTCTGCCATGAGATAGAGCAGATCCCTTTTGGAGATGCTCTACAGCCAGCTAGGACATAATGAAAATTGTTACCAGCTCTGCAGTAGCACTGTATAAACTAATCTCATAAACAAATAACTCAAACTCATCCCAACACCACCTCTGAAAAGCACTGCAAAATAACCTCCACCACTCTTTCTGCATCTCTGAAATGCAATCAAGAACATCACGAGAGCTGTAATGTACAGGCCGTGAGGAAACACGTGTCTGGACCATTACAATTAAAATCCTGAATAAGAACTGAAAGACTTGGCCTTTGAAAGGCATGCTGGCTCTGGTTTGGAATAGCTTCATCTCTAAATAAGAATTGTCCGTGCCTGGCAGTATGTAGAAATACACTGTTCTGACTCAGGAGGCAGGAAAATAGCAGGAAATTACTCTGCTTGAAAATTAGACCATAAATTCAGATATGGCTGTTCTGATCCTGGCATGATTTGTTACAAGTAAATCAATGTATTTTTGGCAGACATAATGAAACAAACAAGCAAAAAGAAAGAGCAAGACGGAGAGAAAAGTAGAGAATAGAAATAAGAGTTTTATAGAGGAAACTAAACAGTGAGATGCCAGTTTGTGTTAACTGTATCATAGATTTCAAGTCAGTGGTACTCCAGCCTATTGACATCTGCCTTCAGACATAGCACTATGGAAGGAGCTGCCACAGAGGCTCTAGAGACTTGAATCCTGGTTTTGCATCTGGTCAGAATTGCCATTTTGCAGCTGTCCCCGCCCTTGGCACTTTTCCTACCTTTCCTCTACTTAAACGGCAGTATTTGGGGCAATTTGGGGAAGGGGTCAAAGCTACCTCCAAGACCAGAAAGCTGCACATGCAGAAGAGGCTATGCCTGTGATGCTGAAGCTCAGAGAGGCAATGCCTGGTGCAAGCACAGAAGTGCAAAGGCTTGGAACAGGGAGTGAAAGTCACACCCCACCTCTGGAAGAGGGGTCAGGAGCCGAGCAGCAGGCCTAGGATTCATGTGTGCATGGGCAACCAGGTGTGAAGCATCTGTAATTAAGGGCCTGGTGCCCTAACCAAAAACAGGCAAATCCCAGTACCAAAGGAATAAGGGTATCCAGACTAAACAGTGCCAGATATGCACTGCTCTGCTCACTCTGCTGCCATTCTAAAGCCCCCCTCATCAGCTGACCAGCTATATCTTAACAGGAAACAGCACTGTGGCAGGTCATTACAGTATGGGTATGTTATGACAGCTGGAGAGGAACTTCCTGAGAGCTCCATTTTGCTGGTCCTAACTGGACAGGCTGAGATTAGGGAATCCCCATTTATAGGCCCTGCATCTCCAGGCTGAATCCCACTACAGGAAAGCAAAATACCACTTAGGAAAATGTCCCAGATCAGGGAGGGGACTTGGCAGAGTAAGTGTTTCTAAAGATCAGATTCCAGAAATATGTTTAAAGTAAAGTGCTAGAAAAAATACCCAATTCTGCTGATGTGCATCATGAAAAAGTGGCTTGTGTCACCCGGAGGGGTGGGGAAGGCAAAGGAAAAGCCTAGAACATGATTCATTTGGCACTATCCTCGTTTCCTCTGTTGGAGCCCCACTAAAACCTGTGCAGCAGGCAGTGCTCTACGCCTGCCTCTGGTCCTGTCACCACTGACCTTCAGGAGCAGTGCACTTCCTCGCCTGCTGCAATACAGCCTGCAGAGGAAGATGATGGAGCTGCCCTGATCCACAGCAAGGAAACACCTAGCCCAGCAGCTGCTCAAAACTGCAATTCAGAGTCCAGTTTCTAAGCAATGGATTGCAAAGAAAAGTAAAGAAATAGCAAACTTGCTGGGGTAGGCAGAATACTATTTTCTCCCTTTGTATTTAATGAAAATACTGGGTTTAGACTGTGCAAGCAGAACATTTCTAGCAGCCATGTGCAGATAGGGCTTTGCTTTTCTGTACTCTCTGCTTACCAGTGTAGTCCCATGTAGCTATTTGTAGAAAAAGCCTGAAAATCCAAATTAGACCCATAGAAAGGTACTTAGATTGCCTTTAGGCATCTAGGCCTGTGTAATGCAAATAGCACCAAATGAGCAATAATATTTGTAACACAAGCATTTTTAAGGCAACAGCCAAGAATTACGGCAGTGGAAAGAGCTTCACAATCCTATTGTAGAAAGAAGGAAAGCATTTTACCCTCTTAGAGAGCCTGTCTTTCCTCACTGATGGTCACGTCACCCATCTTAAATAGACCCAGCAATACTAGAGGAAAATAAGGAAAGAACATAGCATCAGAGCTGAGGTCAACATCTGGATGGACTTAGGCTTCACAAAGGAATTCACTGACTCATTGGCACATGTGAGGACTGTCATCTCCTCTGCAGCATTTAGTCTTTAATCATGAGAACCCATTGGAGTAAAGCTTGGCTTTCAGGAATATTAATGGAGTAATAATGCTATGAAAAGTGAAAAAAACAAGGCAAGAAAATGAGTGGTTCCGAAAAACATCAGTATGACTCCCTCCCTACACACACAACACATACTTAAACACACAGGGACGAAGTAGCCAAAAGACCAAAACTGAAAACTAACAGTCACCCACTGGATATTTGAACAGGAATGGGATTGGAGCCCCATCTGTGCTCTGACCCTGCCTGACCCTCAGGGACTCCACCAGTGGTACAAAAGCTTTGTGGAGTGGCTGATGTGTTCCCTGTGACCTTGGTGGGGCATAACATGAGCTGTCCTGACAGGATATCCGCATGAGAATGTTCCCACTGCTCTCGGGCAGTGGTGCCCAGTCCGGGGAGAGGGAAGGAAGGAGAAATAGAGTGACCGATGATGGGCAGGGCTTTCCTGTTGCAATTGTTCGGAAGAACATGGGCCATAGTGTCGCTTCTGGACAAAATGTACCTTGAATGAGTTGCAGTGGGCACGATGCTTTCCCTCACACACCCAGCACACCCTCTCCTGCCTCATCAGAGAAGATCCATGGGTAACCCAGAGCAGCAGCTTTCAGATCCGTGCCAAGGCAGGTGGCTCAGCCTGGCACTGACCTGGGCCACATCCTTGCTTTGTCACTCCTTGGAGACCTTCTTTGTCTGAATATGAAGCCCCACTGGCCAAGGATGCAGAGAAAGGGCTCAGAGCTGATGCACCACCACGTGTGCCTAGGCCCACAGTCCTGCTCTTCTGCAGGTTATGAATGAACTTCTGAACCTCCTGAGGCTGATAGATCACAGGTGACAAGAGGAAGTGATGAGGAATTCACTTGTTCATGACTCCTCAGTTGCTGTTAGTTAAACAAGTGTTTTATTAAGTTCGCTTCTTGTGACCAGGAGGATTTGGAAATCCCTGGCATGATTGTTCTATTGCAGTGACCTCATGATTCACAAGGCCCCAGACTGTATTCCTCAAAGAGCTAAGGAATTTCTATTGGCAGTTCCTGTGAAGCAGAGAGAATGAGACGTGCTCATGTATCCCCTGTTCCATGTGGGGAAGGCCTGAATAGAGGAGGAAATTTAGATTTTGACTTGATTTTGAGTAATCAGTTCCACCATCCCCTTCTAGCATCCTGCATCCTCCAGCAGTGGTTTCAATTTATGGAGAAGTTAAATCACTAGCTTGCTCCAATCTTTCTAGTCTTCTCCAATCTATCACCAGCCTGCTCCAATCATATGTTGTTGGATGAACTTGAGAGCCATTCTCTCAGCAGCAAAAGATGGCCTTTCCTGGATAATGACAATTAAAGGCATGTATAATATTCTCAATAATCAGCTGAGCAATGGATTAACAGCTGACTATTTCCAGAGATTTACAAGGCAATTCTACAGACTACGGTTGAACTGCTACTCTAAGACAAGTCTTAACCATTTATTTCCCTTGTTCTAATAAATCCTCCCAGTCCTGGACAACCCAGAACATATCTATGTACACCATGGAGGTCTCTGAGATCACATTTTAAGGATACAAGAAAAAACAAGGAACAAAATGCATCCAGCCCTGTTCATTGTGAATCAGTTTTTATGTCAGGCTGCTCTTATGCTTGGCTCTTCCCAGAAAGCAGAGCTGCCCATCATGCAGTTGTTTCAACCCTGTTTCTGTGACACAATTCATGGCAGAGAAGGCAGTCAGGGTCCAAATAAAACACTTATCCTGGACACAACCTAGCCTATTTTTAGAGATCAGCCACTATGACATACTGGGTAATTGAGAGGCAAGAGTCATATTTGCTATTTAGTTTTCCATCACAATAGAAACTGCTTTGTGATTGGTCTGTGACTGTGAAATATGACTTTTTCATTCTGTCTCAGAATCCATGAACTTAGACTCAAGGCTAAAAAATTTACCTCTGGGATGTCACTTCAGTGTTTTCACTGTGTTAGGGAGAGAGCAAAGACAGTGAAACTGAGGTCTGTGATCTCCAGAACAGAAGCTCAATAGTCCAAAGCCCACCCATGTAATGCTATAAAGCCTGTCTCTTATAATCAGCTCTGACATGACATGACAATAAAAGGGAAAAAAAAGAAAGAAATAGGGAAGTTTGTCAAGGATAGGAAGCACAGACTCATAACTGTTTCCTATTAATGATTTTGTTTTCAGTCCAAAAATCTCACCCATTAAAGCACTGATGCCTGCCATGTAAGAATTAAATGTCAGAAAAACCAAACCACCCTGTAACTACAAGAGGTTTTTTTTTTGCTCTCTTGTTGAAGTGACATATGAATACTGTGAGGTTACTCCTATTGTGCAACTGACACATTGTTATACCACATAGCAGGATGGAGCTGACCCTAGAAACTCCCAACACACAATAAATTGAGATCCTCTTTTGGAACTGACGCTAGCAGTATGCATCTCAGTAATGATAGCCTTTGGGCCTTGTTCTGGAGTCATAGGGAGTTTATGAGATGTTATATTCTCCCATTTCCTCCCCGCTGAAACTTTCCTGGGAAGGTCTTCCAGCATCAGGATGTGTCACTTTCGAAAGGATGTTCGTGGGCAGACTTCACGGCAAAAAGAAATTCAGACTACTGATCTGGAGCTAGGTAGGCAGAACAATGCATTACAGGGCTGCAGCTGTTCCCAGGCCTGTGCCACCGGTCTGATTTCCAGAACTAGATGTGCAAAACCTTCAGCCCCACAAACAGATTTCAGTATGTTAGTCACACTGGTTGGCCTTTATACATATAATGCAAATATAATGCAGTCACACGGTTTTGCGTCATAAAACATCATCCATATTGCGCTTAGGTCTCAATATGGCCAGGAAATATCAAAGTAAGTACTAAAAATAAAACCCCAACATTTCAAACAGCCCAAAGCATCTGATATTTAAAGTCAAAAATGTAGAAGGCATAGTTTGTTCCAACCCACAGTATTACACCAGGGTATGGATACCATAATGATGATTTTATAACTGTAGATAAAGAAAAATGCTTTGCTTTTCTTTCATAACCAGAATATCAGAAAAGCCCAGTGACTTAATTAGTATGTCTTTCTAATAATTGCATGTCAGATATATGGTGTGATTGATGCAGGTTATTGTTTTCAATAGCGCAGCCAACATGAGGTGCAATTGTTTATAATTAGATCTACAGTGCTGGACTGTAGATGTAATAGCCAGTCCCACAGCATATGAGCATTCACAGAATTAGAACCACAGCCTTTCAGTACAACACAGCCATCCCAGGGTGTTGAAGAAGGTCTACTGATACATTGGATCAGTCTACCTATCACCTGTTCCAAAGAAGAGTAAAGATTAGAGAGGAATGCAAGACTAACTGCTCTGCAAATAAGCCAGAGACAAACTTGTTTGGAAGAGTAAAGCAGCTTTGTCAAGCTACAGAATCTTTAGAAATCCTTCCTTTGTTTGCTAGTGAAAATTTGAGAGATTGTCAGTCTATCAAGTGCACTTTATCTTTTATAGAAAGAGCAACTAGGTTGAAACGAGGACAGAAGTTTACTTTTTGGTAGGCAATAAGTGGTTTCTCCCTGTCTTTCATACTCCTGTTTCATTTTCAAGGCTACACAAAAAAACCTAGGCATGATTAAGTGCAACTCCATGACCATGACTGGGGAGGTAAAACAGAGCTCCATGAACTGGAAACACTTCCTGGCTGCTTGCAGATGGCAGGCTCAAAATAGATAAGTGATAACTATGCACTGCACAAGAAAATGGACTAAAGTATTTTCAATTGCAGAAATTGGGGGTGCCAACAGGTACATACCTATATAAATCAATTTGATAAACACTAGGACAAAAATCTATCAAAAACAAATAGATACAATTTCTGCCCAAGTAGTCTGACCAGTGGGGTATGATTGGCATAGAAACAGAGCAAGGCTGACATAGACAATCTCAGAAGCAGTGATGGAAAAGTCCTGTTGTCCTCACTATCATATATCCCTTGCCAGAAGAAAAAACAAACCAAAAACAACAACAACAACAACAAAACCACAAACCCCAAAAGAAACAAACAAAATAAAACAAAAACCCCAAAAATTAGTTCTTCCAGAGAAGGGAAGGGATGGTCAGTATGTCTCTCCTTAAGGGCCAGCATGAGCAGAAATGCACTCTCTGGTCTTTCAAAAGCACCGCTCTCAGTGTACCACCACAACCAGGGCTGGCCCTATTTCTTGGCTTTATTCATGGCCTTAACACTACTTCTTAGCCCTAAATAATTGTTTTCTGTTTAGATACATCCTTCTAGGAAAGAGGGCCTTCAGATGGGGTCATACGTTTTGTTCTGTTAGTAATGCAGCTTTCTGGAGTCCCTGGTTGATTATGCCTGCTTACCTTCTGATAGTTGTGTTTCCTGGCTGGCTGCCATGTGTTTTTCCTTTCTAGTTAATCTTATGGCAATGATTGTGGCCTTCAACAGATGCAGAGAGTTGTCCTCCTGGAGTTCAATAGGACTCTAAAACAAATATTTTTTTCCTATGTTTCTGGGTACAGCAGCCTTTAGAAGCCAAACTCCTTTATGAGTAGCAGTCACATATAACACTAAGCATTTCCAAATATCTTCAGAGACCTGAATTCATTCTCTGTCTGCCTTGCAAGGAAATAAAGCTTACAAATGATTCCCCACACTTCTGGGGAAGAAAGCTAAGAAATTAAGAGCTCCAGGCTGCAGGAGCAAAAATTAGTCATATAAACAGATAACCAAACATGTAAACAGGTAACCATCTAAAAGGCACCCAAAGAAACTTTCTGGCAGAGGTAACATTTTGTAGCAGGAAACCCTTGCTTTGCACTGGAGCACGAAGGTTTGATCCTTTGTCTGTGTATGTCTTTCCTCAAGGTGCCTGTTACTGCCCTGGGAACCCCTCTGACATTTTTTAGCTCTGGATTCCAATCACCTTTTTTATTTTGGTTTCTTCCCTTTTTTTTTTTTTTGTTTGTTTGTTTGTTTGTTTGTTTTTCTGTTTGTTTTGGTTTGGGGTTTTTTTTGTTGGTTTTTTTGTGTCATGCTGTTTTGCAGGTTCAGCTTGTGTATCTCAGTGAAGCCTCTAAGTTTTCTGTAGCTCCCTCAGTTCCACAGAGTGCCTAGGAATGCTGTTAACTGAGTAAGACTTTTCCCTGACATCAACAGTCAGCAATGTGGAGCTGAGAAAGCAACAGACCATGGCATCTTATTGTATTTGTCTGAGATAGGATTCAAAATGAAGAATCAGCACATTGTTTCAATGTCTGCACACCAGTTAATTATTAATGAATTCACAGTCAATAAAATATACTTTCTGGGTACTATCTGGTCAACAGTTAACCTAGTAGTTATGTTTGGAAAAGAGTTTATGAGCAATCCTCTGTTGCCACAACATTAAAAGTTCTGGAACATTCACTTGTTAGCCTGAAACTTGCCAGAAATTTTGGGGTGGCAAAATCAAATCCTATGTGAACAAAAGAAAGAATACAGCTTTCCAAAAATTCTGCTTCAATATTTTCAAGTCAGTACTAAAATTCATATGCATCAGTTTGGGATTAAAGTTTGCCAGGGAAGGTGTTTTTTGCAGAAGTAACAACTGTCCTCCTTGAGGAAAGAACATGGATAGATATCCCAAAATTAGGATCACTGAAAAAATACCTATGCTGAGAATATAATTTTTGATTCTCTTTTTTGTCCATTGGATCACTTCAGGAAGAAATTTTCTTATGTCCGTTAGCTAGATGAATAATTCTCAGGACTGCTTTGTCAGACTCCACTATTCCCAAGTTTTATTCACGTGACTGCACTGCAAGTCTTCAAAATTGACTGCCTGGGTATCTCACTGGGACCTTAAAAAGAATATAACTAGATAGAGCTATAAACCAATTTCAGTTATCGACGTTACATGCACCCACATATATAGATATAGCATTACACAGTCACATGCAGTCTTCAAACACTTAAAATGTTAATAATGCTGCAGTGGTTGGCATCACACTTCATGTCTAAATGCCTTAAAGATGCACAAAAATCAGACAGCCAAACCAATAAAACCCCCACAGTTCCTAGCTTAGTAGTTTTAAAATGACTCATATTTCAGCAAAGGACTCAAAACCATCTAAAACTGAAATCAAAGCACTCAGAGTCTGGTCCATTTTAGCCTTGGTGCTGCCTTTACGTGTCCAGCTCTGTTCCCCAGAAGTCATGTACACATCCATCCACATGGGGAGGTGGCACAGAAGTGGGTACAAAGCACTTTAATGGGCTGGCTAGAAAGCTGTGATAAGGAGGGGGTATAAACAGGGTTTCTCCTGTGCTGAGGCTTTCTCTACACTAATATAGAGTGACTTGATTTTGTTTATGGTGTGGGACCTGGATTGCCCACAAAGTTCTTTTTCATGGGATGCATTTTCTCAGTCCCCCCTCATTAAAGTAAATCTGATTACATTTCAGTCTCATTTTTTAAAGAGAGGGGAGCTAGCAGGGGGAGCTGGAGCCACACACTTAGATAATTTCCATTCAAACCCAGCACAGTAGTCCTCTCAGCCAAGTCACACTTAGGGCAAGGAGACAGAGAGAAAAATGTACTATTCTTTGATGGGCTTCATCGGGTGGATGAAGCATGATCAATCATCCATAACCTGACAAGGCCTCAGAAAAGGCAGAATCATGACTACGTCATGTATACTTCCAACACCAAAACAATAGGGGATACTGTTTTGGGTTGAAGGGGTGGAAAGGGAGAGCATTTAAAGCTGTAGTAACAAAGAACAATGATTATCTCGTGGGTGGTGGTAGGTAAGGGGGGTCTGGAAGAGGACATCAGAAGAAGCTGGGCAGGACGAGGTGTCTCATCCCCTCCCTGCTTCAGTCTCCATCCTGCCTGAGACATTTCAACATTCGTTATCCTAGCAGCAAACTCTTTTCTGTGATGGGGAAGAAAGAAATCAATTGTGTTTTTAAAAGCTACTTGGAGTCCACAAAAGGTGCATTGTTTCAAAATGGGTTGAGGGGGCTGGGTGCTTTGGGGGGAAAGAGTTGAACTTATACCATCATTTCGTCTAATTACGCCTGATGTTATTCCTGTTGTCATGTGGGTTACTACAAAGCCAACTGCCAGCTTGTGTCCCTGAGAGCAAAGACTAAACTGTTACGCTTACAAGGACACAGGGCTTCTTTTCCTCTCCCTCCTCCCCCTCCCACACTGCTGCAGGCACTGGCTCCTCCTTGGGATACCCACACATTTGGAAGAGATGTTGGGAAACATGGGGGCAGAAACGCCGTAGGAGATACCAGCCATTTCTGCCAGTTAGGAGACAACCACTGGGCTTATCCTGTAAAACTCCAGGCACACCCTGAGACATCCAACCAGACACCTAGGCAGAGTCCTTTCCTTTTCTGCTTGGACAATGCATTTGCCATATCCAGTTCCCAGTCCAGGCACATTGGAACTGATCACAAAGGTGATTCTGTCATCTCATCCAGCTTTCCTCTCAGACAGGTATCTTTGACAGAAGGGAAGTGGGAGGCCAGCAGGGTGTTGCATATTGCCAGCAAGCGAAGGCACGGGCCCCAGGGCAAAACAGAGTAGATCACAAAATGAGAGCAGCTACAGTTATCACCAATGTAAAACCTCAGATCCCTCAGTATGATCCACCTCCTCAACAGAAGGCCAGCTCCAGTGACCTGACTGTGTCCTGCTTGCACCAGCCTTCATCTCATCAAGTTTGGGAACTTTGTTGGCTTTCTAAGACACCCTCTGGCCATGTTTAGAAAACAAGCAGAGTTTGGGCTGTCCCTAGGTCTCAGATGTACATCCATAAATGCTGTCTCCTGCCAGTCTGGCTCAGCTTGGCCCAGGAAGGGTGTATCCCAAAGGGTGCTTGGGGTGAGGGAAGACTTCCAGCTCTGCCCCTGGGTTTACGATAGTCACAGCCAAAATAAACGCAGTCAGAACCTGATCCTTTGGCAGACCCTGCCAATTCAGGCAGGGTCACACCTCATAGCTGGGATGGGTGAAAGGCTAACACGATGTTCAAAGCAGCTTAGAAAACCTTTTGTTCGCCTTAATTTTAATTTTGTAGGCTGCACTCCCTGCCCTCTGCTGTCATCTTAGCCTAACAGGACACACCATTGCATCATTGACTTGGACTGGACATTCAAAACAGAAACTATGTGTTTCTTCAGTGCTGGGGAAAAATCTCTATCTTGAAGTACTGTGGTGCACTGCACATGCTGCCAAGGGCTCCCAAAGCCCCACAGGTTCAAGCAGGTTTTTACAATGTTTTTCCCGTTTGGGCATATTAGCAAAAAAAAAAACCCAAACCAATAAAAAAAAAAAACAAAACACCAAAAAAACAAGAAAACAAACCAACAAAACCAAAACAAAACAAAAACAACTAAAAACCCAAACAAAAGCACCAAAAAGAAAAAACCAACCCAACCCGAACAACAGCAACAACAAACACACTCACAAACAAACCAAAAAAGCCACACACACAAAAAGAAAGAACATCTTTCAAGTCACCATTCTTCCACACTCAAACAGTTTTCTGATTTGGTTAGTTTTTAATACGTAGGGACACTCATTCCCATACACCTACAGTAGAGATGGCAAAGTCAAAAAACAGATGCTTAACTCTAAATGCCGTCCTTGTTTTACACTCACCAACCTCAAATCCTCCTCGTCATCCCCTTACTCTTTCTTTATTACAGTGAATTATGGTGAAGGACTTGGAAGACAAGTGGGTCTTGAGCTGATTGGGAAGCTATCTGACCTGGTTTCTGTGGGTCAGATGTGCTGACCCTCAGAGCTAGACTGTAAAGCTCACCTTTGCAAAGCAGCCTTCCCAGCTCCAGCAAATGACTGCTGGGGCAGATGTGCTGGAAGCTGTAACAATGGCTGTATTGATGGAAGGGAAGGTTTTATTGTAAGTTAGATTTTGGAATGAGTAATTATGCAAACAAGCAATTAGCTAAAATAAATACTAATGTCTTCCTCTTTTAGGGCATGCTTTTAGTTTGACTTGAAGCAAGGCAGATTTCTCCAAGCCGAATCAAGCCTTTAAAACAAAGGTAAAGGGAATATTGGGAATGAGGAGATAAATACTGTTCCATCTCTCCTCTACAGCATTAAGTGCTATGTGCATATATGTGCAACAGGGCAGCTGTAACTCAAAGAATCAGGAAATACATTAAAATACCAAATATTTGAGGCCGGGTAAGGCCCATTTCATTGACCTACCATCTGTGGAGCAGCATCATTCTATTATTCCCATAAATTTCACTCATGCAAGACAGGACACTTATTTTTTCTCTTGGTGGTGGCTGTTTTCTGATTTCTCTCCCCCCTGAGAAGGCTGGCTGCAGGCTGCAGGACAGCTGAATATGGTGACACTGCTCTCTGCTCCACAGCTTCAGTTAGCTCAGCCCATCAGAGCAGAGACTTTGGAAATCCAAATATTCTAAGTTGAGCCTTCCTCTCCTGTAGTGCATCACCACCTTGTTTACATGGCTTGTTCTGCCCCACACTCCTGCATGGATGCAAGGCAGCTGGGATGAGAAAGCAGTGCCAGATTCCAGGAAGAAGGACAGATCTTCCTGTAAGAGAAAAGACAGCCCTGTAAGTTTCTGAGTGGGAGACGAGGTAGTGACAGATAATGTGCATCATCTTTCCCAGCTTGGGCACATTTTAGCAAAAAGGATTTTGACTTCCCTTTGGGAATATCATGAAATGTGCCTGCAGAAAGGAATTTACTGGAGATTCAAGAGTAGAAATCACTGAAGTAATTAAGTTCAACTTGAGAAGCAGAGGAAAAAATATCATGCCCCACCACCCCTCCACCCAGACACCCCCATCCCAAGATTCTGTTTTTACATTTTGGGAACAAAGTGTGCATGAAATGCGCTCCCATATGACTTTGGCTTTGTATTCCCAAATTATTTCTTTCATTTTGAAATTCCCCCATCTTTTTGTTAAGTAGCATTTTAAAAAACAAAACAACCCCAAATCAAAATGGCTTGTTTCACTTCAGGTTGGAAGAATAAAATATTCTCTGTAGAACAGAAACAATTATCTTCCCTGTTATTTAGGTCAGCTGTAAAACGAACCATTTGCTATTTACAAATCCTTTTGTTATCAGCTGAGGTCTAGAGCCCCATCTCCTGGAGTCAGGTGATTATGTTGGAAGTTTGGGTTGATTGCTTTTGACATTTCTTGCCCTTGTGATTTGGAAGGAGATCTTGAAAATGTGTTTTAAACATAATGAACAGTGTGACGTCTGCCTGAGTCTCCACACATCCGGAAACAAAAGTTTAATGTAGAGCAATCTGTTCCAAGTTTATCAAGACAATTTTAACTCCAAGGCTCACTTACGAGGTTACGCCAGCACCACGCACGGAGAGTTTGCATAGGACTGGATGCTTTTATTCAGAAAGATTTAACCTATCCCCTCAGCTGATCCACTAGGGTACATCAGGAGGAAAAACCTATTCAACCTAAGTAAGCCTGTTCCTCTGTCCTGTGGGGTACCAAGACCATCCATTCACTGCTCAACATTCAATCCCAGTGCTGCTATAGCATTCTGAAAAAACAGCTTTTTGCTGTTCCCTTCAAGGATTTGCATTCAAGCTTCTAGTTCACAGGCAATGCCAACACACATTGATTACAGCTCAGAATCCGAAGAAGAGGAAATGACACCGAGCAGGGGCTCTCATATTTCCTGTGGCTCCAATGCTGATGAGGTAAAGGTCAGCCGGTGCTACAGCTACAGGCGTGCAGTGGAGTCATTTTCAGGATGGCCATCTGCAGTGGTGAAGTCAAAAGAGAACCATAGCCTGAGCCAGGACCTGATCCAGGGCCAAAACCATTTTCTCTGTAGCCTTGGTATTTACGCCCTTCAGCAATCTGGAGGTTTATCAAGACTTTGCCACTGCCGCTCTCAACTGATTTACCAGCTATTCATGAAGCTGTGGCAACTTGATTGTCACTCTGAGCTCTTCACTGTCATTTGGCCAAGCCAGGCAGGCTTCACTTTCTCAATTGCAGTTCAGAAACCAAGCTAGCTCATCCACTTCTCATCATTTTGGTCATTCTTCTGAACAGCCTCCACTTCGTGTCTGTCTCTTCCTGGCAGTGACCTGAAACCAAGCTGACTTCTTACCACTTTTTCACAACAAAACACCAGTTGGAAAGAGGTCTCTCCCAATCACAGAGGCCACTGCTGAGGATTTCTGAGCTCCATGTTGTTCATTTACCTGGTCTCTCACAGACTCACTGTCTGGCTTTTAAAATCAAAATTCATTTCTGATGCCTCAGGTCCAGCTGTCAAAGAACAAAAGCAGTCCCTTTTTCTAATTTGTAGTGCAGGTAAAGTATGCAATTCACACCAAACTGAGCTCCTTACCAAAACAACACACACAAACACACAAAAAAACCCCTCAAAACAAACCAAAAAACCCAACCAAACAAACAAACAAAAAAGCCATCCTTTTGTTTGCTTCCCATTAATATCTCCTAAATAAAGCAGCCTATCACAATTTGGAGATGAAGGGGTCCTGTCCATCTATTCTTCTGTTCACTCAAACTCTTCACTACCACCCACCACAGATCTATTGTAACCAGAACTATGGAGCTTCTTTGCTGCTCATTTGGACCCCCAAACCTTTCCAAGATAGGTCTCATCAGGACTCTGCCCCTCTTTGCTTGAGTTTATTTATCCCTCTCCTGGATGTTCAGCTCTTCCTGAGATTGTCTCTCCTTTTTAGTCCATTTCTCTTCCCCCTGCAAGTCCCATGATCCCCTGCAAGGCATTTCATGAAAAGCATTGTGCTCACACACTTTCTTCACAGCACCTTGCTCAGTTCAGAGGGGAATTAATGATTTCCCAGGGCAGTGCCATGGGTCTCCCCATCCCCTCTGCTGACAAAGCATCCCCAAACTTCCCTAAGAGAACCTGAACTTCTCCCTTTGAGGGAACAGTGGGTCAGAAACCTCTCTGCTGGAGGGTCTTTCTGAGGTTTGCCACCTCCCGGTGTTTGGGGGGAGACCAAAAGAAATGAAAGCCAAGAAAGCCAGAGCAGCTGCAGATGCTGCTGCTGAACAAGGAGACAGTGGCTTGGCACACCCAGAGAGCTCACCAGAGGCAAAGCTAGAAGGCAGAAAGGCATTGGGGGTGGAAGAAGAGAGAAGCAGGATATTTAAAGGAGAGGGTGAGGGCAGACGAGGTGAGAGATGATGGAAACAGGGGAAATGTCAAGGTGGAAAGTGATGGTTGAAGAAGAGCAAAGAAGGTAGAGAGGGCAGAGGAGGGTAAAAGGACTATCTTCCCACTAGCTGCCCCTGGATTTGGAATTATAAACTCATCTACCTGCTATCCCCATGCCCCTGCCTTAGACAAAATGAATAGGACACTGAGTTTTTCTGCTCCAGACCCATAGAAATAGGAAACAAAATTCATTTAACCACTTACACAGCACCTGATGGTTGCTCACAAAGGCCCAAATACCCCTGGGATGGGCACCTTTGGCTGAGGGCCCCTGAAACAGTGACACAAACTGTCTCCCAGTCAGTTCCTCAGCAGTAAGGAGGAGGCAAAATCTGTAAGGAAAAGCAATATTTTTAATTAAAACAGGCTCTCTGTGACTTCATCACTGCAAAATTCTTACTCCCTCTGCCCCAGAGAGCTTATAGCTGGAGCCAGGTGGATCATCTGCTGGGAGTGAGCAAAGGAGAGCTGCAGCCCCAGCCAGCCAATTTTGTGCAGAATGTAGATGGTTTGACTCCCTGGACTGTAGCATCAGTGAAAGTGCAAGTGAATCTGGTTACTGGAAAGCCAGGACACCATCCATACATTTCTGATGTTTTGGCGGATGATGCTGTTTCAAAGATGATAGGATTGCATGCCAGCTGCTGGCCTTCCAGCACTTTGAAAGGAGCAGGGGACAAAGTTCCTGTTTATGCACAAGTGACTGAGTAACCAGTAATTTGGGGAAAGGAGCATTACACACTCCTAAAGAGCAGCCTTCCACTGGGAGGTTTTCAGTTTGTGGTCAGTTGTTGTAGCGTGAGACTCACGAGCTGCTGTCCAGTGCGCCTCAGGCTCTGGTCATGGCTGAGCAGCTCAGAGAAAGTCCCCCAGAAACAGCAGGGAATCTGATTCCAGGAAAATGGGAAGCAGATTTGGGACAGGGAAGTGACATGCACAAGGAGTCACACTACAGATGCACATACAGGCACAGGAGTCAAATGGCACCCATCTAGAAAGGCAGGCCAAGGCAGGACACGCCACCGGGAGAGGATAATGAAGGAGCTCTCCGCCATGAGCTCTGCCTGTGCATCTGGACCCCATCCAGTTAGACCCAAAATACTACAATTTCTCTATCCTTCCCATGGCTACAAGATCTGGTAATTTCTCCCAGTTTGCTGTTGTGGCATCGGTGTCCACCGCAGGAGCTGAGAGAAGCAGCGTTGGCCCATGCTCTTAAGTGAAAAGAGGAATAATAAGCTCACATTCATTTTGCTGAGGATCTGCAGTCTCAGCTAGTGAGGTGGGCTGTTGGATGAGCTTGGGGTCCAGAACTGGCCACAGGGACATCAGAAGTTGGAGGTCCTGCTGCATCAGTCAGGTGACAGCCACCCTAGTTGACTCTCAGGGTGAAAACTGCCCATCCTGAGCCTTGTTGAGCATCACCCATAACCCCAGTGCAGGCCTGCCAGAGGGGTCCTGCCTCAGCAGGCCTTGCTTAGGGGCTCCTGAAGACAAGGGGCTCTCAGCAAAGCCATGCTGGGGAGTCAGGAGCCCCATCCCAACCACCCAAGCCAAGGAGCCGGCAGTGTTTTGGGCCCTGTGGGTGGGGGACAGGCTGGTGAGAAAGGCTGCTTGCCAAAAAGAATGGATGCTTGCAGTGCAAAGGCAACCAGCTTTTAGCTGAAACAAAACTACTTCCCCTGAGGGAACTCAGTGGCACTGAGGGAGGACAAATCTCATTTTCGTGAGTGTCAGGCTGGTCTCATCAGGTCATGCTACATCTGCCATTCCCCTTTCCCTTGTTGCAGCCAAGTTCTCCTTCATGTTTCTTTTCTTTTCTGTGGACATGTAAGGCAAAACTGAAAGATCCCCCTGGAGTCTTGGTTTCCAAAATGTCAAATCCCTGCTATAATCCCCCTTTAATGTTAATTAAAAAAAAAAATTAATTACATTAAAAAAATAAATCATACAGAAGCTCCAGCATGATCACTGATTCAAAGGATAGAGTTGCAAGGTCTGGTTAATGATGAGCAGAAATTAGACAATCCATGGTCTGCACAGTGGTCAGGTACTAGGAAGTCTGTGTGGGAACCCAAGCCAAGCCTGGGTGGGAACCCAAGCCCAGTCTCTTGGTTGCTGGTACAGTAGCCACTTGAAGTCTAAATATCTGAGAAAAAAATGAATTCATCTCTGTATGCAGAAAACATCTCACCTGATATAACCAACTCCACCAGTTTACAGCTTTCCTACATTTGCCCTGGAAGTTTGCCAAGCAGTGTACACTGAATGTAATACACTGCAGGTTTGTGACTGTTTTTCTTTCTTTTTCAAGATGCAGAGTCAGAGACGGGACTTTTTTCCCTTCATACTAATTTTTCCCAAAGGGCAGAGACAAAGCTATTCCTTATGTGAAGAAGCTGAGATCTCAAAAAAGTTTTTTGCCTTCACATGCATGGCTTTACATGTCCCCCTTGCTCAGCTCTGAGAAGGGTTCTGCTTTATAAGAATAACATGGTGTGCAGATGCCTATAAATGGAAGATGAAATTGTTACTATTAAGCCCAGGCCCTGCCAAGGCAAACAAGTGCAGGGCAAACTGTGTGTGCAAAGGAAGGGCGCTGAGAAAACTTGAAGTCAGCTGAATCATAGCTTCACTTTAATTTTAACATCACTTAAACTACATAAACACAGCCATCTTATTAATAACAAAGCAAGATCCTCAGTAGAGCTGTTGTTTGGAAAGCCAAGCCTGTGCACATGAGTGCAATGGGAAGAATGTTGCAGGAGAGACATGCCTTCCAAAGCTGTGTTTAAAATTTAAAATAGTTGGGATGTCTGAGATGCAACAACTTTGCAGGAGCCTTGAATAGTATTTGATGTCTCTGCTGCAGTTCTCCAGGGTCCCGACCTCTGCAGGGGCAGGAGTTTGTCACAACTGGCACAAGGAAGAAAACTGCAGTGGGGACAGCTGCTACCTGTCTGCCAGCAATGCAGCTCCGTTTTCTGTGGGATAATTGTACCCTCACACTGTGCAGAGATGAGAAGATTCTGGGGATGCACCATCAGGGCTGCATATAGTTCAGTCCTATACCCTGATCGCTGTTTACTGAGATGGAGAAAATACCACTTTGCTAATTAGGAAGTGAAAGTGATAAAGTTACAGGAACATCTGCAGGAGTTTTGAGGCACAATGTAGTAGAGCAGAGCAGAGCAAAGCATTTTTACTGTTGTCTTGCAAGAGTGATTTGGTGCCTGTGGTGATCTGATAATCTCAGGGTGAGGAGTGAAAACACACTGGTACAAGGCTTGTGCTTTATTACTTCTGACATTCTGTAAAGGCAGACTGGCTCAGCAACTCCCCTAAAATATAGTCCCTAAAGCAGCGTTGCAATTCCTAACGCATTCCTGATGAAACTCCCCTGACTTCCACGGCCTTGTGTTAAGGCTGGATTTGGCCCTGTCAGTAAAATACATTTAGACTTACAAACTGAAAACTGCCTTTGGATTCCAGAGGGACTTGAAAAATTCCCAGAGCACTGAAGTGCAGCAGTGAGATTTATGCTTTTCCCTGACTTTTCACTACTCAGTAATACATTTGTATGGCCAAAATAAAGCCAGATCTGGCATTCTCCCCTCCTGATTTCTCTAATACCCAGGGAACTAAATGACAATGTAGACTGGAACAGTAATGCTCTAGCCCCAGAAGAACTTTTTGGGGGTATTTTCACAGCCTGTGGAAAGAATGCATACATGGGTATTTGAAATAGCAGGATTTGACACTTTATCTCACCCTAGTCTGGAGAGCCGCTGGTGACACAGGTTCCTGTGCAGAGGCACAGATGAAGCCAAAATAAGCTCCTTCTGATATTTATTTGTAGAAAGTAGCACCTCTAGTCTCCAAGTGGATGAAGGACTTGGTTGTTATTGGGCACTCTTTTTACCCACTGCTTTTTCCCAGCTTCGGAAGAGCATGACTGCTAAACAGATAATAAGACAAGCAGACAGAAGGAGGAAAGAGGCATAAGGAAGGTCATACAGAGCCAGAGCATCCCAGCAAGGGCTCAAGGCTTCTCAGCAGCACAGGAAAATTGGCTGTTGTTGCCACAGTCCTAAGGCAGGAGCGTGGGGATACGGAGCAGCAGAGCTGGGACTGGGAGCCAGGGGCAAGCTTAGCACTCCTTCTAAGTGCTGGGGTTGAGAGGAGGTGGAGGCTGCATTTCCCTCACATTTCTTCAAGCCTCCCTCCTTGCCTGGTGCTAGAAGAAATCACAAAGTCTGAGTCCTACTGTCAGCAACAACCACATCCCCATAACCTCTCATGAGTGTATCAAGAGTGAGGGATGCTTTAGCTGCTTTTGACAGGGCTTTGGGGCAGAGGTTTGCAGTAGAGCAATATTTCTCACCCAATTAAGCACTGTCAGATTGAAGGGCTGTGAAATGACTGAATTATTAATTGTAATATTTCATGTTCTCATATGCAAACATACAGCCAAATGTGGAAAATACTAGGAGGAACATGCTAGGGACAGTCTTTGCTTTAGTAAGCTGTGATTTAAAAGTATTGTGGCCACATTGATAAAATGATCTCCAGCTTTTCCCTTTTAGGAGTGATTGTCATGTTACCAAAGGTTAAAAAGCCCAAAATGAGCAGCTCTCCAGAGGCCTTCCTCAGCTCCATTTCTATTACTCTATAATCTGAAAATTACTTGCTTTTTCTATTTCTTTTTTTCACTTTTGTATTGCTCTTTTCTGTCTATTCCCATTGTCTAAATGCATTCATGGGCAGCCTGTACCCAGCTGTTCTTGTGCCAACATTGTACTTGAGTTAAATAGCTCTATTTCCTCCCCAATATTTAGGCCCCTGATGTATCTGTGGCAGCCAATCCTACCCTTTTCAGCTTTTATTTCATTAAACTCAACAAGCTCAAGCTGGGGTCCTCCTGTCCTCTGCAATATGAATGTACTCTTCTCTAGGCTGTTGTAGGACCCTTCCTCTGCACCTCCTCTTTCTTTAACATTAAAGAGATCATGCCAGGATTAGCTGCCCAGAAAATACTGTCTAAGGGAATGTTACCCAGCTGAAGTTGGATGCAGGGGGATATGGGAGTTGGTGGGAAGTGGAACACCACTGTAACAGCATTCTCTAGTAGAAGAACTGGCCATGTATAAAAGGGATATTATGTCCTTTTTGTTTTGCCTTGTAATTCAATAGTTTGGATAGATAATCAAGGCTACAAACCAATTCATTTCTTTATTCCTGGACTAGTACTTCTCACCATGGTTTGCCTGGACTCCTGACTTCAAAGCAGATGACAGCGTCCTACTCTACCAAGCTGTCCTGCAAACATTGCAGACAGTATGAACCTGATACACTTGGGCTTCCCATGCTCTCCAGAGATCTATTCCAAGGCCAAATCATAGTTTCTATCTTCCTCTTTAGGTGTCTCCTGGCTTGTGGCATCACCTGGTGAGGCACCCACCTTTCTCTCAGATGACATTATCCCTTGTAAGGCCAAAAACTGTAATCCCCTCTGATATGCCAAAGAAGAGTCAGAATATGAAGGATTTGCTTTGCACTGGGTCCAGAATAGTGAAGCCTTATGGAAGATGAGGTAAGGATGCACCACTGCTTGTAGGGCACAGAGAGCAAGCACCTTGCTCCTATCCATCTGGGGAACAGCAGAGCTGTGAAGGAGAATAAGAGTAGCAGGTCTTGAAAGGTCACCATGTACTAAAAAAAGTCCAGCTGCTTTTAGAGAGAAAGGGGAGTCTGACACTCCCAGAAGGATTTTATTGTCTGCATTTGCAAGACACAAGGCATTTTTAATGATGTGTTAATGACCATATTCTATTCAGATGGGATTCATCCCACTGTCCTTACTCTGCTTAAAAATTCAGCATCTACTCCTAGCTGGCTATTTAGGATCCCCCTCTGCTGAAGGGCAGAAGATCTGTCTCTCTCCAAGAACACTCTATGACGGAGAGGATGCGCTGCCATCCAGAGCTGTCAGCCTCTTTCCACATGCTGTAGCAGCACATCCATGCTCCATCCCAGTCATGCCTCAAAATCATCCCTTAAGCAATGGCCACCGTCTCCTGCCATAACCAGGAATGTGAAAAAATAACTTGAGTTGCCCCAGAAGCAAAGTCAAAATTAGATGACATGAATCCCATTGTTAGCGCTGGTGAACAATAGATACACACAGACTCACGGGATCAGAAACACAGCCACAATACATGTCACATATTGTTCTCCCTACCCTGTAACATTCAAATATTGCAACCAACAGCAAGCTTAGGAAAAGATTTAGAACTTTTTTGCCCAGTAAATTGCCATCCTCCAAAAAGTGCTACTGTGTTCTACCCTGTGCTGCTGCTGTGAGCCAGAAAGGGCTGATTGAGGGCAATCATCTGTGGACATAAGCTGATGGGTGAACCAAGACTTTCTAAAGGGTCTGCTGGTGTATCCAACTCAATGGTGCTGAGAGAGGACCATCTCATGGGAAATCACGCACTTTTTACTCTCTGTTACACTGGGCTGTGAAAACTGGAAACCTTCCAAATCCTGAGTGATTGTTGAAGATGGCAGTTGTTATTTTAAATACTTTGGGGAGGGACTGAAAGCATTGACTGCTATGACTATTGCCTCTATTTTTGGTTCTGAAGCCCTCAATAAACAGGACTATAGAAAGGCAGAGCTAAATCAAGAGGCCTGGCCTGCCTCTACAGCCATTTGTGTCATTCATTGACTCATGCAGATCATCTTAAAACCTGATACCAGTTTTGACAAGTACTATACCCATAGGTGACATGCTCCAGACCTTCTCTCCTCTGCTGCTTAGAAACCCTTTTCTAATTTCTAGTTTCTAAGTTAATTCATGGCCATATCTGAAGATTTTATTTTTCCTTTTTTTGTTTTTGTTTTTTTAGTCTAAGCTCTATATAAATAACCCCCAGCAGCCTGGACAGTTTCTTATCAGAGCTATAAGTTGTCCCCATTAAAGGCTTTGAGAATCCCAAACTTCAGCAACACATGGCATTTGCTGCTTTTCATGGGAAAGAAGAATGAATTTTTGTGGTTCAGATGTTGCTGTGACCCAAGTATTGTGTTGGAAGACATGTTTTTGCATAACAGCCGTTTTATCTGCAGTATTAGTCAGAGATGAACTTCTTTGTCCTTTGTCCCAGGGCTCTGTTTTTTTGGCACCACTTGATATTTGACTCAAGAATTGGTCAGTATTTCCATAATGATTAACCCACTGACTGTCAGCATTAGCATATCGGTGTTAAATATGGGAATACTTTGATTGCACAGATACCAAGTGACCCTTGCTAATCAAATAAAAATGTGTCCGGAGAGCCACCCTCCAGGGCACCCTTCATGCTCCTGGTCAGCCTCAGAGGATGAGCAGGAGGGCTCTTGCTTTTGGCTGTGCTACACAACCCTTCCAATATGGTAATTACAGTTCAAAGAAAAAAAATTTGATTGGACTCATCAGCGATTTTAAGGAAAGAGTTAAAATTTTTTAGAAAAGGAGAAACTTTGGTGCTGGAAAAATCTGAAGGAAATGTCCTTTTCAAGGAAATCCAGTTTCTTGAAATTCAAAGTTTTTTTCAACTTTATGCCATTTTCTGTCCCTTCTGAAGGGAACTTGTTTCTCCAGAAAAGCCAACAGTTTTCATTTTTAGCTTCTATGAAAGGCTTGGGCATTTTTTTTATCTTCTGAATGTTTACAAAAGGAAATATGGAGCCAGAAAGTTATTTCAAAACAATCAAAGAAACAAGAAAATATCAAAATGCCTGATTATAAAACAAAACATTTCAGGTTTTCTTCTCCTGCCATTCCCCCCCCCAATTTTTTTAAAAAAATTTGATATTTCTCTCTCTCTGTGTTTTTTCATTAGAGAAATTTCCATGTGGGAAGCCTTAGTGGGAGGTAATCAGAGGTCCTGTGCAGATTACAGGTGCAGCAGGGCAGCTAGTTGCAACTGAAAGACAGCGAGCTGGGAAATTTCTCTCTTTAATTGATTTGTGTCTTCTCCTTTGCACTCAGGCAGACAGTGGAAGTGCAATGCCAGCAAAAGCCAAATACTTCAGCATGAGAACTGATAAGGGCATGGGTATACCTTCTTATCTTTAGGGCCTGGCATCTTGCAAACAGGGAAACCAGCTCTTCTCTTCCATGATTGTTTGTTGTTCGATGTTAAGTGAGCCACTACACTGAATGGGATGGAGCACAACTTTCCCATTGTCCTCCTAAGTCACAGAGACAATCTGGGAAGAGGATGCAGTGATAACCAACTCAACCACAAGAGGAAAGAATAAGGTCCCCAGGCTCAGAGCATTCAAGGCAGGAAGAGTCTGCTGGACGAGAGAAAAAAAACAGGTCAGAATATGGATCTGCCGCTCCAGTGATGCAACTCTGACCTGGAATAACCACATATATGGGTCCAGCAGATCACGGGATGTTTGTAAAATAGATCTTCTCTCTTGTGTAAGCAAGAGGATAAAATTATCCTGGCAGCAGCTGTTGTTTCCCAGAATGAGGATCAAGGCTGGCTGTATTTAAATATTCCTACAGTGTTCAAGACATCAGGCATTTCTATCCCCACGATCCTGTGGTTGCTGTCCTGTGAAAGTGGTCTCAAACACGCAGACAATACACATTTGTCCCTGTCACAGTAGCCATGCTAGTGTGGCATAAGGTTCCTCTTAATGTCTCACTCCATGCAAATCTGCTTCCTTACTCATTTCTGCATCATAAAAAGCAATAGCAGAAAGAATAGGGAGTCCAGAGAAAAGAAAGGAAGACAGAAGAGAAAAAACAGAGGAAAGCAAGTGACTTAGAATCACAGAATATGCTGGGTTGGAAGGCTCATGATCATTGAGTCCAACTCCCTTCCCTGCACAGGACAGCCCATGAGTCACACCATGTGCCCGAGAGCATTGTCCTAAAGCTTCTTGAACTCTGTCAGGCTGGTGCTGTGACCACTTCCCTGGGGAGCCTGTTCCAGTGTCCAGCCAGTTCCTCTGGGTGAAATTTTTTTTCCTGATATCCAGTCTAAAGCTCCCTCAACTCAGCTTCATGCCATTTCCTCAGGTCCTGTCACTGGTCATGACAATGAAGAGAGCAGTACCTGCCCCTCCACTTCCCCTCATGAGGATGTCAAAGATCACAATGAGGTCTTTGTCAATATAATGCCATCTTGCAGCATGCCCAGGACTCAAGCAAAAGACAAGGCTGAAGCCCATTTACAAAGCTAGAAGTCCCATTTCCAATTTTTAAAATGGATGAGGGCTTTCCTGAAGGCTCTGTCTAAGCAATCCATCAGCACAGTGAGGACACATCCCATTGGCAAGGGTGGCACATGGATATTCACATAGAAGAGAGAGGGAGGAGGGTGGTTGGAGGAAGAGATTTCTTGCCAGATGACACCCTACAACCTGTCAATACCAGAGGAACAAGAGAGCCAAAGCTACACAGGGTTCCCTGTTTAGCAGGTTGTGGGGTTTTGAGGCTTTGCTGCCCGCCTTCCCTCACAACCTGTTCAACCTCATGTTGGCAGGTCAGGTGTGAGCTCAGCAAAGATAACCCTTTCCACCACTCCATGAAACCACGCTGCTCCCTGTTCCCTTCCAAAGGAGTCCACATACCTGACTTTTTTATTTTCCTGGGCAAAGAGAATAATAGATGAATAGTGAATAATAGATCTGCTACAGGCAGGGCTCACCCCTGAAGTGTGGGTCTGTATCTGCTGCAGAGATAAATCAGAGGAGATGGCAGGGTGGTCAGGTGAGCATCTGACCAGAGCTTTAACCATGCATTTAATTTACAAGCAGGGTGAAGGTTTCATATATCATCCCTCTGTAAACACACTCATGTGGCATCCCCCCACCTGTCTCCTGGGCAAACAGGCTAATTACCACAGGCTGAGAAGCTGAGCCCGGACTGATCTTACAGGGCACTGCAGACAAGCGTGGCTGTGAGCAGAAGCATTAGGCATTACAACCTTGTACTAAGTGCCCCAGTTATCAGTGGCTAAGGAGCAAGCAAACACCTGGGTTGCATTTATTGCAATGTAACAGTTTGCTTTGATTGTAAGGAGATGTGCAGCCAAACGCTGGCTATTGCAGGTAGATGCAGCAATCTGTCAAGTTTGGTGTCTCCATCAAGACCTGCCTCCTGCTGCCTGCCATCTCTGTCACTCAGATCCAGTGTACGTCTTCTGTATCCCATCCTCAAGGTGTTCTGACCTCACACTCACAGTACCTCCTGATCCCATAACCCTGGCAAAGTTTCCCTCCATGAGGCTCAAGAAGAAGGGCATCACTTCCATCCTGTCCACAATATCATGTTGTAGTGGTTTGTGGATTTCTCCAGCACCCAGGGCGGTGTCTCTGGAGTCATGACTCACTGCAGGTGGGAGCAGGAGACAGCAAGGGTGTCTGTCAGTGGTGGGAAAGCTCTGCCTCCCTCTCCCCTCAGTTGCCTGCTGGGCATAAGGGAACAGTGCCCCCGAGTACACCGCGGCTGGCCGGATTATCAAAGATCTTCGACTGAGATCTTTTCACACGGTGAAAAGTGCCAGCCACTGAACAGCTAACCTGATATTGAAGGACACATTGCGTTACAGCCTCTGAACTGGCTTTGTTTTAAAGGTTCTGTCTTTTGTCTGTAACTCTTCAACTTTCCGTCTCTTTTTACCTTCTCTGGTGCCGCTCTCTGCTTCCCTCTTTCAGCCCCCGTTTTTCTTCTCCTGGTCAGGCAGATTCCCTCTCTGTGACAAGACTATCAGGCTGTGGCTTCAGCTCACTGAAACTAAACTGTCGGCACCTGTACTAAACTGCTGATCTATACTCCTATGGCTAATGGAAAAGAGACCCTCTGAAAGCATGTCTTCCCCTTTCATTTTTTTTTTTGCTAGACTGGCAGAAATCCTCTCCTGGCGTTATCAGTATCTCTCCAGCAGCTATAGAGCCAGTTTAATTTGTGTAAACCACTCACTTTTTAGGTAATCACAGTATGGTGAGATGACTCCTGCCCTTGTCTTCAGAGAAGCTAAAGGTGAATTTTCTCCTGTAGCTTCCTGGTAATCTTTTTAAATAAGCATAAACACTCAGGAATCTTTGTGAGTTTTTAATTTTTGAAAATGAGAGGCTGATATGACTGGGTTATTAGGAAGGCTTAATGCCAATATCAAAGTAGTGCTTTCCACCTATGATTCCCATCAAAGTATTGTTCAGTTCATTTATATCTAATGAGTATGAGCTGCCATCAGTACACATGACAGCTGCTCCCTTGCTTTGTTTACAGGGGCTGGACCAGACTCTTGCAGACTAAAAGCCATGAATTTGCACTGCTTCCCCCAAAAATCCGCCTCTCTCCACCACTTTGGACCCTCAACAGAGCCAGGAGTCTTGCACAAGGTCTCAGCAGAAAGTGAGACTTGCACGCCTCATTGTCAAAGGCCCTTGAAGGCTTTTAAAATGCAGTATCCACAGGAATCACTTCTTCTGAGACTTCAGTAAAAATAACCCACAGCAGGATGAGACTCTTGTTTCTGACACAGACTTTCTGCATGGTCTCTGGATTGGATGAGGATGGTTCTGTTCATCTGGGCCCAAAGCTGTCTCCATTACAAACTGGATAATGTTTTCTTAACATCACTCAGGAGTATCACATAACCCTATCAGGAAGGAAAACAAGAGTGTTGCTTCCAGTTTAAGCCAGTATGAAATCTGCATTCTAAGATGAAATGTTCAAAAGCATGAGTTCTGCTGCAGAAATCAGTAATTAAAATTTAAATCACAAACCATTATTTAGTGTGAGGAAGTGTGAAAGGAATACTGTTTGACTTCAAGTTTTTAGTATAATAAATATAACTTTCTAACTGTAAGCAAATTTCAAAAAGTTAAGGAGCTCATTATTTAGCTAAGACAGAGATGATATGCGATCATCTGACTCCAAGAATAGGCCTTTTTGGAAAAAAAAACCAGCCACAGTTTGTCAGGGTATGGTGAGTGGCAATTTTAATGTAGAAATTTAATGCAAGGATGCAATTTTTCCATTCTCCCCACCCCCCCCAGACCAAACCCGGAGGTAGAAATGTGAACACAGATCAATTTAAATCATGACTTGAGGCTCTGGGATTTTGGCCTGCTCACTTCCTACTGTTAATATCAAAGCATTAAGAGTTTTAAATGCAGAGCAATATTTTTTTACCCAGCTAACACCCTTTTCCTCTGACTGCAGCTAGAAGAGCTGCTGAGATGTGACAGAGCTGGGTGGAGCATTGGCCATCCCTGAACCCTTGCCTTGTCTCCTCCTCACCACTGCTGAATATCTCTGCCAGAAGGCCAGCATAGGCAGCTCTGCAGTCGCCTCCAAGCAGAGCTCCCTCAGAATAGCCCAGGTTGATTTCTGGAGCAGTTAACAAGCGGCTGAGTTGGTGGGTTGGAAAGGGAATGGAGGGAACAGGGATGAACAGCTGGAGAATAACAACTTTCTAAGGGGATTGGCTGCCACTTGAACAGCACATCTGATCACAGATTTGTTGCCAAGTATCTGTTTTCTTCCTACCTTCTGATGTGGTCCAGCTTCGTTGCTTTGACTTTGTTCCCTCCTTCATTTTCTGAGATTGTGTTTCTCGAATTCTTATGCATCCTCCCAGTTACAGAAAGGGCTCAGCAATCCGCAGGCCCTGCCAGTGTATTTCAGAATTGCCCCCCACCCTTTTGTGCGCTGTTCTGCCTAAAAACATCATGCCAAACAGGCTTAATCAAGCTCCCAAACTAGTCAGATCTCCAGGGAGTCCAAATTTGTATATTTTCTTAGGCAGAGTAATATCACACAGAGTACTGAACGACAGTTAAAAACCACATCTGGATCTTGCTCTATTATAATACATCCATAGCCCTAAGGGGAAGCAGTGTGGTTTGGTGATTCATGAAACCTGCGTTTTATTCCCAACTGCTCCGCTGCCTCCTTGGGTGACCTTAACTGAGTTATTTCACTGCCCTGTTTTTCGATTTTGCCATCTGTAAAAATGGGTGGAGTGAGGCTGCCTCCTGCCCAAAGCCCTTCAGTAGCCTCTGAAGGCAAGAGCCAAACACTATTGCCCAGCCTTACATGACATTTCCATGTGGGATTTGATGCAGGTGTGCCCCACACCTTTCCTCCACAGATCAGAGCACCTCTGCAGACCCCATGAGGCATCTCTGCGTCACCACTGCAATTGGCCATGCCCCGCACAGTCGGAGATGTGACCCTGTTCCTGCTGCATGAGGCTCATGAGCAGGACACTCACCAGAGCATGGAGCAGCATTTGGGACTGTGCCATTCGACTTGTCCTGCTAGGAAACATCATGTTCAGTGGCAGCCCTGTCCTTTCTCCCGCTGTGATAGGCACATATTTAATGACCTGCCATGGTTGTTTACATATGTCAGCAGAGACAGAAGTAGAGAGGTTTGTGCAGGCTGAAAGTCCCAAATTCCCTTTTCTCTTGCATAAAAAAACCTCAGGAAAAAAGAAGAGTGTCTGTGACAAGAAGACTGTGTCCTGTAGAGCAGGGATGAACACACTCAGCCCCTTTGCAGGTCAGTATGACATAGTCATTGTCCCTCTGACTGTTACATGGCTCATTCAGCTGGGGCCTGCTGTGACACAAACAGTTAAGCTCCTAAAGAGCACCAAATGACAAGCCCTGCTTTTCCTTTGAGAAATATTCCCATATTCCACAGGTTACAATCCACTAGATAATAACCTTGAGTTGAATGTTATCACGGCTGAGATTTCCCACTGCAGCAACATACAGGATACTTTCTTGGTTTACTACCCACTCCAAAAAAAAAAAAAAAGCATACAGCTAAATAAAGTGAAGGTTCACGGCTCTGACAAAGCCTTTCAGTGGTAATCTGGGATGCTTTTCAAGTGTTACCGACTGCTTTATTTTCCCATGGTTCTTTCCAAGATAATAATTGCTCTGCAGATGTTTCCCTCAGGACAGTGAGATGTTCAGGTACTGGGGCAAAAGCTGAGGCTTTGGGCTATCATTCACAAGGCTACTGTTACCTGGTGTGTTCTTGCAGAGTGCAGCCTTTTCCCATCACAGAATTTCTTAGGTGTCTGGTTTATCAGAAACACTGTAAATTTGAGCCCTCTGGCTAATTGTGCCTGATTTACGTGAATGACACGTTTGTGTCTGTATGCAACATGAATAAGAGAAAGTAAAGTGCTTTATTTCTGCCACACACAATAACTTGCACATGACCAAATGTACAACTCTAAAATATGTTACTCAGTGCTTTGGGAAGGCACCTGAGAAGATTTCAGCTTCCAGCTTTTGACATATTACCATCTTTTCTACAAGTTCTGCAAATCAAAAATGCAATGTTTTGTGTTTAGTCTTCCACTGTGTGTGTGCTTTTCTCTGTCCTTACACTGGCAGAAGCAAAGTGGACTCTCCTTTGCTTGAGGATGGAGTACCACCTTAGGAAGAAGAGACTTTGCTTAACACCCCCAGTGTCACAGCAAAGGTGGTAGCTACTTCCTTCCCAGTAACACTGCCACTTCTGCCTCTTTCATTTAAAAATAGGGCCCATTAAGCAAATGAGTCAGGCCTTGAGAACAACTATCCTCTCATGTGATAATTTGAGCTCTGTAAAAGTCAGCCCTACGGGCACTGACTGAGTCACATATCCTTGTGGACACTGTTTATGACTGTGTCCAGACACTATGGGATGGGTATGGTTATACAGACTCAGGTGACTGCAGGAGCAGTTCACATTTGTGGAACCAGTACTGGGCATCGGGCAGCTCAGCTTTGTCTTGGTGGGAAAACGTTGGAGCAGCTCACCACAGTTCTGCTCAGAGAATGATGGGCTAAACCATGCTCCAAGGAGAAGAAATGGCAGGTTTGGGTACCAAGTCAAACCCAAAAGCAGGCAAGCTACACTGGAACTGAGTTGGACAGAAGCCTAAAGCATATCAAAGGAAGACCTGCTTCATGGCACATATATGTCTCATGAGACAGAAGAATCACCCTCCTAAAGGAACTGATGGCACAAGGCTATTTCCTTCTTGCTTCCAACTCTGCTCACAAAACACTGGCTTTGTCTAATTTGAAAAGACCTGGCCCAGAAATGAAAATTTCCATTACTCCTCTGTAGGAGCACAGGAGAGGACTTCCCACCACCCACCCTCTCCAGAAATGATGACCACCCAACAGCTCCTCAAGACCTGACCAGAGGTCATTCTGATAATCAAAAACTTCCCACATGGTAGCTTGTATGCAGGACCTCTGAAATTTAAAGGAGCAGCTCATTCTCTTTCCTCTGCCCTCTATAGAACCAGCCAACCTGCATGTCACACACTTCCAGACACAACAGAGGTTCTCTTTTCTCTGCTAGCACAAGGGAGAGAAGGGAGTGGGAAACCCTGAATGCAGCTGCAAAACTTGGCTGTGACTTGGTTGGGCAGAATGTTGAGCACTATGAAGGTCTAGCCAGGCAGGAGTTTGTACAGAGCAAAAAGAATATCATACTCTGCCTCACATTGCTCTTTTAAACTGATGTTTCTTTGCTTCTCTCCCATATAACAATGGAGGGATATTTTCTGCCTAGTCACATTCACATGCACACACACAAACCAGCCTGGACAAGAAGCCAGACATATCACTTGGGATCCTATCCAACAGTCTCCTAGAAATAGAAAGCCAACAAGAGAAAACACTTGGTCACTGCCAGACTCCAGTACCTCTGTCTGAGTCGAGCCCCATGGAGCCAAAGCGGTCACTGTAATGTCAGGGCATTGGATTTCATCAAATCTGGGTTCCTTGCAGGGAGCCCTGCTTGGGAAAGGCAGCCAGCCCCCAACCCCATCTGAGGGAGTGATCTTTGATCTGCAAAGTTTCCTGAGGTGGTGCCAAAAGCCTGTACCACCGCCTGTTTCGTTATGAGTGGCAATGCTCTTGCGCCATAGAAACTAGCAGTAACTGTTTCCCATGCAAACCTCTGTCCCCAGAAGCTCAGAACTGTGGCTGAGTATTGCTGGCTCTGGCCTGAGTGCACAGGGGGTGGACATATCTGGGTTTGGCATCAGTCCTTTTTTAGAGGATAAACAGACCAAAAAATCTAATAGCACTACCTTTGTCCCCCAGTGCACTGAGAGCCAACTTGGAGCAGTAGCTCGAGGGATCTCTTTAAACCTCAGCCCAGATTCACATTCCTGGAGAAGCTGCCCAAATTTGCCATGCTGGACTAAATCCACATCTATTTTAGATGTGGCATCTATTTTATGAGCAAGCATAAAATCCTTCTTTCTTCCCGTTGCACAATCCTGGAGGAGAGGGAGAAGGCAAGGGACACACCTTTCCCCAAACAATCAGCTAATTAATTATCACATGCCTGGGTGCAATGCTTTCAGCAAAGCCTTGTCTGTGTGCTAATTAGCATCATCATCTTGTGCCCCAAGGAATGAGCTTTGATTACCCTTCTCTTACTGATTATACAGGAACAGTCAGGCAAATGCTTTCACAGGTCATACAATTATCTCAGTTCTTCTTAAAGCCCATCTACAGCCCTTAGCTCTCTGACCTGCTGTGCTGATGAGTCATCCATGCATTGACTGGAAATTATCTTTCTTCCCAGTTAGCACCTGCCACCAGAGGACCTGGCATGCAGGCATAGAAAAATTGTAGTATTTTATGATGTTAAGCTATTTCTGTAGATTTACATATTTGTTTAGTAGTAGATGCGGTCTAATGGATCAGGCATATTTACCTAGGTTATCTTCTAGAGAAGCAGTTCCTACCCCAGCTCGTTTGGTGACCCCTGACCAGGCTGTGTAAGAATTTAACTTCCTACATGGGATCATCTATATTATTCTTCTAGTTTCTGTGGACATGTTTGATCTAGACTCCTTAGATCTCCCTTCCAACAGCCAACATAACCCTGGACTCACAGGTCCTCCAGCCTCCATGGGGTAAGAGAAAGAACATGGCATCTCCTGCAAAATATTCCGTGATCGCTCAGCTCTTCCCTCTGTGCTAGGACATGTCCAATGGATATGCCCCTTCCACTTCTCCCCTGCATTCTTAAGCATAAAAAGCACCAAAAAAATTGTTGACTGCTCACAGAGTCTTCCTGTGATGTGATTTTTACTAGCAGAAGTCACATTTCATACCCACGCGCCCAAACATTTTGCGAAACCAAATATTATCTGTAAGAATTATGACACTGGTGCTTTATATGCTCACTCTACTTCAGACTGGAGCTTGGCGCTTGTGAAAACAAGTATAATTAGCTGTGTCACTCAGCTCAAGATAAAAGTTGATAAAACCTACTTTCAAACAAGGTGCCAATCAAACAAATGCAAAATAACAGTGAGCCATCCTTTCTTCACAGCTAGTTTAATAGCATGAATTAATAACCACAAAGCACTTCGTTCAAGGGAGCACTTCTGTGATAATTAAGGACACCAGCACTCATGAGCAACACTTTCACCTCCCTGTGGGCAGCTGCCTTTTCTGCTGCATCATGGAGGGTGTTGGAGGGAGGAAAACGGACTTGCAAGCACAAGAAACTAACAACGTCATAGAAAGAAAGAGAAGGAAAAAGGGCAAGGTCAGGGGCACAGCGCTGTCTCACATCTGACAGAGAAATGTGAAAGAGTCTGTGGTCAGTAGCTGGATGCCCTTTTGGCTGCAAGATAGAACTAAAACAGCTGATAGTGAAAGCAAAAGAAAATAAAGTGCAAGCAGGCGTGTTTTCAGTTCTCTGAGGTAAGGCCCACCATATGCATCTGCAATGTTTGGTAGGGACAAGAGCAGAGCAGGAAGGACTCTGTAAAATCCTAGAAGTGCTTTTCAACCCGCAGAAACAGGAATATTGTCCAAAGAGCTGAAAAAACAATAGCCCAGTATATTGCCAAACTGCGCAAAATGGCTGACTCATGCAATTATCAGGGCCACTATCACCAAGAAGAACAATATGCCCAAATTGAAAAGGAATGCTAGAACGACATGGGAAGACTCAACTGAGCCAGTCACATGCCAGTTTCAAAATCAGGGCTGGAAGGAAGTCTGGTTGTACGAGACTGTACATTGTACAAGACAAAAATTTGCAAATGTTCTCATTCATCTTCCTGTCAAGCTGAGTGGGCACCCAGAGCAGAGGCCCAGCTGCCAGAGAGGAGCTCTGCGGGCAGGATGACCTCCCACCCTGCATCGTCTGATACGCAGATGAGGTGAAGGCTGGCGTGTCATCTTATGGAGTTTCTCAAGAGTAGGAGCCAGGATCCAGGACTGATGAAACTGCCTGGCCCTCTCACAGCACCCATCGCCCAAGACAAAACAATGAAGAACCTCAGCCAGCACTTAGCAGGCTATGAAAGCACATTTCACATGCTCTACCTTCATGCTTTATCTAGGAACGGCTTTCAGGTCACGTTCCACTAGAATATTGTTACTCTCAGGAGCAAGGTGAATTTCCTAATTTTAATAAATTAAATTATACTAAATTAAATTTTAAAATTGCTAACACACTCTCACAGAAACAGGCAAAATCCAACAAAAGTGTTAGGTCAGTCATTCTTAAATTTCTTCTTGTGGTCTTGATAGTCTACACGGCCACTAATCTCAATGCACACTTTTGGATACACCTATACCCATCTGTGCTACTGATCCGACCACTGTTAGAGCCTGGAACAAAGGTGTAACATGGAAAAAGGAGTCTCTGATTAAGAACCAAAATCTCAGCCTTGGACTACTGCACAATCCCCAGTCAGGATCCAGTTAGTTCCTCAAAATAAATCATGCATCCAAGGAGGAAGAAACATCAGTGGGAAACATGAATCCTGGTTTGTTCAGCAGGCTGGTTAGTGGCCATGGACTCCACTGCTGCCAAACACCAAGAACCAGGTGAGAGCAGAAGCTGCAAGCTCAGTAGAAGGAACTGAAAGGGAAACACCCTGTGTAGACCCTGCTGATTGTGCTCACTCTTATTAAACCACTCCTGGACACTTCTGGAAAACAGGTATTTGTCTAGGCATCATCTTTTCAGCTCAGTAACTATGAGGATAGATGCCAGAACACACCTCACCCATCAAACAGTGAACAGATTCATGTGGTCACAAGACAGATGTTCATTAATCTTCAGTCCACCTGTGGAGTGTTAAAATGGGAAGAGGAGCCTCCTAAATCCTGCTTCCTATGAACACAAGTTAACGCTCTCCTTTCCTCTCTGAGCTAAATTGTAGTTCTGTAGAATTTAACATGATTAACTACATGGCATATAAGATACATGTTGCTACTTCTTATAAACAGGACAATAAGGCTGTTAAAATGTATTGTGGTATAAACAAGAGGGAAGGTGCAATGCTGATGTATAAGGAGGAAGAGCTCTTTACTCCTTGAATCTGCTTTCTGTGGAAGGATGGGTACCAAATTCAGCAGTGATTTGGTCCTCTCTTTTCCTGTCCTGGGAATAAAAATATCCAATGCACCTGACCAAACCTGCTTCTCCTTAGCTGGAAACTTGCTGAGGTCCTGGAGCAGAGCATGGCAATATTACATGAAGTTTCACAACACAATAATGAGCCACAGTCCTTGTCATCACCTGTCCTTGTTGAATTGGTCACGTGGCCTGCCCAGTTTCTGAACAAAAGCTGATTTGTCTGTGATGCAGCTATTTTTAAGAACAAGTACCAACCGATTGCTCACAAAGCCTTCATTATTTAATTCTGCACTGAGGGCTTTGCAGACGTGAAAATGCTTTTATATGTTGCACATAGATGTGAGCCTGTATATTTTCTTTTTTTTTTAACAGAGCAAAAGTTGGAACAAAGATAGCAGAACTAAACCAAAGCCCCTTTTTCTTCCTGATAATCCTCTTGGAGCCAGTCCAATTCTGTGTCATCGAGTAACTCTTTCCTCTCTTGCAGAGTTTGCATCCATTGCCTCACACTCTGTATTTTCTTAAAGAAGCTCTGCATGCTCTGTGAACAGCTGATCTGTACAGAGACATCTTCGTTGGCATCACCAACACCTCTTCCTATATTTGGGGCTTTTCTTAAATTATGGGAGTCACATATTTCATGAACCAGTTAGAGTTCCACAGAGCCATAAGCTTCTAGACCAGTGAGTATGTCATCCTTCTGCTGTAAGGGGAGAATCAGTGCTTGTTATTTAAGTACTAAATAATGGTGTTTCCATGGCTACTGAGAAAGGGAATTTTTATCTTTGGTGTTTTAAAGGAAGAAGTGGCATTGGAAAGTTTCTTCTGTAGAAGAATTCTTGTAACCCCATATTTTTTTCCGTGTTTTGGATCAGGACAGCATCAGACAAAAGATTATTTCCTATCAATCCAATTCTGAGGCAAGAGTCTCAAGTATCTTTTCAGGGCAGTTAAAATATTCCATTGCTAGGGAAAAAATGGGTCTTATTATCTGTACATTTGATATTCATCTTATAATGCTCATTATAAAAATAAAAGCTATCTTTTTAAAAAATTGGACATCTAAAAAATTATTTTCTAACCAGAAGATGTTAGCTTTACCAAAAACTTATCTTGAAATAGATATTGATCAAAATCCATGTGTGTGTCTGGAGTTTCTCTCTTTCCATATATTTCTATGGAGAGAAAATATGCTTCCTTGGGAAATTTCCAAAACACTTTTATTCATGATGCTGTCTGTTTGGGTATCATCTGAGCACCAGTCTCCTAAAATCTAGAGACAGTTTCTCAAAAAAAGGAGAACAACAAACTACTGTGCATTTCATGTCCACAAAGGCAGCCAGCCCTCTAACTGTGATTTGATTTACTCAAGTCCCCTGTATTTTATAAACACGAGCTTATGCTGGGTTACATGGCAGGCAAATGAGAGACAATTAATTCCTTGGGCAGACCCAGCAAGTCTCAAAGTAGCTCACCTGGGCACTGTGGAGATTATAAACATGCAAGCAAGATATTCCATATATTATGCTACCTGAGGTTTCCTCCTAAATCCTTTTAGGTCTACAGCCATGCCTGAGTTTAAGTTTCTCCAGATAATGCCACAAGCCTTCAACAAGGTTGTACAAACCCCAGGCAGGTGTATTTACGCAAGCTGAGTCACACCTCTGTGTATATTATGGACTTCACTCCCAAGGGATTCACTTCTGAATTGAGCCCAACTTCCTGAGACAGCAGGAGCTGCAGCAGAGGAAAGACCTTACCGAGAAGGGTCAATCTAGTAAACCAGCAAGATGACCAGCACTGCCTGTTATAGTCACCAGCTGCCAAACACGGCTAGGTGTTTGCTCTACCAGCCAGAAGACCCTACAGAACCACAGATTTTGATGGTGGTCCTGTTCCACAAAGGGTAGATTATCTTCATCAGAGTTGCCAACACGAGCCCTTGAGGCATCACAGCTGGCCCCTGAGCTGGCCTTCTTCTCAAAAAAACAGGTACTTCATATCCTGCTGAAGCTTGCCAGCCAGAGGACATTTAAGAGCCAGACTGATGTCTCAAAAGGAATAAAAAAGCTCTCCTGATTAGATCACTCCCTCTCACCTGTGCTGAACAGATCAGATCTGTTGGTCCTCCTATATTTCACGGAAGCCAAGTTTTTGCTGAGGCTTTTTTTTAAGAACATGCACCAACCAATTCCTCACAAAGCATCCTTTCTTTAGTTCTACAACAGAGGCTTTGCAGAAATGAAAATGCTTTTATATTTTGCACAAAGCCAAGAGACCATATATACCTCTCTTTGTTTTCAGAGGGAAACTTGGAACAAAGAGAGTAGGAGTAAATCAAAGCCCTTTTTTTCTTTTTTTTTTGGCCAGCACTCTTGGGTCTGACCCAGGCTCTTGAGTATCTGTTTCTGTGCTCTCTGGACAGCCAGGAAAAGCCATAGGGTTGCATGTGCATTATTCATGGTTCGACTGGTTTTGATGGTTGAACTACAAATGCGACGGCAATGTGAGGAAGGATCATGCAGAGAGCAAGAGAGAGTCCCTCCTAACAAAACTACCTGCTGTTTCTCCCTGGGGACTGCTGTTCAGCTGGAAAGAAATTATACCAAGAACAAATGGAGGGGAATTGGTTTAAAGACCGGATTGTGTCTGTCTTGCAAGTGGGATGACAAAGTCTACGTGGAATCCTGGAATAGTCTAGATGACAAATGTCCACTGATGCGGCCATGTAAACACCACAGGAAATGTGTCAGGAGATAGCACTGCCCAACATTTCAATTTTTAAACATTTCCATTTTTAATGCGAAAAAGATTACAGAGTCCATGAATCTTAGGAACAGGGAGACAGTTCTAGCCCTGACCCACAGAGCGTCACTGGTCACAGCAGGGAGAAATAAAATCCCTGCCAGCATGGGGGAGTACTGTCTTGAATCTGGAGCTTCTCTTTCTCCCTAGAAAAAGAGGTTCTTAACTGAGAACTCGGGTGTCTTACAGAGGATTTGCTGCAGACCCAACCATCGTGCCCGTTCAATGACTCATTTGAAAACAACCATTTTCTGAAAGTCTTTGTTTATGGATATTTGAGCAAATAAATGTCAGCTCCTCCTCTCCAGTTATTAATGATTCAGTTGCTCAGCTTTGTCTGCACAAATTCTGCATCCTTATCTGGTGCCTCATCTCAGACACAAACGGAATGACCGAGATAAGCCATATGCATCTCCTGTACTTCAGCATCATCAGCAATAGCTAATCTCCTCTGGGATCACCAACCCCGCTCTACCTGCAGGGGAGCCATGGGGGTGGATATTATAACAAGAGCTGTCATCCCTTTGTGTCCAAATACCTTCTCCTGAAACTCATGGAAGGGGTGGGGGCAGGACACAGTCCTGTCTAAGAAAAACAGGATTAAGGTACCCTCTGAGGGGTTGCCCTAGACAACACACCTGCTAGTCAGCTCAAGAAACTAAGGATCTTCTGGGTCTTCTTTCCCCTCACATCCTGATGTTCAAAGGGGTTCGGGTACAGATCACTGACAATTTTGCACTATAAGAATATAGCAAAGTGGGTTGTATTACATTTTTTAATAGAAAAGTGCATCTCAAATTATCCTGTTGAAAAGGAAAAGTTAATGCTACCAAATTTTGCTTTGAAAGTCATAATTGCAGAAAGTGTATGCTCTAGGGTTTTTTCTTTTCATTTAAGATGCATCTCCATATTGAACTGTAAATTGTAGATCAATTTCATTTAAAGGTTAAAATGTAAATAAAACTTTTCAAAAACCTAATTTATTGATGGGGGTTTTTTTAGCTTTTTCCATCTAAAGGAATTGTTCATTTCATATTATTTTTGACAATTCAATAGAGGAAAAATGAATAATTATATCAAAAAGAGTCCTTAAGAAAAGAGTTTTTTCATAGTCGTGTATTTGTCTAACAAAGGCAAAGGAACAGTTTTGACTCTGTCTGATAAGTGCAACAACAGTGATGGGAAATAGACTATAGTAACACTGTATCTATTCATATTGTCTCTGTCTCATTTTCAGCCAATTTCGTGGGTTTTTAAAGCATGAGTGATGTCTGTAATAACCTAATCTTTCATTTTATTCATGCACTTGTACAAACAAAAAATTGAGACTTTCCAATTTTCAGTGATTCATCTGACTTAAAACACAGCTCCATGTGCATGCATGGTGTAGTGGGGAAAGCCAGGAGACCTGTACCAGCCACTGTCCTTTCTCTCCTTTGCACCTTTCACCTCTTACGAGCTGGAATTCAGCCACTCATTCTTCTAATTCTTTCTACACTTGCAGTTCTTGCAGCAAAGAAAAGGGCATGAAAATTATTTCATTGTTTTGGAGCCAGAGACCTGCGTTGTCCTGTATTTCCTAGCTCACAAGCTAAGAGATGACAGCCTCAACCTTGACTGGTCCCAAAATGCCCATGAAACTTCCTATAGTCTTTGTTTCCAAACAGAACTAAGAACTGTCTTTCGTCTGAGATACTCATACAGACTTATTGCCAAATTTTCAGTGTCTCACAGTTCTCCCTCTATTTATTTTCCCAGTATGACTGGGAAAACACTTGTTTGCTAGGAATCAGACAGATTAAGGCTCTCTCCAAGTCCAGATCTTTATTAGGTACCTGACATTTACTCAAGTGGGAAAATCCCACTGATTTCCATGAAAGCAAAGCTGTTAAGTACACTGGGGGCCCACAGATACCCACACATAATTATGGCAGCTTAGCAAGTTACTGCCTCTTCCTCTGAGGTTTAAGGTAACCCTTTTCACCCCATGGTGAAGAGCAGGTCAAACACTTTTGGGTGCATCAACTGATGGGCAATGACTCCATTCCCTTAGGACATATGAAAGTTTAAAAACCTTTTTAATGGGAGGGACATGTAATCATTCAGGAGAAAAAACTAATTTATAGGTCTGCTTTTGTAGTTTTACTACTTTGTTTTTCATCACAGCTCATTAGAAGTCAGGCAAGACTTCAGGCTTTTTTTTTTCTCCTATTTTGATTGTTGGCTTGCATGTAGGGGACTGCACATATAAGCTTGGGAGCAGGGTATATATTTTGAATTTAATTCTCAGTCCTTTTGGGGCTGTCTGTTAATGGATCAGTTTTAAAACATTCTTCTAAGTGACTTATTCAGGGTCACATACCAGCAGGACCCTTATCTGCATCAGATTCTGATAGAGGCTATACCAACAGCAGGACTGAAAAGATCTTTAATTTCTCTGATGA
The DNA here is from genome assembly GCA_013397815.1 of Aleadryas rufinucha. NCBI lineage: Eukaryota > Metazoa > Chordata > Aves > Passeriformes > Aleadryas > Aleadryas rufinucha. Next base: position 616,505 of record VZTH01002835.1, read on the forward strand.
CTTTCATGCTGGCTTCCCAACAGCTCAAAAACTATATGTTGCACTTCCAAAATAATTTGTGATAACAGGTGAAAACATACAAATAAAGGGAATTCACTGTTGCAAAAACCTTGGGAAAGGTGACAGTAGCCAAAAGTGCCTCAGAGCTGATGGGAGTTTCCCCTCTGGGCTAGCAGCTCATGACTCTCAACCACTTTCCTCTTCAGATCAAGGTTAGTTATTGAAAGGATTATGGGTCCCAGATGCCTCTCTGTCCCTTAGCTAAAAAAGCTATGTCCTTTGGCAAAGGAACAGAATGATCCACTGTGGGCAGTAACTCCAAGGTGTACCTGAGGCAGATAAATCTGCCTAATTAGCTCAGTTTTTGCTCACAGTTTCAGTGTAGACACAAAACAAGATAAATGCAATGTGTCTATTTTAGTCAGTGATAGGAATTTAATTCTGTTATCTACAAAGGCAGACAAGTATTAGATAGATAGATAGATAGATAGATAGATAGATAGATAGATGCAACAGCCTGAAGTTATTCTAGTGATAAATCTATTTATTTAACTGTATTTATATAGAATAATCTTCTTGGCTGAAAAATGCCCTCAAAAGAAGTCCCTGCGGCGTCAGTTTGCACAAACAAAGACAAAGCAGCAACAAACAAATAACTCCATCTCGCATGCTGCATGGGACATGAAACACATGGCAAGCACTTTGCCCCTGGAATGTTTCCAGAAAATTTTACCACAGGCAGTTTTGAAGGTGATGCTCCATGCATCTTAGGGGATCTACGTGTTGTCATTCTGAGGGGAGAAGAAATGCATTTCTTAAACTGCACCACAAAACAGCAAAGAAGTTACTGTAAGATCAGTTCTGGAGACATGTTTGGATTGATTTATTTGCTAAATCTGGGTAACCATTTAATTTTTTTTTTTTAAGTATGTTTATTTGGATGGGAATAGTTATAGAGAGTAGAGAAATTCTAAGCTCTGTTTCTGGAGAATCTGTCTCAATGTATTTACACAGAACAGCCTTTGAGGGATGAAAAAAGTTTTGGAAATAGTGCCAGCAGAAGATTAGGGGCAAAGGAAGGGTCACACTTTCCTGAATCATCCATTATCACTGGAGACAAGATACTGGTAGAGATGAAACTTGGCAAGTTCTTGTCTGAACTCTAATACTCCTGTCACAAGAGTATTTTAAGTTTCTGGACAAAGATATCTTCTCTAGTTTTTGCCCTCTCTCTGTTATCCAGCAGGACTTGAAACAAAATAGTCAGTAGGGAGACACTGACATGAAACTTAGGCAGGAGCAAATTGCCTGAGCCATTTTAGACCCTCTAGGGTGTCCTCAGCATCCTCATGGGCCAGATACAGGGCAGGGCCTATGCCCCACTCGTCTCATTCTGCATATCCAATAGAGGCCAGGTGGACATTCCACTGCTCCTAAAATAACATTGCTTCTTTTGTTTAGGCAGCCTAGTCCCACACATGTATGTGTTGTGTTGTCACCTCTAGAGACACAGCTTCATGGAAAACAAGGCTGCTCCCAGCACAATGTTCTAGTCATTTCCCGGTCTTCCTAATGTTCTACAATTTGCCAAGCATCACCTGCATCTAGAAAATACTGGGAGCACCTAGTCCCCACCAGCCTCAAGGAGTGCCACTGGAGATGTCTGTGAATGCACTTCATTCCAAGTCCTTTGCCAAGCTGGGTCCCCATAAAACTGTTCACACACAGCAGCCTTGAGGAGACAGGATCAGGGCAGGGCTGTGCACTCATGCACAAATGTTGCCACTGTGTCAGAGGAATAACACCTGTCCAAAGACAGAGGTGGTTTGTTGGAGACCATCTTCCCATTTCATAGAACAGAACCATAGAAAGGTTGGTTTGGAAAGGACCTTAAAGTTCACCTCATTCCAATCCCCCTGCCATGGGCAGGGACATCTTTCACTAGACCAGGTTGCTCAGAGCCCCATCCAGCCTGGCCTTGAACACTTTCGGGGTGGGGCAGCTACAGCTTCTCTGGACAACATGTTCCAGTGCCTCACCACTCTCACAGTAAAAAATTTCTTCTCAACATCCAATCTAAATGTATACCCTTTCAATTCAAAGCTATCCCCCCTTGCCTTGTCACTACATGCCCTTGTAAAACATCCCTCTCCAGCACTCTTGTAGGCCCCCTTAGATACTGAAAGGTGCTGTAAGGTCTCCATGGAGCCTTCTCTTCTCCAGGCTGAGCAACCCCAATTCTCTCAGCCTGTGCTCATATGAGAGTTGCTCCAGCCCTTGGAGCATCTCCATGGCCTACTCTGGACTCGCTCAAACAGGTCCATGTCCCAATGTTAGGGCTCCAGAGCTGTACGAGTGGTGGGCTCCACGTGGGGGTCTCACTACAGTGGAGTAGAGGAGCAGGAATCCCCTCCCTTGACCTGCTGGTCACACTGCTTTTTTACAGCCCGAGATACAACTGGCTTTCTGGGCTGTGAGTGCACATTGCCAGGTCATGTTGAGCTTGTTATCAAGCAACATCCCCAAGTCCTTCTCCTCAGGACTGGTCTCAACCCATTCTTTGCCCAGACTGCATTTGTACTCGGGATTGCCCAGACCCAGGTGCAGGACTTTACACTTGGCCTTGCTGAACTCCATGAGGTTCACAAGCCTGTCAAGCTCCCTATGCATAGCATTCCCTCCCTCCAGTGTGTCAACCCCACTACACAGCTTGGTGTCATCAGGAAACCTGCTGAGGCTGTGCTCAATCCCACTGCTTGTGTTTCATATTTCACTACTCTCCCAAACAGGTTCAGAGCTGTCCAGTCCCAGGAAGGAAGAATGAATACTTTGGGCCACCTGGCCTTCAACAGAATCAACTCATTCATCTATCTTACCATGCAGATAAACTTTCATCACACTCTTCATCATCTTGTTTAAACACAAGCTTGGTAAAGCCCATCTCCCTTTTAACACATTATTCATTTTACTCCTTTTCTCATTAAAATTCCTGTTTGGTGCTCAAACACCACCAGTCAGTGTCATTGTCAAATGTGTCATTAAAGTCCCAATAAATTATGATTAGTGCCAGTGTTGTTTGGAAATAAGGCTATTAATAGAGTGCCAGTGGAAACCCAGAGAAGCAGCCAAGCAAAGGGTGATGGGTGAGATGGCATCACCCCCACTTTGCCAAAAGGGACTTCTCCTCTGCCACCCATGATGGCCAGCAGCTCTGAAATCCAGCCAGAGAGAATGTCCCATCTGCCCCATAAGAGCAAACTCCTGCACTGGCCCATAGTGCACTGAGCCTGCCAAAGGAGATACGCTGTGTCACAGGGAAAGATGAAAAATGGACCTTTAGTCAGAGCTGGAAGTGATGGTTTACAGCAGCAAGGCAATGCTGTATCCAACTGCTTCTACTAGGAGCTGGCTCAGAGAGGAATTTCAACATCTCACGGCAAACGGAGCCTTCTCTCATCCACATGTGGGAGTGCTCACTCCCCCGTGTACTTCAGTGTTGTGGTGATGAGTCAAGGGAGGGTTGATGGATGGGTGTTTAAATCAGCTGGGTAGCACACACTGACTAGCAAAGCATGTGGAGACCAAGTGTTTATTTTTCATGTACAGCAGCATAAACCCTGAGCACCCATCCCTTCCCCAAAGGAGAGCAGCCTGGCTTTCAAAGCACACTGTGACCCTCTACACCACCTGCCCCTCTGCCCAGATTGCTGAATTTGCCGTGTAGCCCATGAAGCTGGCTGATAGCCCTCATGCAAGGGCTCTGGAGGGTTTTTTTGGACAGAAGCAAAGCTTCTGGCTGTAGAGGCACAGCAAAGAAGGGAGGGATTGTCAGCAATCTCAGTGAGCACCCAGGATGCTCAAGGGTTGGAAAGTAAAGCTTTGGCTCTGAATTTTAAAATATTGCTGCTGCATTTGCCATCAGACACTTGGCTCAAGAGAGTAAATCAAAGGATTAAGATTATCTGGAAATACAGTATCTTCTCTTCCTTCTCTTTCCCTTGTCCCTTCACTAATGTGAGGAGATACTCACAAATCAAGCACTTATCATGCTCATTGTCCCCTGCTGGGTGAATTAGAACCACTTTATTGTAAGACACCAGAGAGCCTGGACTGTTTGAGACTTTTGTGCCTTTCCTTCCCAAAACACTGTTCTGAGATTACCTGCATCACAGAGAGAGACCCAAGGGAGACCTAAGGAGTTCCCTTCAGAAGGTGTTTGCTTCACACCTATGGAAACACGTAGGAGAAGACCACACAATACCTTGTGTGAAGTCACGAGCCTTACTTGGGTGGCTGGGGAAAGGTGTGATTAGGACAGTGGTAAATAAACCTCTGATCTTCCCTGGGCACATCTCAGGGAGTGTGTGTGTGTTTTGGCAGGAGGAAAGAAGGACAGAGGGCAAGTCTCACAGCTGCAGGTAGCAACCAAGGTATTTCCCATCTTGCTCTTCCCCAGATCTGTCACTGTAAATAGCTTGGCTTGCTTGCACCCCCTTTTTTCTTCTGCTTTCTAAGACTCTGCAACTCACACGAAACATGCAACCCTAATTGGCACTGTCACTTCCAGCTGACAGCTCTCCCATAAAACACACCCAGCAATAAAAAATGTAATCCCCTTTCCCTCCCCCACACAAAGTTCAATTAAAGTAAGACAAGAAAGACTCCAGTAGATGACTGTAGGCAGACTGCAATTTGCTGGATTTATGAAAAAAATGTTGTAATCTTGCCAATACTTTGATGAGGACCACTTTGTGCTAACAAAATGAGATGGTATTTACTCACTGGAAGACATTAAATCCCACTGAACTAATGGATGGGTTTCAAGGCTGCCTTAGGTGCTTCTGCATGAAATCCATTTACCAGCAAACAATCAACTCCTACCCACTCTCCCAAGCCTTGTGTTTTTGACAAGCACTCCTGATCATTTGCTTTCCTTCCCATTTCCATCACTGGCAACTGCCACAGCATTAGGGACTCTGCATGCATTTTTTCTCCCCTGTGCAACTTCATGAAGGTTTGCTGATGTCTTTGTAGCAAAGCATGCTCAGATCCAGACCAAGGAGAATCAGGGGACGCAAAAGGAGCTTCTCCTTCCAGCCAGAGCCCTCTATTCTTTGGTATGGTGGACATCTTCAAGCAGTGATTTAGTTTGGAGCTCTGTCCCATGTCCTCAGCCCCTCCAACAGGACACTCAGGTGGGAGGCAAGAGGAAAAACGAAGCTTTCCTCATTACCTCCTGACCTCACAGTATTTCATTTCTCCTCTGCACCTCTCTGGCCAGGAGCCAGTGGTGTGTGAAGGTGGCAGAGGAAAGGAGCACCAGTAGTGCAGTGGCCAGGGGTGGGCAGGGAGGCAGGGAGAAGGCAAAGGCAGACATGGGTCCCAGTCACAGGTTCAAGCCCAAGGGTTTGTGTGCCTGCAGGTGCTCTTTTGTGCACAGGCAGTTGTGAGGGGAGAGAAAAGTCAGTGTCAGCTTTTCCCAGGCTTTGCACTGTGTCTCCTTTCCCTGGCAACTCTGCCGGAGAGGAGGCGAGGTAGGCAGCCAGGAACGCAGGCTATGAGCGGAGGCGGAGGCGGAGGAGGTGGCTGCTCGGGACAGAGATGCTGGCTTGTGCTGTGGGTCTTGGTGGTGATAGATCAGTGTGGGATGCCAGAGCCAGAGTGCCTGTGGGGGAAGCTTGTACTGTCTGGCGCTGCTTGGATGTTCTCTCATCTTTGATAGAAACAACTGAACTTGCAAACTTGTTTCCCACAAGAAAGGCCCTCAGTGTTCACAAGGGAACAGATTAGGGATTGTCCTAAAACCTCACGGTGGCCAGGGAAGTGGGGAAAGCCAAGTACCAGATGATTTCCTTGGAATGCAACAAACCTCACAGTGCGATAACAGCAACAATAGCTTTCCCTCCAGCCCTCGATTGGATCTTCAGCTCAGCACCTCTCAGGATCTTCAGCTCTGGGCAAATGCTTAGCAGCAAGAGCAAGGCAGAAGTGAATCCTAATGAACTCTGGGCTCAGTAAGTCTGGAGTGAGGGGTGAAGGGCAACAGGCTGAGCAGAGGAGGTGAGAGATGCCTCTATGCCATCAGTGCTCCACTTGCACATTGCTCCACTCTAGGCATGACGAGACAGTGTTGGTCAGCTCTAGGCATTGGGGAAATCTCCAAGAAAAATACTGAGCTCTCTCTGCTTTAACTATTCAGAAGAAAAAGTACTAGATTCCCTGCTCAGCCCCAGTGCATGAATTTGGATGTCACATTCCTCCTAGGCATCTGCTGAAGTGACACTGATCACAGATACAAGAAAGGTTTGGTGAATCTTCCTTTCTTCTTCCTCCGTCCACTGCATGATTTTTCACTTCCATCAACTCTGCCCTTGAAAATGGTCAGTGATGTCTCCAGGATGTGTAGACCTGCCACCACACTGACATCTAAAGATGAATGCAAAGTGTAGCCCTGTGACTGACAGCTGCTGGCTGCCTGCAAACTGAAGTGAAATATCCCACCACAACATTACACTCAGCTCCCAGTTTAGAAGATAGGTCTTGGCCCATAAGAGCTAGAAGCATAATTTTTAAAAATGCATTATTTTGTATGTTTTACATGGGATTGCTATAGCCCATGCAAGATTAAAACCTTTTTTCTGTGCACAGAAGTTACACTCATTACCAGAAGGGCTTCACAAGCAATGGTGATGCCAAGTGAGTGGAAGAAACTCTTCTCACCTAATTATTACTCTGCAAATGAGTCAGAAAGGCCTGAGGGGTATTATTTGTTAGAGGAACAGCCTGAACTCCTGACTGCTAAGGAAAGGAAAGATTTCCCTGGGGTTACCACAAGACATTCAAAGAGCCATTCTCCTTGTGGCCTTTAGCCCTTACAACCCAGATGGTCTCATGTTTACATCATCAACCATGATGAGGATTATTAATCCCCATCACAGCATAAAACAACAGGCTGGTCCCTGTCATCAGAAACTTAACAGCGTAAGGCAAAAGGCTTCCCAAGGCCCTGGGCAGATGCAGCAGCACAAAGTAGCCATGACCAATGCAATGGTCACCTTTGAACTCTGCTGGTGCCCTGCAGAGCCTGTGATCCACCCCAGGAGCAGCTGCATTTCAGCTGAAGGACAAGAGTAGCCTATGAAATCACTACACACAGGCCTGGGGGTGAAACTCCCACTGACCATATCACGGCTATTACAGCCCATGATTCCTGATAGTGGCAATGGTGGGTCTTAGATTAATTTGCCGTCATTTCATCATTTACACTAAATGCCGTGGTTCTTTGATAAACATTTCAGGCCTTTTTCCAAACAATTTTTCCATTCAGAGCTGATGAAAACAGGCTGTCAGCACTCCCGGTAGAAACACCCTGCTCATGGCAACAGTGGCTGTCTGGCCTAGTGGTCTCCCTGGAGAAAGTCCAAGTAGGAAGGCAGTTTCAAGGCTCCATTCCTGGAGCTAATTGGGTCTGGGAGGAAGGCAACCACTGTGTCAAGAAAATGATGATACTCTTTCCCTCTGAGGGACTTAGGGCATAACAGAGAATGGATTTTGTCAATCTGGAGGCAGGACCAGCAAGCTTCAACCCAAAAAGGAGGAGGGGAGTTACAGCAGCCCCCAGTGCTGGGGAAAGGGAACCATTTTTTCAGGACAACGCATGGATTGTCTTCCAGATGTCAGCCCTAACTGCCTTTAGCTGGTGTCCTCTCCATCGTCTCCCTCCCTCCCTCCCTTACGGGTCTGCTGAGAGATGACTGGGACCTTCCTCCTGGGGAATGTCCTCCAAATAGTCTTACTTCTGCATCCATCACACAGAGGTAAAAGCCTGAGAGAACTCTGAACCTGGAGCCAAGCACTGCACCACTAGAGTCCATCTCTCTCTGTAGGAGGTCATCAGCCCTAGAATTATGGTCATATTCTCCTTTTTGACACTGCACCAGGCTAAGGTAGGGCTCATGGGACCTGCTAGGTAGATGATCTATACCACAATTGGAAAAGTGTCTCTGAGGGGCAGGTGCAGGCCTTGTAAGGCATCCCAGTCTGAAGACAAGCACACTCCTGTTGATGTCTCCATGGGTCCTGCCCATCAACAGTCCTTCAGAATGTCTTATCAGTGACCCCAAAGTTTGTCCTTATAGTTAAGTTCATCGTGGCAATACTAAAAAGCAAACCTTAACTAGATCACAAAGCAGAAGGGAAAGGATGACAGGCTGTATGTTGAGTTATGAGAGTCTGGCAGTTTCTTTTTAGAGTATTTATTAGGATATTGTCCAAAGAGTCCTTCACTGTTTATGACACACCATAAATACCATCTGTCTCCCCTCACCTCCCGAAACAGTGAGCTGTTCTTTGCCTCAATGCTGTTTGCAGGTCATCTTGATAACCTGCCCCATAGGAGGAAGTGACAAAAATAGATCTCCCTGCTTAAAAAATCTCTTTATTTCCACTAAGCACTGATATTTTGCCTCTGTTGATGTAATCAAACACCACGTTGACAGCGTGTGAAAAATCTAAAATAAAGACTCCCTTAATCTGGAAATCAGCACCTGGAAGTGTGCAATCAAGGATAGCTGAAGCGGGGAGAGAGCAGAGCTTGTATCCAATATACTGAGGCATTGTTCAAGACATCCAGCTCTGCGGAGGGCCCGTGACATCGGCAGAAGATAGTTGCTATACAAGATAGTTGCTATACAGAGAGATGTGTAAATAACAGATTTTTTTCCTGGCTACACTTCGTTTTCTCATCTGGACTTCCACTATAGGTGGACTTTGAGATCTTTTGTTGGATCCCCGCTGCTCCACACACGCTGATGTAGCTCCATAAACGTCAGAAGCATCTGCAGTGTATGCTTAGATTGATCAGACAGTGTAGGAGAAGTTCAGTGTGAACTTCATGAGGGTGAAAATAACAGAAGTCCTGAAGTTTCTGGGGAGATATTATGCATGAGTATTACACTCAGAGTAACTGGAACTTGATAGCTTTTTTTTTTTTAATCTGCTATTGTCAGCAGAGCATGCTTGTTTGCACATAGCTCACAAGCATAACTTTGATTCTAAGTTTTTATTTATATAGACAGGAAAAAGTAGACAGAGAATTCATAGATAACAACAGCTCATTTGCAGAGGTTGAAGAAACACACAGCCAGGCCAAAAAGAAGGGGTAAATGTTCAGGCAAAAGTATGACTTATCCTTGAAGCAACCAAATTTTAGTTGATGCTACAACCTCCAGCACAGGGAATATTTTGCTGAGTATGAGGTGTCTTTTCCCAGCTGGTACACTGAAAAATGATTGAATTCATGGAAATCCTCAACTCTCAGTGTTTCAGAACTAAACAATTAGAGTTGTCCCTTCCAACTTTATAACTGGTGAACCCAAGACCCTCGGAGAACAACACCTACCTGGGATCGTATGGAAGGTCAGCAGTAGACAGCTTAAGTATCCAGTTAAAGGAGATCAGCTCTTTAATGTTAACTAATCCCAGTGGACAGCTGACAAATGAGGCTATTTAAAGAACTATTTACTGTCATTATTCCAAATTGAAGAACAAATTGTTTTGAAAAGCTCAGAATTGCTTCACAGCTGATCAGAGCTGAGGAAAAAGACAGAAAAGGTCAGATGACATATTGTGAACTAATTTCCCTTCTCTGAAACTGTCTAATCAACTTGGTTTAATTACAGAACATGGCCTGCTCCAAGCTGAGACTGACACATAGAAAAATCTGTAGGCAATTTGGGTACAACAAAAACATAATATCTCACAGAAATCCCTGATGTCCCCATATTGTTTGCATGGGGGCTAAGTTGTTCCATACACACAAGTCCTTGTTTAGATTGTTTGCTGCCATCCTCAAGAGAAGATATTGCAGTGGAAGGGGAGTATGAACTAACACACTCTAAACCATTCCTTAGTCTCTTAGTTTCATGTCACAGTAAGGAATGAGTTTGGTACTACATCATGGCAATGTTATGACAGAAAGCAAAGCCCTTCTGACCTCGAATTAATCCTGTCTTCTCTGAGAGCTTTGTTTCAGGCTTCACTGGGGACATGTGTGTGTAACTTTAGATGATATCTGAAGGCATTTCAGATGTTAGCCAAAAATGTGCTTTATATTATATTGGACTTTGCTGCTCCTTTCCATCCAAAATAGTTTTGGGGAAGGTGGGTAAATCTGAGGTGGGAAATCCCTTGACATCCCCTGATTCTCAGCATAACAAACTACGAACAATTATCAAAAATGTCATTACTGCATGACCTGTGTCTGCTGAAACATAGAGAGCTCTGTTCAGGATTATTGTAGCCACTTAAACTAGAGACAGAAGGTCAAAGACAATCAGACAATGCAGGGAAGGGCTGGATATCTCAGATCAAACCAAGAACAATACAGTTTATGCCTCTGGATCACAGAAATTAGAAATTAAAGAATTCTGTGGGGTATTTAGGCAAAGCACATGTTGTGTTGACATCTACAGAAAGGTTTCCATGCTGATTCATAGAAGAAAAAGGCCCTGTTCCTTGATGATCTACAATATTTCTTCAGACCATTCAGTGTCAGTTTGTGTCTATCAGCCTTCTCTTCCACCTGTATTGTTTCTGTCCCTCTCAGGATGCCTAAGTCCTTTGTCCATTATTTGGCCAGTAAGTAGTTGACGCCTGGTTTATTTTAATTTTTGTTCCATCTAGTTGCAACTTTGAATTAAGATGGAGGAAACAGAGTGCTTAGGGGAGAGTTTCTTTGCATTCTACAGGACAACTTGTGTTCAGTTTTCTAGGATCAGAGACAAATTAGAGTAGGATTAGAAACTCCTTGAGTTTCTCCTCCCCATATTCACACACCAGCTGGCAGAGAAGGGAGTTGGGAGACAAGGAGTTAAATGTGAGCAACAGTGAGGCCACTGGTGTATTCTGGAGTCTCCACCTGCAGGGCTGGAGCAGATGAAGTGAGTAGGTAATTAACCCAGGATCCCATAAAAGGGGTGGGCCAGACTGTTATTGTGCTTTTTTATTTGATTGGAGGTGGAGAAGAAGCCTTGGCCTTTGGACTCTGGGGGGAAAAAAAAATCAACCAGAAAAACCCTCCTATTTGACTGGGACCAAGCCCAGGCTGAAGAAAACCTTTGAACCTTGAGTGTCATGTAGGAGCCCTTAAGTGTCTTCTCTGTTCGGTCGTTCTGGTAAAGTTCTGCTAAAGGGCTCCCTCAATGATAGTGAGGGAGCAATGGATGGCAATACAAGAAGCCATAAGACAACTAGAAAGTCATATTTCTACTCTTGTAGTACAGATGAAGACAAAAGGAGGGGTTTCAGTCCCATCGTAGTAAGTTCAGGCCTAGCAAAATCCACTGAAGCTTCATGAATTGAGATTGTCCCTGGGGAACCTCTGCTTTCCATGTTCTTGGCTGTCTTCAGATTCCTTATGTAAGTATAAGAAGAGAAGCATAAATTTCAACAAGGGGCAATTGTTTGCCGTTTTTCCCTGCTTTGAGTCAGTTTCGTGTGTCCTTGTCTCTGCTGCTTTCTTGGAACAGTTGAATTCCTGTGAGCTGTTCAAAAGTTGCTCTGTTGGATGGCTTGGCCTGAAGTGTCCTGTCGCGTCCATGCAATGGTACAGCTCTATCTCACCTGAGGCAGACAAATTAGCATCCTGCTGGCTTTCAGCTCCCTCTGCAGTCAACAGAAAGAGAAACCCTTGGAGGGTTACCCAGGTCACCAAGGCACAGCCAGAAGGTCCTGGTCTCTCTCCATTGACTGGATGCGGAGCTCATCTTGTCTGTGCTCCTAACCCAGGCGGCTCACTTAGCAGCAGTAATTTAGGGAAATCATGATGAAAGGGGTGTAAATGACCAGGGAGCAGCTGAGAGAGGAAGTACTTCTGTCAAAGGAATGAGGTGCACTGAGCAGGGACTAGAAAAGTGGTTATGTCTCTGTTAGGGTTCAAGAAGACGGAGGATATTTTCAAATACCTTAGTTCCCTTGCTGCAAGGTGGAAGGCAGAAAGAGCAGCCACCAGAGAACATGAGGTAATGGGGATAAGTAGCAGGGGATGGTATTCAGCTTCAAAGTAGTTTGTGGGGCTCTAGCTTACCCCAGGAATAGGAACATGAAGAGAAAGCACTAACTGGTGTTTGTATGTTTTTCATAAACTGTTAGGTACTGCTGGTGCAGCAGAATTGTCCCCTCCACAGAGAGGTTGTGTACTGAGCAAACAGGCTGTCTCTGCCACTACCATTGCCTTCTTGCACCTCTGCCCTTGCTTCCCTCGCTCCCACATCCCAACAAATGAACAAGTGCTTTAGTGCAAGGCAGACAAGGGGCTTTGGGAGTGCTATTTTATGAGGGGAGATACAAAAGTACAGTCTCGGAACCTGCAGCCATTCACCTACATTTTTGTCAAGAAAACTAGTCTTCATGTTTCCTGGCTCCTGCTTGTGTGTTGCCTTCCTTAACTCCCTCAGCAAATCCCACAGATTATAGTATTTTCCACCCAGGACCAGTTTGTACTATTGCTGTTTTCCATCAGGTGGCTATCTCAGTAGTAATAGTTCCCTTGAGTCCACAAGGAGACTGACAGAAATATTAAACATTTGTGACTGCTGATGACTTGAAAATGAATAATGTTCTCAGCACAAACCATCTTTTACCTCTAATATTTGGGCATTTCTCTTGCTTCCTTCACAAGGCTAGGTAAGCAGATCATACAGTGGAATGCAATTTGGCTTTGTTTTTAGGGGTTTTTCCCCATGTTTGTGTTTGGGGTGCAATTTTTACCATTCAGAAGGTCAGTTACACTGATTCCCTTCCACTGTTCTATTTCCATCCCTTCCTGAGGTATCTCCCGTGGTCCACAAAAAGGCATGACATGAACCAAGCAGCACTGAAGGAGCTAACCAAAGGAGGGTGAGAAATTATTAGGAAATCTGAAGGTGGCAAATAGGCAATTTTATGGTGAAACTGAAGAAAAAAAGTCTTTTTGAGACAATAGAGGGCATTTCTCCAGGCTGAGGGACAAGGAATTTAGCTATGTCCCAGGGAGGAGAGTTTTATTCTCCGGCCACTGGTGTTTTGTTGTTTTGTTTTTTTTTTTACGTTGTGGTTATAATGGAGGATTTGAATTTGTGGCACTTGTCATCCTTACATCTTCCTTCAGGAATTAAACACACTAAAAAGTATTAATTTAATTTCACTGGCACGACGCTGATCCAAGAGCTTTCTGGCAGTCCACCTTGCTGTCTCTGATGTTTCTGTGGTCAAAAGCAACAACCAACAGCACTCATAGGCAAGCATATCTCAGTATCTCAGGAGCAGGATTTCACTAAGGAGTGCCATGGCTCACTGCATGGATGTCTCTCACCTCTTTTTTTATTTGAAGCAGAACAGTCAAGAGAAACAGCCAGCAAGCTAATCACCACCACAGCCTATTGGGAAGATAGGAATAATTATTTAAACCAGTCTTGAATTACTCATTGGCATGCAACTAATTAACAAATTCCGATTATTCCTGTAACTATTGTGCAACAATTAGTGGGTGTTAAATTGAGCTCTTCTGCCGGCAATTTCAATGGTGTAATTTTGCCAAGATGTCTTTGTTTTGCCTGCAATGCCTGGTGCCACTGAGAATAGACTGAAGGTGGTCAGAGATTTTTGACTAAGTTTACTTTTGCTCAAAAGCGCCATTCCTTCAAAGTCTGGGGCATTTCTGCAGGGAAGACAAAGCAATTTCAAGCAAGATTTTTCTCTGGCGAGATTTCTGATCTCTGAGACCTGCTGGTCACTTCAGACAAGAGAGGAGGAGACATCTGAATCAAAGCTTAGAGCAGAAAACAGATGTTCTGACACAAGTATGCCTCACATGCATATTGGGGCTTTTTTGTTTTGTTTTGTTGTTTAATGCTTATCCTGCTCCAGGCATTTTTATTAAAAAAAAAAAAAATTCTAAACCTTCAAAGATTTCACAAAGCTGAATTGTCTTCCTCTGGCAATGCAAACGCCTGCCCTGGGGTGCAGAAATGTTCCTCAGGCTGGGAGAAGGAGCAAACCCCACTGAGACTGCAGGGCTCTGCTTCACACTACTGCACACAGAGCCAAAGACATTCCAAGGCTTTGAAGCCATGGCAATCAGCAGGGGGGAAACAGGTCTCTTCTACAAACAAATCCTGAGGAATTGGATTGCTGTGAGATGCTGCTCAGTCCCTATGATATCCAGTTTTCAGGAGTCACCTTCCTCCTGCAGGCTGGTGGCATGGCCTGGGCAGCTGTTTCTCTTGACTGTGATACATAGATATGCTCCTGAGGCCGGATGTAACAGCATGGGTCTGGAACAGCCTCGCCTACCAAAACAGAGGCTGATATGAGCCTTTTTTCTGTATGCTATGTTTTTGTTGCTCTATTTAAGATTCAGTATCTTACCTCCTGTTTTCTACAGGGAATCCCAGAACCAGGCCCGACTTTAAGCCAGATCCCAAAGCAAGGACTGAGCTGGGGCAGGAGGTATTTCACTTCAGATGACATCACTAGGGCTACTAGAGACTCTATCCATGCTACAGTTCAAGATGTGGCTTTTCCCTCAATAGTGAACTCTCTAACACTGGGAGATCAATTAAATAAATAAATAAACAAAGAAAACAAGAAACCAAAGTCCTAGAACCAGATGGACTTTGCTCAGACCCCATCAGGATTCTGTCACTGATCAGTGTCTGCCAACATGAGGCTGCCACCTTCTCACCCACGCATACTCCTGATTTTGCCAATGGTGAGTTTGGCTCCTTCTGAGAAGGACAAGTACCCCCTCCCTCATCATTTCCCTGAGGTGATCCCCTTTAGTCATAAGTTTCCATCTTGGCTAGGTCTGAGTCTAACCTGTTTTACATGGAATCATGCTGCTCCTATATAAATTATCACTAAGAGATCTTGGCTGCTCCCAGGGCCTTATTTTTTTTTTCCCAGCATATCCTATGGCGTTTGTCAGACATTTAGGACACTTGCTACTTCTCCCTTTGACCATCCTCACTCTCTTCCATTTGCTTTTTATGTCTCTGCTATAAATAAAATCTCCCTGAGATATCCAAAGCATTGCTTAAAAAAGAGGTGGGGGGAGCTTACTGAGGGGAATGGGCCATTATAGAAAAGGCCAGGTGCTTGGCATGTCCCCAGCTTGTGAAGGTGGGAGCTGTCACGAGTGTGAAAAATATCAGTGTGGGAGTTATAAATAAGCTTTAAAGCCAGGGGTTTAGAAAGTCATCTTTAAATGCTGCATAATTTATAGCCTGCTGCAAAGAGAAGAGTGTGTGAGCTCTGGAAGCCAAGCTAACCCGTTCTTTTTTCCCTCCATAGTTGGACTGTTCTTATACATGTGGTGAGTTGTATGGTGAATATCCAAAATTCAGGATTTTAATAATCAGTGTCTCCTTCCAAAGGCTTACCTGGGTCACTGTGGATGGTTTTCTTTCAACTCCTGGTGCCTTAGTGTGAACCAGAAATAAATACCATTGGTCTCATATTGCAAAAAGAAATGGAGTTGTGAGTTGGGATGCTGCACTCAGGTAGGGTAGTGTGGAGAGATAGCAAAAAACTCAGCAAATAATGCTCTGTGATTTTTACAAGTGATTTGCTTTCTCATTGACTCAACTCCTCCTCTTTAGAACGGGATTATCCTAAAAGGTTGAGAAACTCTTTTCAATACCAGCTACAAAATGTTTTGCTCTTCTCTCACAGAACAAAGCCACACCAGAAGCAGGGGGTAAGGGCCTGCCCCAAGGAGGGCCAGAATAGCTGCCAAGCTGGCATTTAGAGCAATCATTTCATCCAGCCCTGGAAGTGCAGCTACCTCTAGGATGTAACATAACAGCTGTCCTTTCGCCATCCAACAATAATAAACAACGGGAAGCAGAATGGGCTTTCAAGGCAGCTGAGTCTCCTGAGAGGATCTAGCCCACCACATTATCACTGCACCTCCTTTTCCCCAGCTGGAAACAAGTCTGGAAATCATGAGACCTAAAACCAAATAAAATAAAATAAATTTGTGGTGTCAAAGCTTTAATATTAACAGTTAATATCTGTGGTGCTGGTGCCTTCTCTGAAAGGTGCTCCAGTGTATGTCCCACTGCCCATTTCACCACCTTCAGCTTGTGTCTGTGCTGGTGTAGAAGGACCAGTGCCACCTCTCTGGTCTGTTTCACCTTGTTTCTCCACAGACATCTGCATCCAAGCCTTGACTTGTTCAGAGTCTGCTGAGCTGGTGAGATTTAACAGGATCTTGCCGCCCAAAGTGCCGTGGCTTGAGGCTATAGATTTAAGCACAAGCATTAAGCACCCTGCTCTTTAACTCATTTCTAATCCATTTATTTAAACTTCAGAGTGGTTTTAAAGCACGAGAATCAAAGGCGAGAGCAATTTAGAGTTTTCCAGAGCAGCTCTGTGATCTGACCTCTGCACATATCCTGGCTGCCTTTAAAAGTGCACCAGCATAAAAGCACAGTTTGTGACAAAGCATCTGGAAGGATTAAAAACTTTCTGGGATGGAATATGCTTCTGTCAAGGACCTCTTTCCTATCTCAAGTCAGTTGCCAAAAAAAGATCTTTCCTCAGGGGGCTTCTAACCCGCCTGAGGGATTTAGGGAAGAATTGCTGAGAAGAGCATATAGCGATTTGATTAAGGGATAAATGTGAAAGGGAGTGGGAGGGGGCCTAAGGGATAGAAGGGAGAAACAGGATTAAAAAGAGAATAAAAGAAGTGAGAAGTAACTGAGTTGTGTAAGGCAAGGTTTGTGGAAGTCAAGACATTGGGGCTGTGTCTCCTAGCACACATGACACCCTTCAGCAGAGCAAAAAACTAAAACCAAGGGGGGTCTCAGGGAAGGTGGGAACAGGAAGGATGGAGCTGCTGAAAAGCAGAGAAAAGCAGAAGGGCAAGGGGATTTTGAAGAAAGGTTTCAAGCCCCAGTGTGAGCTGTTCACACTGCCTGCCTGCTTATGCCTCCTCCTTGGACAGTGCTTGGGAAATAGTTACCTGATCCCTCCCACCTTGTTTTACAAAGGCAATCTGGGTCAATTAATTCCTGCTTCATTTCTTCTCATTCTGTCTGGATAGTCACTATGAAGTAAGTGGTAACCAATCTCCGTGCCCATGGAGTCAGTCTGTCTTCTTATTTCCTTATTCATTAAAGCAGACACCTTAGAAAGGCTGGAAAATATTACCAAAACCCAGGAGACTCAATTTTCAGAATAAGGAACCAGTATTTCAGCCTCAGAGGCGACGTGAGTCTGGGACACAAGACAGAGATGAGTATGAAAACAGGCCCTTCAGCTGAGGAGCAAGTAGTCCCTGGACGTGCTGCTGTTTTCTTGGTTTGTCTGCGGTTTCTGTTGTTGGGGTTGTGGGATTTTCATTTGTTTCTTTTTTTTCTCTTCACTTTCTGCTCCCTCACCCCTGCACCCTCAGTTGGCCTGACATTAAAAACCGATGTAAAATGAAGAAGCTGCCTGCTAAGATGGTTTCTTCCCTCTTCATGATCCCTTCTGTGTGCCAACTCTCCCGCTGTGTTATTACAAGTGTATTTCTGTACACCACCACGCTAGGTGTTGTACAGATTCAAACCAAAAAAGAAAAAAGAAAGGAAGAAACACTGGACAAACAAACTATTTGTTCATGTAGTACTACTGATGCCTGGATTCCCACTGATTTGTGTCTGGTGATTAATGAAGACCTCAGTTTGAAACTTTTCCTGTTCTCAGGACTCTAATTTAAACACATGAACTTGTGCTGCCACATATCTCTCTGCATCTCTCTCTGGGTGCTTATTTTTGTTTATATCTCAGAAAAATCTCTAAGAACTCTATCACCTGGCCAACCAATTTGACAGTCGTTTGGAAGGGAACACATTGGCACGGACAAATACCAACAATACAATTGCTCAAGCCTAGTTTCCTTTAGGAAATCAGGTGAAGAAGACCCTTCCCAAGAAGAACGAGTCCTCCCAAAGAAATTATTACCTAACAGCCTAACAACCTGCAAGATTTTGGTGCTCTTGTGGTCTGAGCTAAGAGACCTGAATCAGTGCAGATGGACAGGCAGGGAAGCTCAGCTGACCAGTCAGACTATCTTGAGCTTAGTTCAACCATCACCAAGAGGCACTTGAACTGCTTTTTCTATGGTTATACTGCTTGCCAATTACTGAGGCTTGGAAGGTACCTACCGTACATTTCTGCTGGGGTCAGAAGGTTTTAGGTCAGCTTGTTTAGGCATGAAATGGAATAGGGAGGACATTTCACTCCATTGGATGGATGCCCAGTTCAGCTTCCTTGTGCTGGTTTGCATTTTGGAGAGGACATACCCACTGCAGTCTGGTGGTGGCTCTGTCTTTGGAAGTCACACCTCAAGTAGGTTTCATTCCTACATTTATTCCTGAGGGAAAGGTCAGTGTGATGTAAGGAGTTTCAGCTGGGAGCTCAGGCTCTAAGAGTGGATCAGAAAGTTCGACATATTCTGCAATGCAGGATCCTGGTGAGCTTGATTCAGTTTCAAGTCTGTTCAGCTTGAGCTGCAGTCCTGCCTTTAGCGGCAAGGCAGTTGTATCCGCAGAGAGGGAGGATTTTGGTGCCTTTCAGTGACAACTGTGATGGATAAGATGCCCCCTCTGAATTCAATGGCTGAACCAAAGAAGAGAAAAATGTTGAACAGTTGTAAGGACATAGATGTAGCAGAGGGAGAAGTCAATGACCAAGAAAATGTGCTTTGTGGTGTCAATGGCTCCACTGAGTGTCCCTAAAACACAGGGAAACACCTGCTTTTTTTTTTTTTAGTGTTGATATCACAATGGAGATGAGATTTGGAGCAGAGACCACAAGGCACAGGTTTTTGCTTTCCTCCAAGAACAGACTGGAGAGGGATGTCTAATTGGTCTTGACCATCTCATGTTTCTTCTACACTCGTGGCTGATTAGCATGTTTCTAAAGCAACTGTGGTTGTCACATAGGGCAGTCTGCTTCAAACAGCACAGCAGGTTTTTTGTATTACAAGAAGATGTGAATAGACAACCCATGTCAGACTGGATCCTTCTATTCTATAGCATCACTGCTGACAGTGGCTAATAGCAGATGCCAAGGGAAAAGATTATGAACAGGGTAAATAGGGCGTGTTTTGTTCTCCCACCAGTCTCAAGCTTTGGGACTTCCAGAGATGGACATAAGGGTTTTCTATTTAAATAACTAACAGTACTTTTTTTCTGGCTGCCCCTTTAAGTTCCTGACTTAGCACAGTTTGAAAATTCTGCGGTGATGAACTGTCTTATGAATATTACCTCATATTAAAAAATATCAAGATCTCAAGGCCTCTGGTTTTATCTCACGAGGAAAAAGAAATGACTACACAAATCCCTCCCTTTCACTTATATCTAGCATGTCCATCACTGATGAATTTCATCATCACCAGCCAGGAAACAACAAAATACCAAAAACTTAGAGGATACTAAAGGCATAATTGTATATTTATGCTTCCTTATGATTTGGCTGCATTCCCACCCTTTTCCCTAATTTACGCTATTAAGGTCATGCTTTGCTTTCTTCTGACATGCTGGGTGGAAAACCTTTCAGAATGCCTAACATTATCCTTCCACCTTCTCTTTTGTCAGTCACGAGACTAAGCCCCTTAAGAATAACCTTTCAGGAAACACTTAAAACGTTTATTTTAGGGGGAAGAGTTAAAGAAAACTTTATCACTTATATCACTCTTGGAATAACTCCTAAGCCTTAGAATCAGGCCTGACCACCTCACAACTTTTGGCAAAGTTTTGTTTCAGGTGATGGGTTATTGTAGGGACCCTTTTGTCTTGACACTAACACTCAACACAATCCGATCTGTTTTGATTTCTTTTCTCAATATAGAAACACAGAAAAACAGAGACAAGTATTTTCCTTCAGCACCACAAATAATGACCCAAAGGAAGGTCATTACTTACCAGTGCTGACGGAAAATACACCCCGATACAGACGCAGCACAAGGAGACTGAAGTGACACAGTGTAGGTGTAATTGTAAAGTGCTGTAGAACATATAATCTCTTGTGAAGATTTCCCAGGGCACTGCCTTCATTTGTCAGTTCCCAAGATTACCTGGAAAGCAGGTAAAAAATCCAAGGAAGGATCACTTACTAGTGAAGGCTTCCTCAACATTTCCCCTCCCTCCTTCCCATGGCCAGCTCATTTTCATTTAATGTTTGCTGACTTAGCCAATTTGTCCCTATTGTCTCTCTGTTGTTTGGCTAATTCACCTATGGAAAATGGAAGGTATCAGATGCTGTTCAACAGAAACTTGAAACTGAGCATGAGTGAAAGGTGAGTATTGTATCTCTGCAATTTACAGACACAAATCCCTCTCCCTTCCTTTCTCTCTTGGTCACTCCTGTCTTGCTGAGAACTTGCATTGTTAACTGGTCATGCTCAAGACCTGCTCAGCTCTTGAAACAGGTAATTTAACAAGGTCTTTCTGGGGCAAGAGAAGGGAGAAAGTCAGAGACAACAGGATCTAAGAGGAACAAACTCATTATAATATCAAGACAGTCACTATCTCATTCTTCATGCTGGCTTTTGCCAGAACCACCATGCACTCGGCCTTAAACACAAATACATCGACTTGTCCACTGCAAGTTTTTGGCAGCTCCTGCCTCATGTGATTTAACATTGCTTGGTAATTGCTAATCCAGTCCAAGCCTGATCCACATGATGGACTTCCCTGACCTCTTCTGTGGTCCTAGTCAAATGGTCTGATTGGTCCCAAACAATGTGTGGTTCCCACTCTCAATTTTTTAGGGTTCCTGAAAGAATTCTCCTAATAGAAACTCAGTCCTTGGGATTTCTCAAACCCTGACTGGATAAATCTGGGCTGAAAATTGTTCTTTTTAAATTATTATTAATATTATTGTGTTTTTGTTTTCTTTTCCCATGGAAAGTGTTGAGATTTCACCAAACAATGAAAATCTTTGGCCAAGAGCCCTCCATTTCAGTTCAGAAATGCTCCCCCGTGGGAGTTGTAGCTGGTATGCTTTGTGTCCCTGTTGTTCCCTGTGAGCTGACATTCCTGGCTGGCCCACATCTCTCATGGTGCGGCATGGTCCCCTCTCTTGCTGAGACAATGCCGTGCACCGTGGAAGCCGCGTCACCATGGCGCTTTGTGAGAAATGCACTTCACACGGCAAGCCCAGCGCTGGAGCAGAATGGGGTTGCAAAGCTCAGCAGTGACAGCCTCTAAGAGACACTGTCCAAAGATTTCCCAGCTGAATCTCCAGGCCTCCTGCCACATTCTGAAGCCTTGTTGAGAGATTGGTCATAACTTAACATAAAAAAACTTTGCTTTTTTTTGAAAGGCAATTTTCCACTGAAAAATATTCTGATGGAAAATTTCAAGCAGCCCCAGAGGAAGTTCTTTCCAAAACCCTTTGCATTGTAATTTACCAACTTAATCTCACTTTTGTTGGATTTCTTTTCTGTTGTCTCTGCTTAATCTCTGCTAACGGAGGGAGAGCTCCCTTTCACACAAGTGGGAGATCAGGGGAAGCTGAAGACATACATTACTAATGACATATGGAAGAGTTTGTACCTTTCCGAATGGACAGATTTACAAGGTGAGCTCTCATAAGTCCCTAAAGAGAGGAAGATATTTCCCCATCTTTTCTGTGTATTAAAAACAAAACAAAAATCCTTTCCGATCTAAATCCAGCAAATAAAGAACCTCTCTTTTTTTTATCTTTCTTTCCAAAGAGGTTTGAACCTCAGTATCCCATTCAACTTGTTTCTTTCTTTCTTTTTAACTCATTTCAGGCTGGTGAAAGGTGCCAAACTGTCTGAGCTACAGATCTCCCTAGATATATTTTTGGGGGGTTTTTTGTTGGGGGTTTTTTTGGTTTTTTGTGTGGTTTTTTTTTTAAGACAGAAGCAAAAGAAAAGACTCCCAACTGACTGGACTTCTCACATGCTTTCAAAAAGTTTATTTTTGCAGTTAACATCTACCTCACTATCTCAGCAAGGCAGTTTGCCTGTTCACCTTGGCTAGTATGACTTTCCTCCTTCCCAGACTAAAAAGCAGCAGCTTCCACTCACTTTCCAATGTTTCTAAGCAAAGTGGAGCTGAAAGGAGTGACCCAGAGGTTAAGAACAGGGCCTTTAGAAGGGCACTGAGCTATGTGACATCCCACAGATTTTTCTTTCTTTCTGTTCTTTTTTCTCTTGTTCTTCCCCAAGTCCCCAATTTGCATATATTGTTTTGTCCGAAGTGACACTGCAGCAACTGCTAATTGCCCAGTGGCATTTTTTTTTTCATGGATATGCTCTAGATCAGCTGCATTTCAGCCTGGGAAGGTGGGTAGGGGGCATGTTTATATACTCGCGGGTGGGAAAATGCAGTAGACAGCATATTCTGTTCCAGAATAGCTGTACAGTTCATCTCCAGATCCCAGGTTCCCCCATTAAAACCTACCCCCTGCCCCAGGGAACAGCCTGGCAAGCTCTTCTGACCCGACAGCACTGGCAGCTGTTTGGCAGCTTCTGAAGTGGATCCAATCTGGTATGAGTTTGCTACACTTTCATTTTGTCTACATCTTCCAAACAAATAAGCGAGTCCAGAATCCCAAGCTGTGTTTTGCAATGGAAATGCTTCAACGTCTGGGAATTGCTTCTGCTGCAGGGAAGATATAGAGTGCTGTTAACTGTTTAAAGGTTCAGTGAAGAAGGGAAGACAGTCACACATTTATGGGCCAAACACTTGCATTTGGGGCTTCCTAATGAATGCCATGTGGTAAGGGGACATGGTGAACCCGAGGGAGCCTGCAGTTATCTGTGTCCCTGAGTCACTGCCCTCAAAATTCTTGCACCAGCATTTTTCTGTTAATCTACCATCTTTTCCATAAATCTTCTTTTACTATCAGACCTCCTAATTGGAAACACTATGCTTTTACTGTTCAGTACAGTGCCATTGAATAACTGTGAGTCCCATTCTCCAGCCTTGTGGATGATCAACACAAACTGAGAGCTGTCTTGGCTTTCAGACAGACATAACTTCTCGCATTTAACACCACCGGACTTGATGTGAGGAGCAGCAGAAAGGAGAACTCAGCAGTGTTCAAGACTACATTGCTTAGTGATGTACACAGATATCTTTCTGTTCTTGACATTCCTGTTTAATCCAAGGCAAGAGAGTGAATTAAAAAACAGCTGATGTAAACCTTCACTTGAAGCTGGAAAACAGTGGGAGAAATTTAGTTGTCGGAAAGCCAGGTTTTCATTTTTGTTTGTGCAGTGCTTGAGAGAAGAAAAATTAGAAGAGAGGAAATTCTTATCCTTCATTCAGAGATCTCTAGAGCTTTTGATTCCCTTTGCAATAACCTGAGAGCATCCATATGATTAGACTTCATGGATTAGTTGGAGTATAGTGCAATGTATATGTGAATGGACAGTCTCAAAACTTTTCCACGCAAATATGGTTGCCTTGTTTTACAGCTGGAGCATGGGAAGGAGAAGAGACTGGGCATCTTGCCTCAATCCGTATAAGAAATCAGCAATAACACCAAGCATGGAATCCCTACACTCGATTTATTCCCACTACTGCTTCTGCAGACCTATCCCTTCTCAACAGAACACTTCTTTCTAAAACTCAGTTAAAAGAAAGAAGATTAAATTATTTTTTGCAACTTCTCTTTAAAATTTCTTCTACCTCCCCAGGAGAAATCCTAACTGGATAGTTAAAAAGCAAGTCCATCAAGATTTCTGATTTATTGAATTGCATATATCTTGATAACAGAGCTAATCATAGTTCATTTGATCTCCCATTCCTTCCTTACATTACTCCAGAGCAGCAACAGAGGGGATGATCCAAAGTCATATAAATCCCTGAGGAAGGAATGGCAGTTCAGACTATTTCTATCTTTGAACAAAAATTTGCCCAAATACAGAAGGCTGACAGCTCAGCTCAGTGCAGCATCTTTACTTTTCCTTCCAGACTAAGTTTTATTCAACTTTCCAGCTGCTCTGACTCAGGTCAATGATTTGCCAAAGGTCAAAAGCTGAGTCAGGATCTTGGAAAACCCACAAAACTGCTGGCTCCCAGCTCATCTTAGACCATACAAGCCCTCTAGGTCAAACCCCTCCTCAATCTCTCCTCTCCCAGAAAAAAACCGCTTTCTTCTTGGAAGAGGCAATAACTCTTCCAAGCCCCTAACTGAGTAGGATAGACACAGCTGCACTGGAACACACCTGTACTTCTTCTAGCCAAGTGCCTTGCAAGTATCTTGAGAGTGGCTGATGTCAGGTAAACTCAGAAGAAAAAATTATCTTAACCAGCTCATTTGCAAGGCACCTAATCCCTAAGGCATTAGCAGCCTGATTCCCCTTTCATTCACAGCTCACTCCAGAGCACTGCCCTACACCAAGATACATGCAGCACCCAGAAATTCCCTCTGATTCAGAATTGCAACTCTTCTCTGACAATAGCCCTGGCAGGCAGAGGCCTGAGTCACATTTACCTCCTTTTTTGGGCACCCCTCTCTCTCCATCCTTGCTGCAGCTCTGCCCTGGTCGCAGTGCAGAGCATCCTGCAGCTCCATCACAGTTCTGGCCCAAGTTCATCCCAGCTGGTGGTGGGATGGCACTGGCTCACAGCCCAAGGACTGACAGAATTTGGATGCAACACATCTGACATGGTACTGACAACCCCATTTCAATTAATCATGTTAAGTGTCCTCTGCAGCCCATTGTAGAGGTTGTATATTATCTGCAGATGTAATCAGGGGAGTCAGCAGAGATCTGGGCACGAATCACTACATCCAAAAGTAACTGTCTACATTCATACAGATGAATTGTATCAGAAAGTGTGCATTTCTCCTCCCTAAATGTGGCTGGACATACTAGTTCAGATGGCATTCTCCGCATCACAAACAGCCAGTATAAAGTTAAGCAAGTCCTTTATTTCATCCACCAAACTAAGGGATTGACAAGTTCTTTTTCCTGTGCAAAATCCTCTTTTTCCTCCACTTTCATTGCATTCATATCTTCATGCATCAGAGCAAGATCTTCTCCATCTCACGCTGTCTGCGAGACCTCAGTCAAGACTCACCCATTTCTAACTCTCATCTCACAGCCACTGGCCTATTTGTGCACAGAACAATGACCATGTTATCTTAATTTTCTTCACCTAGAAGACAATTCTAGAACCTGTGTAAGCTATCTCAAATGCAGAGGTGGGACCATCCCTCTCAGCAGCAGACTTCCCATTAGACTGCACTTTCCCAGACACAAACCCTACCAGAGTAACCCAGGGTTCACTCACAGTTTCTTTGAAACCCTTGGTAGGAGAAGAAGAATTTAAAGAAGCCCCAGCCAAGCTCAAGGAGTATGTTATGCTGATGCTACAGCAAGAGATACCAGGACATCAGGAGTCCCTGCTATCATTTGAGTTTGAAACATTTTGATAGTAAACCATGACATAAAACAGAGGAAAAAGGAAGGAAAGCAAGGAACTCACTCCATATAATTTGTTGGGTCTCTGTTGTGTCAAGTCATTGGAGAATGATTTGGCTTGGACTCGACTGGGGAGATTTTGCATATTTTACACAAATGCATGCAGCCATCACTCCTTAATGGGCACACCTGTACCCTTGACTGACTGTCTGGGAGCTTTGTGTAGTCTTTGGGATGATTGTAACAGAGGGTACTGCCCTTCAGGCAAGGAATTTCATAAAGAAGATCAGAACACTAGTTAGCTATTTTAGCATGCTCAAAATGATATTTCCTACTTTTACATTTGCTTTCCCTACAGACATCTCAGAATGTGTGACAAAGTTATCAGGATCTCACTGTTGGGGGAGAATCTTGGTGGGGAAACTGAGGCATGGGCTTAGCAGGGTATGCTCTACTTCACAGGTTGGTGTCAGAGCTGGGAAGACTCCAGCTCCTCCCACTCTTGTGGGTAGTGATAGTCAATATTTCCTGAGAGTTTCCTTCATGGCAAGCCTCCAAATAGAATCCTCATAGCAAAGTTGGACTCATACCCCAAAATAAATGCTGATACCCTCAACGGAGTCTGTAATTATTCTCTTTGCTGCCTGGCTGCCCTCTCTCCTGCCTTCCCTCCGGGCCTGGACACCTGTGTTGAACTGTGATTGCCTCCTCGTTTATGGCAAACAAGTCTGGATTATCCCACTGTATATTTTTAAGGCATTTTGAAAAAATCTGTTTTCTTTTTTCTCTCATTTTTGCCTTGCTGTGTGTTTTTAATTGTATCCACTGCCCTTCTTCTGCGCTTGTTAATGCTTTTCTTTGGGGAAGCACAAGTTTTTAACAGCCCTGCAAATACTCGCTCCTCTTGGCCAAGCCAAGTCCATTTCTTGGGGATAACCTGTCTCTGACCTACTTTTAAGTTATACAACAAATGTTCTGCTTTCAGCTCAGCCTACTACTGTTCAAATCCATACCATTCAGCCACCATTTGTACACTTGCAGGAGAGCAGAGGAAAGGCACACCTGGCAGCTGGTCTCTTCAGGAAGGCAAGGTGCTTCCCTGGAGGGAGATCACCCACCCACCCTCCCAACAGTACCTGCATTCACAGATGGCTCCTGTTGGGGCTCAGCTCTCCTTTCCTGCCTCCATACAAAGCTTTTTCTGCAGTGACTCAAGCCTGAAGCCAGGCACTGGTGTCAAGGATTTCATCCTTTTCAGTTTCTCCGGTACCCGGTTGCTTCGAGGAACATTCCTGTGGTTCCTGCCAGGCTCCTTTCCAAGGGGAAAAGATTCAGGTGGCTTTGTTCCCTTTGTCTTTGCCAAACGTTTACATTCCTGCTGACACCGCAGTGTCACAGGAGGCCATGGCCTCTGCTTCCTGGCTATAGTTACATGGCACTGGGCATAGAGCAGCCAAGGAAGGACAAATTCACATGGCTGTCACTGGGAGACCCAGCAAACGCATTTTATACTGATGACCGTGCTAATTAGCAACACTGCCCAGCCCAAAGGTAGAGGATGCTTTGACTCATTGACAATGGTAGCGATTAATTAAATTTCCCATCTATCTTCTGGTCAGAGCTTCAGGATCTTTCCTTCACCTCAGACTCCAGTGGTGGAGGGCATATTTGGTGGCTCTGTCCATGCTGCTCCAAGACAGGGTTGCTGCAGAAGCACACGCAACACCTTCCATCTCACACCCCTCGTCAGGAAAAAGGACAGACATCTTCAGCAAGTCCCCCTCAGGCAGATTAATGTTCTTACCATGGGAACAGAAAGGCAGATTTCTGCCCCATATCCCCTAGTACTAAGACAGTTTTGGTGTGTGGACCCATGACATCTTTGCCTTTTGCAGCTGGGCAACAGAGGTGCAAGCTGGACATGTCTGAAGTTTCAAGAATCGGTTTGACGGTCTCATTCAAACTTCTGAACCAACCCACTGCCACAAGTACAGTGATTTAAGGCACAGTGGGAGATAGCAAACAAGGGAAGGAAAAAAAACCACCACAGGTTATATATGTGATCAGTAGCCTCAGGAGCTTTCTATATCCATTGCAACCAGACCTGCAAGGAGCAATTCCAGGCCTCCATAACTTTGCCTTGCCTGTCCGATCAAGAAAAAGTGGTTGCTATGACACCACAAACCATATTTCTCAGGCTGAGATGTGCCAGAATTTCAAACAGATGTGGCAGTGCAAACAAGAAGCCCCCTTGGGAGCCTGCCAGGAGGCTCAGACAATGCAGCAGCATCCGCACATGGTTAGGAGCCATGCCGAGCCAGCCCAGCAATAATGGCCCGTGCATGTACTTTCTGGCCTGCCTTGCAGCTGAGCCCGGAGCAACTCAGCAAACAGTGGGACTGGAAAGCTTTGAAAGGAAACTGCTGAGTAGGGAACTCTGCTGAAATAGCACCTGCCCTTTTTTTTTTTTTTTTAATCTGCCTTCTTTTCTTTCTCTCTCTCTCTCTCTCTCTCATTTTTCTTTTTTTTTTCTCTTTCTCTTTTCTTTTTTCTTCTAGGGCCACGTTTATAGCCTTTTTTGCTGCTTGGAAAGGCTCACCCCAGGCCTGTTTGGCATTTGCTCTTGGCTTGAGCCTTCACATGAAGATCCTCTGTAAATAGACTAATGTTGGTTTAATTTCCACTCTGAAAGCAAGAAGGGATCCTTCTGTTTCACTAATGCTTTCTTCTCCGGCTGTAACAGAGAGGGCTGGAGTGGGGCAGGAGGGGGATTTGGCTGGAAACACCACTGGCCAGATTGGAGAGGTTCTGCAGGAACAGGTTGACTTTGTCAAACCCTTTGCCTGAAAGCAAGGTTTCCCAGGGAAATGTGCCAGCTCATCTTTCACGTCAAAAGGTCAGAAACCCACTTCCAGCAAATTTGGACATTTTGAGGTTTCACTCAGAAGTGGAATGAATTATTTTTATTAGAAGTGGGTTTTTCAAAGAGAGGGAATATCTCTTCTTAGACTAACTAGGAGGCTAAGAAAACAAATCCACTTTCAGGCTCAATGGCCCTTCTTGGGGTCTGAAATGGGAGTGCACCATTTTCAGCTGCACACAGGTGGGAAGCACTTGTTCTTCACTTACCATCTCCATGTCAGCTGTTTAGGCAATTTGAGGAAGGAGCAATCACCCTCTGGGGAACAAGGGGAAGAGTTATCAGTGAAGAGAGCGGGGCCAAGGTAATAATGTGAGACAAAGAGAGGTACAGGTAGATGAAGCTGTGTGTCTTTGTCAAATCCATAGTTTTTATCTCCAGTTTTAGTATCCAATTTTTTAAAAATATTTTTAATTATTCTTTTGATGTGCTACAGTTCTAGAACATTCCTGGCTGTGGGAATCCTGTTCTTTAGCTCCTAATCTTCACTGGGATTAGAAAACATCAAGTCTGCTGCTCTGGGAGAAGGCAGGAAAATGCTGGCATAAGAACAGACAGTAGAGAATTTTTTTTTCTTCTTTTTCTGAAGGCTAGGGAAGCCTGTATGGACCCCACAAGAGGTGTTAAAGCAACTAGAACTACCCTCAGTTTCATCCCAGCTGCAGTTTGCTATTGGTCATTGTGTTAAACTGAATTAGGTGGTACATGGAAATATCTTGACCCTAAATCTTCTCCATTCTCAGCCCTTGTACTACCTTCTGTGGGAGTTTGGTGTCAGGGCAAAGGTGGATTTAGCTCTGTTGTAACATCACCTGAACAATTTATGTGATAAAGTGAAAAAGAACTGTTCACTTGGATGGTTTAGTTCTGATGGTGCACAGAGGAAAAAAGCATTTGTGTTTGAACAGAGTGGGAGCTGAATACCTGGTAAGAGCAGGAAAAGAAAGACCCTCTTTTCTGTCATGTGTTTGGGTCTCCAGGCAATTCTGGACACTGAGCTCCCTCCTGAATTCCAAGGAGTATATGGGCTAATGTAATCACTGGATTTCTGATTATTTTCTTGAGAGAGAACTCATGAGAACAATCCATGGATAACAGACCTGTTCTTGGCATTTTTGCAGGTGCATGGGCAGCTGAGGACAGGGTAAAGGAGGAAGGAATACTGCATGGTAGTGGGAGACCAGATCTCAAATAGGAAGGTCAATCTGGAGAAGCTCAAAGGAGCTGCTTGAACTTTTTTACATTATATACACTTCCCATGAGAAGTTCTTTTGACACTGAATGCTGAGGATGCCAGAAGCAGGGAAGAGGATGGTTCACTGAGGCTAGTGCCTATTAAATACCAAGGTCTGTAGGGCAGCCTTCTCAGCTAGTGCTTTAAGGAACTCATTCATAGGAATTGGGAGGTCCCAGCTAGACGATGGTTAGCACTGTAACTTTCTTATATTCTTTTCCCAGGCAATTTGCCACTGACCACGGAAGAACAGCCTGCTCAGCTGGGTGGACATTTGACAAAATGCTTGGGAACTCACTGGCTTGCCACCAGCACAGGCAAATGGGGAAGCAAAATGACTTTTTTTAGGTCAGTGAGTTATACTCAGCCAAGGGGACACTTTTCTGCAGTATTCTTTCACAAACAAATTCATCAAAATGAGAACTAAAACACTGGGGAAACTCAAGCTGGACTCCCCCACTGCTGTCTGACCCCGATGAGCTCACAGTAGAGAGATTTCACTACCGAGAACAGGAGACAGTGAGTGACAGGTCTCACAAAGAGCAGTTTGAAATTCTCTCCTAGGGAATAAATATCATGTTTACCAGAGCTGTCAGCACCCACTGCCCAGCTTTGCACACCTGCAGATGACTTCCTCCTGAATTTGATTCCTGTCCCTCTCTCTATTCTTTAGATGAGCAAGGTAGGAAGGGTGTAATTTATTGTATCTATTCATTTATTTATCTATTTATTTGGCTTACTGCACATAAATCAATTCCCCCTTTGCCGTCCTGGCAGGTTTTCAGGGAGCAGGAGGATGCGTGGGAGCAGAGGCTCCTGAATGGTTGCACACAACTCCCTACCTCTTTACTGGCACGGAAAAATGGTTTCCCAGCACTGGGTTTCCATATTGCTCTGCTGGAAGAAACAGAGCCGGGCATGCTCTCTCTAGGCCTGATCTTATCTAAAATCGCTCCCATCACTGTATTGCGTAGATATGGGATGGCTGTGGAGAGCCCTACTTTGGCAGTCTTCAGCGAGATGTATGGGAGCTCTGCTTTTCACATACCCTGCAGCACCTTTTGTCTCTTTCACATCTTTTTTTCCTCCCTTTGATCCAAGAGAGACAGAGCTTCTTCCTTTATTCCTCTGCTAGGTTTCAGGCCCTGAAGGATTTATGATCATTGAGTCATGATCATACAGAATTTGATTCAAAGTCAGAGACCTCTTCTTCTGTCTGCCCTCTTCTAGAAATAAGCTTCCAACCTGAATCTGACCCAGGAGAGGAAAAATGACACAACCAGTATCAGGGCAGAATCTGAAATAGCCTGGCAGGGAAGAAGATAATATGTGTGAGAATAGCATATTGGTATCTAAGCCCACCAGGCAATTACCCACTGGTGGTACTCATGGTGGACCAGAGGCAGAGCCTGGACTCAGAGCTGGATCAGAACTCACCTCTCCCTTCACTAAAGTGAAACCACTGATTATTCTAAATCTGGGCCCTCACTACCAGGGAGCCTGTGCCAGTTTTATAGTAGTGTTCAACCTGGGAAACCTTTATCTAGAGCCATATACTTCTTTCTTTGAGATCAAGCAATTAGGATGCATCAGTTAAGAATGGATTCACCCTGCTCTCTTTTGTCTCTGCATGTCAAGAAGCAGGTGGCAAGCAGCATCACTCAGGAAAGCCACTGGTCTGGGAGAGACAGAAGAGTGGAAAAAAGCTGCCTGGGATATGTGTTCTTTGTGTGTGTGCTCCTTTTGCTGGCACCTTAATCCAGATTTTTTTTGTTCCTTCAGCAGTTTTCCTGCTGCCTCTGCCTGCCATCCTCACACTCAACCTTCATCACTGAGCCATTGGCTTGGTGGCCCAGAGAGGAACCCACGGGAGACACATCAGCAGGGATTTCTGATCAGATGGAGGGAGCACGGCAAGATTTTCCCCACCTCCTTTTATACAGTGCTTTAGAGCAGCTGAGCAGCAGGGCAGAGCTGTAGCACCCAGCAAGGCAGTGCTGGCTCAGCCATGCAATCTCTGGTCATTTCTGAATAAGGGTTTTGTGGCTTAGCTGAGGCAATGACAGGTTTCAGCCACGATCCTGCCCCTTCCCAGCAAACCTACCTTCTGAACAGCAAATTGGCAGATACGCCAGGTTGGCTGGACCCCAGGCCTTCCTGGATCCCTTCCCTGACTTCTCATCATGCGTGTTTTAAATTACTGTTTAAATCAAAGATGTCAGTGATTCAGGCCAAAGGGCTTTGCTGAGAGGTAATCTCATACTTTTTCTCTGGCATCTTTCCTTGTGCTGATCCCAGCACTGAAGGCTTGGGGATCACGAGGGGGCTGGAGGGGCTGCCTTTCCATGCTGCACAGAGCACAGAGCCCACTTCTCTGGAGGACCAAAACATTTTTCTAACGTTTTTTTTGCTATAGGAAGGACATGAGACAAACATTACATTCCAGATCTTTCCTGGTTTTTGACATGTTGAAAGTTGTAGCTTTTAGGCTTGTTTGCTTTTTGTTTGTTTGTTTGTTCTTTTCCAAAAGAGTTCCAGGGACTTGGGTTCAGGGTGGGTGCATGCAAATGTGTGGGTGCTGTATGGACTGAGAGCAAATTTAGTTTTGCAGTATTTGGCTTCAGTGACCCAGCTGCTCTGTTGTTCCTCTCCCTGGGAATGAGGTCACCTCCTGGTGCCGTGGATGCACCCATGCCCCACCAGCAGTCTCAATGTGAGCTGAACGATACTTTCAAACTCACTGCAGACAAGAAGGAGCCTTTTAGACGACTGCCCAGCTCCTCTAAACTTGGACTGTAGGACCTCAAAATGAGGGAGAAGGAATCTAATATCTGCTGCCAAACTCAGCAGGAGGGGGAAACTCCCTTCTAAGCATAAT
>VZTH01002836.1:0-32888 GCA_013397815.1 Aleadryas rufinucha
TGGGGGCCCGGCCGCGGGATCGGGCTGGGCGCCGGGCGGGCCGCGGGGCCGCCCAGGGCTCCCTGAGCTCCGGAAGCGGCTGCGGGGCTGCCGGGGGTCGGTCGGCGCCGTCCCGCAGAGCAGGCGGCTGCTTTTGTGGGTGCCCTGGCGCGGAGGGGCCCAGCCGCCGCGCTGGGGCGATGCTCTGACAGACGGAGCCGGGTAGATAAAAACCGTGTGANATGCTCTGACAGACGGAGCCGTGTAGATAAAAACCGTGTGATGGACACGCGAGTCCTGTCCCCCCTTGGCCCGGAGGGAAGCAAGTGGTACTGCTGCGGGTTTCTGCTGGTCTTCCTTGGTGACACGACTGGGAATAGGGGGGGATTGTTATGAGCAACTCCTGAGAGAATTTTGGTTAATTAGTGTTCGTGTCTAATGGCTTTTAGTTAACCTTCTCTTAGTTTAAATACCTTTTTGCTGAGAAGGCTTAATCAGGACAAACTAGCAAGTCTTGCTCCCTCAGGATGGTGAGGCTTGTGCCTGTGGCGTGGAAAGAATTTATTCGGAAGAGAGGAAAAAATAGTGAGGGCTCTTCTTCCACTTGTGCAGCCTGAGCCCAGAAAGTACAAGGCTTTCTAACACTGTTACTTGAAGTGGCCTCACACTGCAGAATTTCACGTGGTTTAGTCGTGCACAGCAACACTTTCTGAGTTACTGTCTAGTTACAGTGATTAACTGCAACTTCTGCGTGAAAAGCTCCTTCCTAGGGCTGGTTGAGAGGTCTCAGGTGCTGCAACACACATGCAGTTTTTCTTCCTAATTTCCTCTTGCAATGTATTGCCTCTCTTCTCTGGGTATGCTTTTTGAGGTCTCCAGCACTGTGTGGCTTTGTCTGGTTCTTGGAAGTCTTTTTGCTTGTCTCATCCATAGCACGTGCTGTTAGTGTCTTATCCTTGAATAGTTGCTTCCTTGAAACTTCAGCACTCACTTGTGGTGCTTGTAAGCACTTGGACACCCATCCACCTGAAGCCTGCTTGGAAACTGGAGCTACCCAAGGTCTCAACCACAGAGAGCTTGTTTGGAGGATGCTTTATTCTGTGATGGAGCAAATGTTTGTCAAATTTGGAAGGAGTCTCAGTGCTGATGAGTACACAGAGTGCGGATTCAAAGCAAGCAAATGTTAAAACTTTGGAATAACTTGTGACATCTGAAGCTCCAGATTTCTTCCTAGTGGACAAGGCATTTGTGAAGTCACCCTGCATTAAAGATGCTTCCTGAAGGAGATGGATGAATTCCGCAGTGGGAAAAGGTAGTCTGGAATCTGAGGTCAATGGAGAAGGCCAACCAGGACAAGCTACCAAGGATGATGAACTGGCCCTGCAAGGTATAGTTGTCCTCTGCTCTGTTTCTTTTTATGGGTAGAGGGGTGACAGGAGTCAGGTGGAGTTAGTTCTGAAGGCTTCACACTGAAACTTGTAACTGTCTGGCAGGTGTTGACTCTTGACCTCAGCTTTTCATGAGATCACCACCTGTTTCCTACCTTCTCTCAGGCTGTTGCTGCTTACTACTGCTGTTTCTGTAAAGATGGAAATAAAGAATCTGTCCAAATTGTCACCAGCTTTACTGAAGAGCCAAACACTTGACTTACAGGCAAACTAAATGGCAGATGAAATTGTTAAATTACTATCTTATTGGCTTCTTCATTAATGGAGAAACCATATCATGTATTTTCCTAACTTAAAAGAGGTACAGATAGTTTTGAGTAGGGTGTGTTGCCCTGATAAAGGCCCCTAAAGTGATGAACCTGTCACGGGTGGCAGGTTAACCCATGAACACCCCAGTGCACTTGCCTTGATAATCGTCTGTTGTGGTTCACAAGGCAGGTGCAGCACTGCAGTGCTGCAGTCAGTGACCCCTTGGGTAGGTCACCAAGACCTGAGCTGTACCCACAGGCCAGCACGGGGGACTGGTAAAGTGGAGAAGGCGGCAGCATATCCTGGTGGAGTCAAAGGGCAGGATTGTCCTGGAGGGAAACTGGTGCCTTGTGACTTTGCTGAATTGCCAGAGCATTGCTGTCTCAGTAGGAGTCAGATTTCTGGAGGCTCACTTACATCTATTGTTGCTAGAGGAGAACCTTTCCTTCACTTCTCCCTTAGCTGACCAGATGCTGACACTCATTCTCAGATAGTGACAGCAGCTGAACTCCACCTGAAACCAGGTGGATGTAGAGGCAGAATTGTGATGATTTCCTGCACAGCTGGAAATTAGACTTAAAAGTTTGTGGAGACCTGTGTTGAATTAATAGGTCCAATGAGGAGAGTGGCATTTAACGTTGTAAAAGCATGTATACCAGGATGGAGTGTTTGCAGCTCTTGGGGAAAGCTGCCACATGTGGACTGAATCATTAAAATGCCATTGCCCTTTTGTAACTGTGAGTTGGCTTCTAATGCAGAGCTCAAACTACAGCCTCGGGATTGCTTTCTTAAAAAATAGGTGTTGTTGAATCATTGCAAATAGTTTTCTTCTTCTCAGTGAATTATTTTGGTTTTTTTTTATCAAGCAGCGATCCCAAGAATATAGAGTAAGAATAAATCTCTTCCTACAGTAGGCAATTCTTAGGAGACCGTGCCTTGTGTTTTATTAGACAAGAACCTTAGCAGTAGAGAGCTGTATTTGCTTTGAACAGCTGCATTTGCAAAAAGCAGCTCTGGTACCACTGAGATCATAATGTAATCCCTTTTCTTCTGATTCTTCTTCAGATGCTGTCAAGATAGACTCCAGTGCACTCAATTAGGAAGAAAATGATGTCAACTGAGATTCTTCTCTGCCTGGTCACAGTTATTTTCAAGCTGCAAAAGAGGAGTGTTGCAGAGATCTTTGTTTGCTGGCTAAAGGCAGTAATCATGGTGATGAGGTACAAGAAAAGGAAGAAAGAATGACAACAGGTGTCTGAAATTGTAGTTGCAAGGATGGACAGAAGGTGAGATGCTGGGGCTGAAGATGAAGGATTCAAGACGTGTGAAACACCAGAGGTCTCAGGTACCTGGAGATGGAGATACACAGCTTTTAATGCACCTTGGAAAACAGACTCAGAAGGGACACCTGCCAAGTGATGCCACTTCCATCACTGATGTTCCTCTGCTAGTGAATTTCTACATTTTATTCTGGTCATAACCTTTTGGATAGTTTTTCTTGAACATCATTCCTTATGGCTTCATCTCATTGGTATAACTTGTTCTTGGAGTTAGAATTTCTCTGCACGAGTATGATGCACTTGTTCCCTGATCCATTGGTTTTTGCAGTAGGAAGGAAGCATGTCATCCTTACTGATGGATGACTTAAGCCATCTGATGATGGAGAAAAAAAGAATGTTCTGCTTTTTGCATACCTCAAGTTGTTTTGAGTCAGTCGAGCAATTAACCAGGGGTACTGCTGGAATTTGTTGTGATCAGAATGATTGGACTGGTGTGGCTTGTCAACTGAAGGGATTTGCTTCATCAGTTAAGGAAACTGTTCCAGACTGTGTGCTTCCAGGGACTCCATGTGTCGTCTAGTCAGTCATCCAGACCTTACATGGAGCAAAAGACGTGGGAAAAGCTGCTTCAGTGACTACAGAGTTCTCAGGAAGTTGTCGCTGACAAAGATATTTCTACCTGATTTTTAATTACCTGGTTCTTCC
The DNA here is from genome assembly GCA_013397815.1 of Aleadryas rufinucha. Taxonomy (NCBI): domain Eukaryota; kingdom Metazoa; phylum Chordata; class Aves; order Passeriformes; genus Aleadryas; species Aleadryas rufinucha. Next base: position 3,662 of record VZTH01002836.1, read on the forward strand.
AATTGGTGACAAACCAGTTGCCACTTGCTACTTGGAATGTCACTTCTTACTCTTAGCATTGCTTCACACAAGATGTAGAGCTGTCCTAATTTCTGATCACTTTGGGTCCTCAGTTCCTCTAATGGCTGTGGAGGATAAAGCTAAGGACCTCTTACAGTTCAAGTCTTTACTGCATGATTTTTTTCACCTGCTCAGTGGAGTAGTGTAATACTGCTGCCATTCTGAGACATCAGCAGAATGTTACCAGAAATCCAACTGCTGCATCCTTGGTGAACTGTTGCTGAAGTGTGCATCCAAGACATTTGTATTTGATTTAGTTTACTGTATTTTTAATTGATCAAGGTAACAAAACATGGTCAGGGTTACCAAATATCAGAAGAAATGTACAAGCATAGAAGAAAAAGCTTTTTAAGGAGTGCTGACTCTATAAGAACACTCATCCATGCGAGGTGTAATATAAAGTACTTTGTCCTGGAGTGTTTAGTGATAAGCTTGTCAGTGTTTTTTTAGTTATTGAGGGAAAATAAAGAAAAGATATGTTGAGTAAAAATAAGAGTTACAGCGCTAGTGAAGACTTTCGAAGGTGCTGAATTGAAGAAAATTCTCGCCAGAATGATCTCCTCTGTTGACAAATAATTTCTACTAATGATGCATTGAATAAATTGCAAAGGTTTAGAAAATTTTTGGTTTAGAAAACTACTTACAGTCAGTCAAGTTTTATCCTCTCTGATAATGCTTTGGAGGGTGGCTTGGCCATGTCATCTCCTTCCATTACAAAACTCCTTCCATGATCAGCATGATGTGGTAAATACGATGCTTTTTTCCCTTTAGAGACTTTTTTACAAGCCCTTCAGCTGCTGCCAGGGCAGACTGGCAGCATAGCCCGTGCTCAGCAGTGAAGCACGGTTGTTCCTTTAGCAGGTGTTGTTTTTTGGTTCATACTGTGACTTCTTGCCAGAGTCCCAGTACTGGGGTAGTCTTACCCAGTTATGAAAAAAGTATCTGTAACTCGCAGTTGATGCTTCATTTTTATTTCAATTTGTTATATAGCTTTAGAATTGTTTCCTTTAGGGTTCCTTTAGAATTGTTTCCTTTTGTTATGCCATTTTCTGAAGCTGCTGGAGCTTCTGCTGCTCCTGATGGACTCAGGTCAGCTATTGCTGTCTCTGAGGCCGCAGGATTTGTCTGGTGTGTTCTGTACTTAACAACTGTGAACCTGATTGTGTTGATTGTTAATGATGCTTTAGGAGCATAAAGCTGGTGTTTATTTAACATGAAGTTGCTTTTAGAAGTCTCTGGGGCCAGGTTTTTTCATCCTGAATTGAAATTTTTCAGCTCATGGGCAGCCTGTTAGGCTTTTTCTTATGGCCACTGATGAAGAGGTAACTGAAAACTATCGCTGAGGATGTGTGGTTTAGTATCAATCAGATTGTTAAATTCACTGTGTCTTCCTTTCTTATCTATTATCAAACACCTCTTTCTACTGCACAACAAGCTGCTGAGTGTCATTGTAGACTTGTGACCAGCCTAGGAGTTGTTGTGTTGGACCTGCTGGAGACCAAGCTTCTGTGTAACCTGAAGCTGTTTGATCTGCAGTCTTATAAATGAAACGTTTCTCAGGGTTTGGTCTAAGTTCCTGCTGCTTCCCATGAGGCCTGTAGCAATGCTTATATTCTAATTTATTATGTAGAGTTTGGAAAAAAAAAATTGTTTGAGAAGACTTTATATAAAATAAGCTGCTATGGGTTACAAAGTAAGGTCAGCTATATTTATCTTTGTATTATACATTAAGCACTTTCTTCTTTGTTGTTGGTGTCATTGACTTTTTCTGCCAGTGTAGATTTATGGCTGCCTAATTTTTGAGCTCTTGCTGTTCCTGATAGAAATTCTTTGCTTTTGTGCATTTTAAGGGAAGAGGACAAAAAAGGCAGGGAGGGGAAAAAAAGAGCCAAGTGTTCATATTGTAGGATTTTCTTTAAGTGTTACAATTTTTTTTTTTTAAGCAGGCACTGTTTGTCTCTGCTCATGTTCTTAAGCAGATCCTGAAAAGCTGTTCAAGAAATGCTGGCTCTGCTTATCTTTAAATAAAGAAACCCTTGGTCATTTCTCTTTTGAGAATTAGCAAAGATTGAGAATATTGGATATTCAAAAAAGTGAATACATGAGTTGAGTGGAAACAGCCATGGTGGCAGAGATTTGTAGCTGATGTAGATTGTATTTGCCCATTAGAATTGGTTGGGGTATTTTGAAGAATTGAAGCTTCTTTTAAAAATTTTTAAGCTGCTTTTTTAGCAATTTCTCTCATCATAAGACAGACATTTTATTGTGTGTGTAGGAGGGAAGGGAATGGTTCTGTCATTATTTAAGGGAGAGGTTAAATGTTTAGATAAGAATCTGATCTAAACATCACAACAATTCAGAAGTTGTTAGTCTCTTTTTATCATGTGTATTTCTAAGTAGGATTGAAGGATCTGGTGGGATTCAAGCCATACTCCCCTTTTTTAAGGGTGATAAGGCAGGGTGGCCCGCATTTTTTAATTTAAAATCTGAGATGACTTTATGAGAAAGATGGAAAGCCCCTGGTAATTCGATCTTCTCTTTTTTTTTTGAAACTAATCATGTGATGGTTTATGCGAACAGCTGTTCCCATTTCTTGTCTTCTCTTACTAAATCTTGCATCTTACCCAGCCGTGCATCATGTCTTAGATAATGAACTTGGGACTTGCGCTGAGTACCTTCAAATAACACTCTGTCAGTCTCAGTCTGAGCCTTTGGGTACTACAGTAGTGCAGATACTGAAATTACACATTTCTGTGATAATTGTGCACCGAACTGTGCTGTACTTTTCCTTGTTAGACTAGTTGTTTTCTTTTGTTCCCTTGTATGACTTTGAACCCTAACTGATACTGTGTGTCACGTAGCAATGAAGGTTATTTGCCGTCTACCTAATATAGATAAGCTGTGCTGGCAAGCCAATGGCAACTCATGATGTTTTCTTCTGCCAAGGTGGATGTTCTGTTAAAGTGGAGCTCGGCAGTGGCCTTTGAGAAGGATGGTGTCACTGCCCCAAACAGAAATGCTTAGGGAAAATGTCTGAAACTTTTATCTCCTGAACTCGCAGTAGGTTATCATTGTTGACTCTGTTTTGACTGACTGTGGATAATGTTTCAGGTTATGGCCTGATGTGGTATTTTTGTTTGTTTGTTCCTATTCCTACAGGCTCTGTGTTACAGACCGAAGGAGTTGTAATGAGGTTATTAAAGTCTGATCTGTTTTCTAGGTAAAGGAGAAAATAGAGCTACTCTTCATCACTCCAGTTCATCTTGCTCTCTATTTTTACTGTTGAATTAACTTGGTAATTTAACACTTCTTGAAATACAAGGTGCTGGAGTATGATATAGGGAGACTGCAATACAAATTTGTTCAGTTCTACTTAAAAAAAACCAGACATTAAAGGCAGCATCTTCCAGATGGCTCAGATCAGCTCTGCTCTTTAAGAGAACACTTTGGCAAGTCTGTAATTTCTGGTGTTCAGGTGTTCCAAGCTGGTACAATATTTCAGATGTCAGTGTTTGAATTGTAAATAATGTTTGGGACTGCCTGGCATGCTGTTATTCGTGTAGCTCCACAGACACACTCTGTAGCTGTACGTAGCAAAATTCTTAGGAAAAGTGAAACTGTTGGCATAATCAAAATATTTGTATTAGCTAGTCAAATGGAGAGAAGTTCTTCTGTTCTATTTTTGCCAGACTGCTTTTAAGTTTAAAAAGCAGTGACTTCCGAGGTGTTTTTTAAGACCTGCTGAATAAGGGTGTGCAATCTGCAAGAAGCCAAACGCGTGATCCAATGTATTTGAATCTCAACAGCAGTTAAGTGAGCACCAGGACTATGCCCAGACATGAAGCTTTCAGACTAATGAGTGCCTTAGCAGGCAGGTGGATTTCTGTTTGAGGCTGTTGTGTGTTTGAACTTCACAACATTCAGTTCTTGCTATAACTGCAAACAGGAATTAAGACTCAGGTGTGAAATTAAATAATTATGGCAGCATTATTTGAATGTAGACATGGGTTTAACATTTGGCTGAGGCAGATTGTTGGGTTCTGCTTCAGAGTTGTTAGGCTCTAGTGTTAGTGACTGAGAGACCTGAAGGCATTTTGAGTTGTGTGCAGGGGAACAGTAAAATGATGAAATTAGGGCTTGACAGATGCATTGCGAAAGTCAGCAGTCTGCTTGGTCTGGCATAATATTTGCCATCGGTGTAGGACTGAGATTAAACTGTTTAAGTTCTGAAGCACTGAGCTTTGTGTACCTGAAATTTAGGATGGTTAAAACTGTGCTATTTTGTGAACAACAGAAGTGCGAAGGACAAGTGTACTTGAGGTTTCAGATGTTAAGTGACTGTCTGGAAAAAAAATGGGAGGAGCAAGGGGGATGGTTCCTTGTTGAATTTGCACCAGTAAGAAATTAGACATACTTATGACATACAAGTAAACATATGGGGACTGAATTTTCAAAACCTCTCAGCTGCCACTTAATGCCAGGACAGCACTGTGGCCTTTTTTGAAGTGTTTTTTTACTATAGAGGCTGACATATTTAAAAAAAACACAATGGAAAAAAACTTCTAAGCCAATCTTATGAGTGCTAACTGAGAATGGATTAAGTAATTTGAAATAATAAGTGCTGCTGAAATAGTTGTTTCTGTAGTATGCTCTGTGAAAAGTGTTTTGTATTTCATTATTGTAGATTGTGATGAACAATGACTTTTCAAAGGGGAAAAACCCCCACTGCTCAACCTGTTGTGAAAACATTGATTTAAAAGCTAGTGGAGAGATAAGTATATTCAAGGGCTTTAAAAGTTTTCCTAATTGCACTACTAAGCACAGTTATTAATTAACTATTTTCTTGACATTAAACATCATTTATAGTGAGTTGAGTACATAAAGCATTTGAGATTTATATTTCTCTCAGGTGTGAGTGTTTCAGTCAGGTTTGTCTGATGGGCCTTAAGAAAGCTACATTTTGGATTGGATTTTTCTGGGCTGCTTGGCTTGGGTTTTGTCATCTTTTTTTTGCGAGTGAAGCATGTGGTTTGGGGAAGAGAAAAACTCAAAGCTTGAATTCTTCTCTTTCCTATAGGTTCAAGTGCAAGTCCATCCTAAACTTTCCTCTACTGAAGATGCGTTGCAGTATGTGGAGGAGTTAATTCTTCAGTTGTTAAATATGTTGTGTCAAGCTCAACCAAGAAGTTTTCTGGATGTAGAGGTATAGAGAACACTTACTACAAATCTTATTACAAATAATTTGAACTATTACATGAAAGCTACTATATTGATCATTTCACAATGCAAAAAGGAAAGCAGTAATTATGTCTCTGTATGTAGCAGAGCCTTCTGCATAAAGCCTACTGAGTAATAGCTCATTTTCTTATCAATTGAATTTGTTGTTCAATGCACAGCAAAACTGTCGGTGAGCTGTATTACTTTTTAATAGATGGTGAGTGTGAATTCTGTATATAAAGCTGGCTGGTTCCTTTCAAAAGACTTCTTTTTCCCCCCACTGGTACTATATGCAAACTACAGCTACTTAATCTGATGCTCTGTGCTGCTTTCTCAGTATGTAATTTAGGCTGATATATACCCCCTGCTGTCCCAGAAATTAAAACGAAAATAGTTCAGTCACTTTTTCAGAATGAGTTGAGGAATACTTCTTTCCTCTTTACAGAGACCTCGTCTCTAACCATTGCCTTTTCAAAGATCTACAGCCTCTGCTGCTCAGCAGAGCAGCTTAATGTTTAAGAAGAGAGGTTGAGCTGAAGTTTTTACATCTGAAGAACAAATTAGTGAAGCTGTATCCCTTAAGCTTGTAGGACCATGAATACCTTGGTAGCACTTGGTGCTTAACCATGGTTTAAAGACTTTGGTGCCAAGATACAGACTCTGTGTGCTGAGTGCCTGTTGGTTTCCAGTGCTTGGAGCCAGGGCCTGTGCCAAGTGACTTCCTCACATTCTGGAGAAGAAATGAAGAAAGTGGACTAATGGCAAGTAAAACCTCGCTAACAAAAAACCCTTAAAAATGTGGCTGTCCTAGAGCTCAAGATTCATGAATTTCATCCTTCCTCTTCCCTTTTGAACACTTGACACCTCCAGTGGTGTTCCAGTGTCCTCTTTAATGGCTGACCTGTTTCGCAACATCATTCTGGTCTGGCAGCTCAAGAGACAGGAGGTTTGGGGAAGGTTGTTTAATGCTGTTTTAAACAACACTGATAAAAAACTCGACACAAAGTGTTGTTGTATGAGTTTTATGGCTCTGAAGACAGAAGAAATGCAAGAAATACAGATGATCAAGCAACCACCACGTACCCCCTTGGTGTTCATGCACAATGATGCTGTCTTTAATTATGTGGTCAGACACATTCATTTTTCCCCTGGGACACCTTCATTGTTCAATCAACAGACTGGACCCTGTTAGGGGTGTGAATTGTTGTTAGTGGATCAGACTTCTTCTTTTTGTAGGACTTCTGCTTTCCTTTTGCCAGAGTGTTATGAAGGGGAGAGAAAAAAGGCCTGCACTTTGAAAAGTTGGGTATTACCTTTGTAGAATAGTATTCTGTCACTTTTTTTTTTGTTAGAAAGTTTTTGTTTGTGTACTTTTTCCTGTACCAGCTCTCTGTAAGTGGTCATTAACTTCATCTTCCTCATTTCATGGTTACTCAAACAGGAGCCATATTTTACGTAAGTGAGCACTTGCAACTGAAACAGTCAGTGGGAACTGCGGTCTGAAAAAATAAAATGTGAAGTTATGTGAGAAAATGAATTTCTGTCATCTCTGAATACCAGGGCTACAAAAAAATGGTGAAGCTTTTGAACCTTCAGAGACCTGTGTGTGAGCTCCAGGAGGAGAGTTGTTCAGTGCATGGGAGTGTGCGGGTGTCCTCAGGCACTCTGACTGCTGGAAGGAGTGAATAAACTGGGCCGTGTCTGGTCCACCTGTAGACTGAAACTGTTTTAGAATATGTGGGTGCTGTTGCACATTTTCTTCTCCTGTTATGTTCGTTGTCATCATCAGAGCAGTTTGCATGTGTACAGACTGGACTGTGTGGTGATCAGTAAAGGTAAAACAGAAAGCCTGTTATCATTTCATTCAGTGACCATCCTGTACAGGGAATGAAGTCTAGAAGAAAATGTAGTCAGGTATTTAAATGCTGAGTTACCAGGCATGTGCACAAGGGAAGCAAACTGTGCCTTCGATGGCAGCTTAATTTTGAGCATTAGATAGTTCTCTGATAATGATATTCTGAGGCATCCTTATGAATGCAGTGAGCAGCATGTACCAAAATGATAACATTTACACATTTTGTATAAGCTTTCATAATTGAAATACAAATATTAGCAACCATTTCTTTGTTAAGTAATAGAAAGCAATTTGATAACAGTTACATTGCTGAGATCATTCAGATGGTGCATTTACCCCTTGGTCATGTTTCTTTGTCTTAAGGATCGTGTTCAGAAAAGTTTCCCCCATCCTATTGATAAGTGGGCAATAGCTGATGCCCAGTCTGCTATTGAGAAGAGGAAACGAAGGAATCCGTTATCTCTTCCGGTAGAAAAAATCCATCCCTTGTTAAAGGTAAGCAGTGATGGAATCTTGCTTTTAGAATGCAATTAGAGGTCAGCCCCTTTGTTTTGTGTATTTCTGTGTGCTGCCTGAACTGTGAACTAGAAGAATTAAGAATATCTGTGTCTGTTACGTAGTTCTAAGTGTTCCAGTCAATGGAATATATTTATTTTTGAGTTAAAAATAACTCTATTCTCTTTTGGACAAACAAGGCCAAGAACCCATTGTATAGGTTTGATTGTTTATGTTTCATTTTGTGTGACTAAGAAAACACTCAAGAGACTTGTGGAAATAGCCCTAAATGTTTAAGTAAGGTTTTTGAGACAGTTGGCTCTTGGCACCTCCACATTTAATAGAGCAGCATCTCCAATGGCACTGTTTCTTCTCTAGGCCTACACACTCCTGTGTTTCTATTCCTAAAATAGGCTATGGATATGTGATGAATCTTTATTGAGTAGGGCCTTAAGCTTACTTACTGGTTTGAGTTGTAATCTACAGTGTCTGGTTATCAACTGAGTAACAGTGGAATGCTTTTTTTTTTTCTTTTTTTTTCCTTTTCAGGAAGTTCTAGGCTACAAAATTGACCACCAAGTGTCTGTTTACATTGTAGCAGTATTAGAATACATTTCTGCAGACATCTTAAAACTGGTTGGGAATTATGTGCGGAATATAAGACATTATGAGATTACAAAACAAGATATTAAAGTAGCAATGTGTGCTGATAAGGTAAGCCCAACTCTGGTTTATCATGTTAACTAACAGCTAAAGCAGTCGTTAAATTTTGAGAGGACAGTGTCTTTTTCTTACTGAGTACGTGGAATGTTATACCTTTGACAGAAGAAATTAGTGTCATAAAATATGGTTCCAGTAATAGAACAAAACTACCAGAAAGCTAATTGAGCTTTCAAAGCTCTTGCTTATTAATAGTTGTCTCTCTGCCTCTTGATTGCACTTCCCTGACCTCAGCAATGTGTGAATGGTTTAAAAATGACTGTGAAGCAGCACTAACTTAAGACTGTGTTGAATGTAGAAAGTAGTGTTTCAGTGGGTCAAACAAAACCGCCATCTCCTTAGCATCTCAGCCTAATTCTTCTTTGTAGTGAGACATGGGCCTGGTGAATACAGCCTGGAATCTCCTAGCAGTGTACTAGAACTGTGTCTGTGAAGGAAAGTTAGAAATTGGGGGATCTCCTTGAGTACTTGGATTATTCCAGGTAATTTCCTACAGCAATGACACTATAATGTCCCATTCCCCAGAATTAGTTAGGATTCTCATTTTAACCTGAATTCCCTGTGCAGTCACTGACTCTGAAGCATTAATCACCTTCTGTTAGAGCTTCAGAAGTCTGGCTTAATGTGAAATGTCCTGCATTGCTCTGCTTTTAGAGAGTCATTGTAATGACTCCTGGCTCACATATCACATTTGGAAGAAGTGGTCAGTGATCCAGTTTTGTTGAAAACTTTAAATTATTGATTGCTTGGGTATGAATTGGGACCTCTGGTAGGCAGAGTGTCTAGAGTTCCTGTTGTCTATGTAGTTCTGCAGTGGGACTGATTTCTGAAGCTGGTGCCCTTCCTCAAGGGTTCATTTTAACAAGAGAGCTCAGCTGTTAAGGGCAGAAACTGGGCCATGTACAGTCTGTGGACAGGCCAGTGTTCATTGCAGGTAGATCACAGGGTTCTGAGCATGATCATGTGTGACTTCCTGATAAACCTAAAGCTGAGAAGCCAAAATGCACACACCTTTTGACTTCAGATAGTAAAGTGTCTTCAGAAACTTAGATTGTGCACTGCTGATTCAGAGCAATAGAACACAGCTAAATGCTTATTGTTTTTGTGTATTTCACCTTTTAAAATTGTAATTGATTTTATGACCACATTCTTGGAGAGATGCCTGGATTGGTCTAAATGACTGGGAGTCTTCAGAAATTGCCACTGCAAATAATGACTTGCAAATTCATAGCAATGAATATTGTTTTTGTAATGCTCAGCTGATTGCAGAATGATAAGACATAAATCTTACTGCTGATCAGTCTGATTTTGTGGGAATAATAGGTTTTCTTAATTGGTAACTCACTGGTCGATCTTGAAAAGGGGTTCTCACTTTGTGGATTTCCGTCTCTTTGCTGCCTAGGTATTAATGGATATGTTCCATCAAGATGTAGAAGATTTAAGTGCACTAACTTTATCTGATGAAGAACCCTCCACCTCAGGGGAGCAAACCTATTATGACCTAGTGAAGTCATTTATGGCAGAAGTTCGACAATATATAAGGGAACTGAATCTCATTATCAGAGTTTTTAGAGAGCCATATGCCTCCAACTCCAAGCTGTTTTCATCTCATGTAAGTATTGTACAAACCACAGACACAAAAAGCACCTACTATAATATCTATAAATATAGATGTATACTTCTGGAACTTAATTGTTGTTGAGTTTAATGTATCAGTAGTAGAGAAAGCACTTTTCTTGAGTTCTGAAATGGAAATAGTAAAAGAGTGCTGGCAGGTTTTGTAAGACTGTGGAATAAACCTTCCCATTTACTTATGTTCATTTACAGGCCTGTAATTTTAAGATCTGTCACTGTTCTTTGCCATGTTTGAATAATGTACATTTTATATATTTATTTATTATATATACATTTTATATATTCATTATTTAAAAATACATTTTATGATCTTACCTAAATCACAGAAAAAGTATATTATAAAATGATTGTAAAATCTTGTTGTATTTAAGGAAGTTCTTGACTTTCACCTCATAACAGGGTAGCTTTGCATGCTTGACTTTTGTCTTTGTTTGCTGCTCTTTGCAGGATGTGGAAAATATATTTAGTCGTATATCAGACATCCATGAACTTAGTGTGAAGTTACTGGGTCATATAGAGGACACTGTTGAAATGACAGATGAAGGTAGTCCTCACCCACTAGTAGGCAGCTGTTTTGAAGATATGGCAGAGGTAAGAGAATGGGGCTAGGGGGTTTTTTGGTGGTTTTTTTGCTATTCGTATGTATTTTAATACTTGCAATTAGATCTCTCTTCCAGCTGCCTTTGTTCAGTTTGAGATCTCTTCTTCCAACCCCACTGTGATGAAGGGACTGTCCATTTCTGAGAGTGCTCTTATCTTTTTAGTCTCTAAATCTCAGCTTTTGGAATGGCTGTTTAGAGAGCAGAGGTGAAAAAAACAACACCGACGAGGAGGTTCCTGTAAAACTAGAAGCTGGTCAGCCTCTCCTCGGTCCCTGAGAAGATTAGCAAATCTTTCTGGACTTCACATCCAGCCATGTGAAGGACCAGAAGGTGATTGGCAAAAGTCAGCACAGGTTTCCAAAGGACAAACTGTGCCTGACCAACTTGACTGCTTTCAAAGAGATGGCTGTGTCTATGGACAAAGGGAAGAGCAGTTAATATCTTATCTGAACTAAGCAAGGCCTTCAGCACAGTCTGTTGCAGTGTGGGTATGGCCAGCTTGGTGAGATGCAGCCTAGCTGGTTGAATTATAGAACAGGGGCAGTTGGCTGAACTGTCAGGCTTTTGAAGGGCTGTTATCAGCAGTACAGATGCTGCCTGGAGGCCAGTGGTTAGCAGCATTCCTCAAGGTTTGGTACTGTTTAATGTCTGCATTGGTGTTGTGGAAGGAGGTCTACCTCACATAGTTGGTAGGTGCTGCCAGATTGTGGAGGGACACACAGGAGGACAGAGCTACTTCTTGTGGGACCTGACAGGCTGGAGAAATGGACCTATGGGAATCTCCTAGAGCTGAGTAAAGGCAAACATGGAATTCTGCACCTGGGAACAAACAACCCCATGCGGTATCTCAGCTGCCTGGCTGAGGAGCAGCACTGCTTGCCAGGGCTGGGAGATCCTTGGGAATCAGATGTGAAGGCTGACTACCTCCTGGCTTATATTAGGGAATGTGTAGCTGGCAGTTCTGTGTAGAACTTGAGACCAAATCTGGTGTACTGTGTCCAGTTTTAGGCTTTCTGGTACAAAATAGGTTTGTAGTGAAGGTTGCCATGATGATTAAGGAGTTGAGGCCCCTGATGCACAAAAAGGGTTGAAACTGCTGGGTTTGTTGATTCTTGAGATGGCTGAAGTAGGAGATCTTAACGCTGTCTTTAGTTACCTGAAGGGAAGGTGTGAGGGTGACCGAGGCAGACTCTTCTCAGCTGAGAATTGTGAGATGAGTGAGAGGGCATGAGGATTGTAAAAAGGTTAATCCTGGTTAGATACTGGGGGGTTGGGGGGGAGGAATTTGCAATGAGAACAATTGAATATTGGGATAGGCTGCCCAGAGAGGTTTTGGTGCCTCTGTTCTTGGAGTTAGAACTCAACAGGATGAGACCCTGAGCATCCTCAGCCAGCTTGGATGAAGGATCTGGCTTTGGCCCTGAGGTGGACACTGCTTTGAGCAAAGAGCTAGGCCAGTTGACTTCCAGAGCTCTCTTTTAGACTGGTTTAATCCACAAGTCTGTGCATGTAAAGGCATTGATTCTTCTCTATAGGTGTTTTGGAAAAAGTATGCAGAAAAGTCTCTCCTGTGTAGGATATGTATTTTCTTTTAAGAAATGTGGAAGTTTAGCTGTTAAATCGGTTTTGTAAACTGATGGCATGCCTACCCGTGGCAGGGGGGTTGGAACTAGATTATCTTTATGGTCCCTTCCAACCCAAGCCATTCTGTGATTCTGTGATGGTAAAATTGTTCTGTATCTCTTCTTAGGAACTAGCATTTGATCCATATGAATCGTATGCACAAGATATTTTGCGACCTGGGTTTCATGATCATTTTCTAAGTCAATTATCAAAGCCGGGAGCAGCATTTTATTTACAGGTAACTTGCCTTTAAATAACACATGTTGATATTACTGTTTTAATTACATTGTATTGTTGCTTCAGTACATGTATTGTTTTAAGACTGAAACTTATTTTGTTTCTAGTCAATAGGTGAAGGCTTTAAAGAAGCTGTTCAGTATGTTCTACCCCGGCTGCTCCTTGCCCCTGTTTACCACTGTCTTCATTATTTTGAACTGCTAAAAGTAAGAATATTGTGTCAGTCTGATGTGTTTGGTTTTGGTTTGGGTTTTTTCATGGTTCTCAGTGTTAGGTATCAGAGTTTTGTGTGCTCAGTTGGGTGTAAAATCTTTTACTAGAATGTGAATAATAAAACTGCTGTGTTGAGAGAAAAGCAGGCTATGTGCTCTGCAGGTGCATGCCATAATTAACTGAATATCAGCTGATAATGATTTCTGTTGAATAATCTATCAATCTAGAAAGCAATAGAGATCTACACACTCATATTTTTAGTACAATTGTTGTGACAGTGCTAGGAGATGATGGCAAATGCCTATATTATAGAAAATGTCCAAGCCTTTCTCAAGCTGTTACTTCATAAATTTGAAATCACAGCAAGATTCCCCTTCAGACTTCATTTTATTTTAATAAAAGCTTCAGTGTTCTTGCAGTGCACATCCCATGAGGTTGTAAAGGTGGTATCTTTCCTTCAAAGGGAAGGCTTGGTTGATATTTATACTTGGGCTAGTTGTAATTAGACCTTGCATTGATAGGGCAACAGTAACATACACATATAAACATAATAACTGCATAATGTTTTTCTAGGGCACTTATCAGTATTGAATAATGATCTTTAGGGAGTGTAAAGCATTTTGAGGAAAACTTTCCAGTAGAATCATCCTTTGGGCTTAATGGAAATTCATAAGGCATACAGTGTTCCAAACAACTACTTACGGAAATTTGGATCAGAAGTGAAAAAAAAACAAACCAAAAACCAAAACAATTTTTAAGAAATCTGTGTGTGTTTCCTTGAATGTTTGGTTGGTTGTCTTCAGATAAGCCAGTAGCTCATCTTTGAGCCTAAATATCTACAGTTTTATCTCCATTTTTACTGACTTAGATCTACATGTACACCTTTGGCACGTAGCTTGTCTTGTATAACATGCTTTTTGAAAAATTTTGTGATGTGTGCTTAATCTGTTTGTCTCATTCATGGGTTTGGTCTGAATTCAGACATCTTTAAAATATTAAGCATTTCCTTTCATGACAGTCCATTGGAAGGGAGGTTTGACACAGCTTGTTTGCATTTTGTATGATAAAGGCCTGCGCAGACATAAGGTTTCTCTGCTCATGCTGTTATCACTCAGTCTCAAACTGCAGTACTGAAGGCTTTGCATACTTCCATGTGAACATGGCACTGTATTACCTAATGGACAAAGCATGAATGATTTATATTGTCTTGGTGCCCAGGCATCCTGCCTTGCTTCTTGCCACTGGCAATTTTAGGGGGGAAAGGAGAGCATGTGTGCCTATGGAATGGGGAGCAGCTCATGTTCCCCTTTTTTAGGGCAAACTGGAGTCTAAGCTAAGCCCCGCTCCAGAAGTTTATCAGTCTTTTTGCAACTCATTACCTCTTCTTCATGAAAAATTCTTCTTTACACATTCATGCTCTACACACACAGACTCACAGAACCCCTCTACCCTGTGTCAGTCTGATATTGTTGGGCTGGATTTTATTCTATATGTGATAATAACCTCCCAGGTTTTCTTCCCACCCTGTTGCTCATGTCACATTTTAGTTGGGCACCTGTGGTCTGTCAGCACACACATGTACACAAAATAGACAGTGATGGATAATAGGTGCACATGAAGAGAGATATTATCTCTTGTGGCAGCATCTTCAGCTGTCAATGAGTACATCAATATGCACTCAGCATATGAATCCCTGCCTCAAGTAGTCTTTGCTAGCAGTAACATTTTCTTCCTTATATCTGGAATCTTTGAACAGATTCCAGCTTGATTTTTCTCTGCCACAGAAGGATATTGGTGCAATTATTTAACCATATTGTCCTGACAGTTCCACTGATCCAAGGTTGTGTTGAATTCTCTTGGATGGTAAGAGGCCTGATTTAGTGCTTGCAGGCATGTCTACGAATAATCAAGTCAAAAATGCTATGAAAATGGACCTCTGGTTATGAAGAGACAAAATGTTGGCAAAGTAGCATGTGGAAAAACCATTTGATTTCTCTTGAATATAGATGTACTTAAGGATAGAGAGGTTAGCATTTATCTTTGAGCTGTGTTGTATGATGTTGCATATTTTGAAGTAATCTATTTAAAATGCATTTTTATTCTAACTATGCAGACTACAAAAAAAGATTAAATTTCTGTTCACTGAAGGTTATCCTATTTAGAAACTAAAGCCCTCCTGAAGTTGGACAGGGCACTAGGAATGCACAAATGCATGTTCTATTTTTAGCTGAAGCTTCTTGCTGTTACATTGTTGGGTAATTAGCATAGGACTAAGAGCTGCGTTTTCCTTCAACCAACCTGAAAGTCCCCAAACTTTTATATAGTAACTATATAAAATAGCAGCTTTGTGTGAAACAGCACTTTCCTGCAGATGTTCAGATAATAAATGAGCTTTTCTAAATCATAGAATCATAACTATGACCTTTAGTAGTTGAAGAAAGAGGTTTTCAAGACCTTTGAATTGAATTGGGCACTGTTTCAGATGCTGTACATTTGTATGCATGTATGATACTCTTTCATTGGGCAAATAGATTACTTTAAAATTCTTTTTTTTTCAAGTAGAAATACTGCTGAGCATATATAAACTTTGCTTAGATAAAACAGTATATTCTGGGAAACAGGAGAACTTGATAGGGTTTTTGTTTGGTTGGGATTTTTTTAAGCCAAGTGCAGACTTGAGTCCCATGACTTATGAATGGTAACCTACCATCTCTTTGCTAATATATTTTAATTGGAATTCTATCTATAATGTTCTAAAAATCTCAGAATGCTTTCATTTCATAGCAGAATCTATTATGTTCTATTTTTTTTTTTCAAACTTTGTTCTTAGATGATAAGTAACTTTTCAGGCTTTACTGACTGGCAATTCAGCTCAAGTAGAAATACTCCTCAGTTAAACCTTTTTGTCTTCCCCTTTCACCATGCTAATGGTAAAAATAGTAATTCTGGTTTGGCAAGGTCTTTCAGGATGATAAACTCTCCTTTCCCCCACCTGATGGTATTAAATTTGTTACGTGTTGCTGAGGAAGGCACAAGGTAGTAAAATGTTAGTTTAGGACTAGAGTATCTTGAGCTTGATCCCTAAAGTTTCTTACTGTGTGTTGCATTGGGCAGCACATCCCAAACTATTTTGGGCTTTGATTTCACTTTGATTCTCAGCCTCGTTTCACCCGGTGCTGTGTTCCAGAGTGTAATAAATTGAGTGAATTTGGTTTGCAATCCCATCTGTAAGTGGTGTAACCCAGCCCAGGGTGGAGAATCCAAGTCTTAATTAGTTGAATTTTGTCAGTCTGAAAAGCTTTTACAATATCTGCAATTATAGATTATTGTCTCACAACACTGTCTGGACTGCTTGTCTTTAGTACCAGCACTGTGATTAACAGGTTCTGTTGCTCTAGTCAATTCTCAAAGTATCTTTTAATTACTGTTAAAACCAGTAAATCATGGATTTCAGCTAGCTGTGAATTATTTTAAGAAAGTATTCACTTAATGTCAACAAAAGATTTTACTTTCTGAAATCACTTTTTCTTCAGTGCTTCTTTCCAAAGACAGTAACTTGTATGCACAATACAGTTTGAAATAAAATGAAAAGCAGAAGTATTACTGTTGTACATATCTTTGTGTATGTAACTGCAGATGTGGATGACTTACTATATCCACTGGAGATAATGTGCAGTTCTAGGTCTCTATGACAGATGAAGGTCTGTCTGTTGAAAGAAATGTAGCTTGACCAAACTGTTGCTAGTGTGTGATAAGGACTACAAAGTGTATTTGGGTGTTTCTTAGGAGAAGAAGCTGGGGTGATGTAAAATTCAGTCTGAAGTCTAAGAAGAGGTTTCCTAGAATGTGACAGTTGGTGAAAAATTGAGGAAACTTCATATTGTTAAACTAAGAAGACTTGTATTACAGCTGGAAAGTTGTAGAGGTTCAGAAGTTGTGTCATGTGGTAGAAGCTGGAGTTGATGCAGCCAGGTTAAATGAGGTTCTGTATTTATTTCTTCTTGTGGGGTTTCATTGACAATATTTCTCTCCTTTAAATGCTAGTAGGTTCATGCCTTAAGTCATGTGTGTGTTCATCAGCAAAAAAGGGAGAAGTTGATAGGGGAAAATAAAAATTTGTCACACATTTGTGTGTGCATGTGTGCACTTCCCCAGAAACTTGGTTATTGTTAATTGAACTAATTGGTCCTTAATTTTTTTTCTAGCTGTGGCACTTGTTGATGGATTTCCTGTGTGTTCTTATCAGATCAATCTATGCACATGGGTATCACTTAGTTTGTCAGTGATTTATGTCATCTGCTGTGGAGTTGTAATGGGGCTACATGTTTTGCTTTATAGGGCTTTTTTCCTTATACACAGGCTGTATCTGGGCTTTTGAGAAGCAGATGTCTCTTTCAAGGAAATTTTCTAATAATTTCTGATAATCTCCTTTCCTTTCTAAATAGGTACGTCTGAGCATATTTTTTTCTATTATCCCTCTAAACTTGCTTTTCTGCAAAAACTGGATAAAATCTAATAAAAGTGAGTGTAAAATATTACTTGTGACTTTTTGCCTTACAGTCCTCAGTGACACTTCAGCTGTGTCAATCAATCTGCTGCTGGACCTGTAACAACAAATGCTGTACTTCGATCCCCTGAGGCAGGAGTAGGATGTCACAGGGCCGGACTTCTTTGGGAAGTCAAATGAAGCATGTCCTGAACTCCAGACTTACGACTTCATTTACATGTTTAACTGTAGGGTTCCAAAGTCCTGTTTCCCAGTCAATTTTCTAGGAACACCTGCCTGTCAAACGCTCCATAGTCCTGTGGGAGTTAGAAGAGCTGTATTGTAACTGATCTGTTCCCACTTTTCAGTGGCCGCTGTTAATGATGGTAGAGAGCTCCAGAGAGCTTCCGTGGCAGCAGCTTGTGCCGAACACCCAAGGCCAAGCTGTCATGAAAATAGATGGGTGTTACAGGAACTTACACGAATTTTGATCCTTTTTTTCCCCACTAAATAAAAGTTTTGAGACAATCCATCAAGGATTAAATGTTAAGAAGCTTATATTAGCTGAGATTTTCAACTCCTAGTTTTTGTGACTGTGGCAGTCATGATACAGTCTCCAATACACTTATATTGCTGCATAATCTTTTAAAAACAATAGTTTATTTCCCTGTCCTCTTGTCCTGCCACCTTCTGTACAAGAGGCAGATCCTTGGAGAGAAGTAGTGCTATGGTTGAGACTTCCATATGCTCGATTTCTTCAGTGGAAATATTTCTGGATGTGGAGCTGTGGATTTAGTTGCACTACCAGCTTTCTCTGTTTCTCTTGTAACAGTGGAGGTTTATGTTTTCTGTCAATACTTTGAGATACTCAATGGAAACTGATGGAAATATGAAGGAAATAACAAACATGAGTGGAACAACAAACTCCATTCATGGTTTCTTCTTGTCATTTGCTGTTTCATTTCACTTCATTTCACTTGCTGTTTTTTTACTTAGTCTCTAGGGTTCCTCTTAAAATCAACAGAGTTCTACCCTTGCTTCCCAGAATGAGCTCTGAAATTGTGAATTCACCTTATGTAGCATTCAAACATTTATACATTTCTGTTCAAAAATTCATACATTTCTGTCCAAACATAGAGGTGTCATCTAGTTTTCCCTACAGCCTTGCAAAATTTGCTGGTAAGGATCAGACTTGAATTGTGTCAAAGCAGAAAAAGTGGATTTTATGGATTTTATTCCACTTTGGAATTACAAAAGAGAAAGAGAAGATGTTTTCAAATTGCATTGTCTTTACTTTGATGGAAAATTTGAGGGAAGACAATGGAAGACCTCAATTACAAGTGTGGAAGCACATAGGTAAATATTCTGTGATATTTCAAATACTGATATAACTAAATGTTATGAACTAAATTATGAGTTTTAAATTTCTAATGTATTCTGCAGGTCTGCTAATAGTGATGAGACAAACCAAAGTGACAGTAAGAAAGAAGAGAGTTTCAGAGCATGAAGGCTCTGGAAGGATCTGTGTGAACTTGTACGTTTGTTGCAGAAAGGTAATGATGCTGCTGTGGAGGAGACATCAGCATATGCAAAAAACCCAAACCCCATATTTCTGAAAAATGCAGAGCAGATGGGTTTTCTGTACTTGGAGAAGTCAAGGCCTTCTATAGGCAAAGTAGCCATTCCCAGTAATGGAATGTAAAATGCATAAATGGTTGCTAGTAGCCTACTACAAAAAGTCTGAGTGTTTAGGAAATAGTTTTGTGAGAATGTCAGAGAAGGCATTGGGGAAAAAAGGCTTTGCTTTTCTGCCCCTTCCTTGGTGAAGGAGATGCTGAGTGTGTAAGCTAACACTGATCCCATACATGGAACCCTTCCCAGCTGCAGAAACTGAGAGCAAAATTGCACCTCTTCCTGCTGAGCAGACACCAGGTGAAACACTTAGCAGGGTGCAGTAGCTCTTGAGCAAACCTAATCTGGAATATGGTCTCCTGACAGGCTGTACCTCTTGATGGGAAGGCTAATGGCAAATTGGCCACATAAGAAAGCAGTTACAGAAAACTTTGAACTGTTGAATTGGTGAAACATCAACTGACAGTGTAGTATATATTTCAGAATGTGTCTTCCTGACTTTTCCTTAGTGTCCATCCTGATTTGCAAAATGGCACTTCAGAGTAGTATAATTGAATTCTGAAACAGAATTATTTTAATCTCTCTCTCTCTCTCTCTCTCTCTCTCTCTCTCACACACACACATACTCTCCTTCCCAAATGAGAACATTCACATTGAGTAATCAAAGTAGCAGTTTCTTAAATTCACGTTTCTTTATGTGAAAAACATAAACAACATATGAAGAACATTCTTCAAATGTTTTTACATTTTTGGGCTCAGGTGACATTTGATGTACTTGAATTTTTAACATATATCTAGGATCTATTTTAAGTCACATAGTACAGAGGTGAAAGAACAAGGAATCTTGTACTAAAAGTTGAAATGCTTCTTGTTTTCCTCTGGTTTGATACTTTACTTGTCCAGTATGCTTCCCGATGGGTTGATCGTATTTTATATTGTGAGTTAAACTTAACGTGAAATAAAAGATGAGGGCTTTTTAGCTTCTGTGTCTTTTAAAGTGTACTTCTGAGAGAATGCTGAAGGCTTTTTGTCACTAATTATCTGGTATCTGGGGTTTGATATTTGACGTGCAATTTTATGTAACATTTTAAAATTAAACTGAGAAGTCAGACTTTGAGTGGAGAAAAGATTTTTATCATTGCTTCAGTAATACATTAAGTTCTGTTCCACTGTCAATGCAACTAACACTCCTGCTGTAATGTAGATCTAAATAAACAGATAACTATATGAGTATTTTTACTGCACTGTGCTCAAGATTGTCTGAGTTTATATGAAAACAAAATGGCTTATCAAATTTCAGTGCATTGAAGCTGTGTATGTATGTTCAGGAATATAGCATGTGGAGTTTCCTTCAAGGTTCAAGTGTGAGGTGCTTTTTAGTCTGCTAGCATTTTCCAGAAGTGCATAGTGTTCCCTGCAGTTGTCCCCACTGTCCCAGATGATTTCCTGATGCTTTCTAAAAATTGAAGTTTCTAGGTATGACAACACTTTCTTATGTCCCCAGTATACTGCTGCTTTGGGCTGAGTTTTTTATTATTTGTAGGAATTACAAGAAGTCAGAGTGTGCTCTCAGGTATCTCTATGCTATTGAGCCACCTTCCAGGACTGTTTTATGGCAAAGTGCCTGCAGACCTGCCTGCCTTTGTCAGAGAAGAAACGCTGTTGGTTTTTATTCTTGATTACAAAATACCTCTGTCTTCCGTGTATTGAAGCTGCGGTCTTGATTCCCAGAGGAATTGGGGAACTTGCAGTTCACAAATTTCAGTGGTTAGACTCAGAATAATCTTCTAGGAAGACAGAAGTCTAGGTTGTGATGCAAACACTGAAGTACAAGACTTTATATCCATTGTGACACCTACTGGTATGGTTATATCTGCATGTTCTATTATGTATTTTCTATCATATTTCCAGAGAGATGCTTCTCTGACAGTGTGAGAGGTCGACTACCATAGTCTAATTGTGCACTGCATGAGAAGGATTTCTTTTCTGTCTCTTTGGAATTTATAAATGTCTAATGTTTCTGTTATGCAACAGGTAGAACAAAATACCTTGTCTTCCACTTCTTGGTATCTCTTCAGAACTTGTGGCCTAGAATGCAGAATACTTTCTTTTTGTTAGAGACTTCCCTAGCAGTCTATCTGCCAAGTTTGTTTTCCTTGAATGAACAGAGTCCTGTGCCTGTAGTATTGCGAATCACATGAACTATAAGCCAATATTTTCTCATAAGATTGTTAAAAAGCACAGTATCTGTAATACTGCTGTCTACTGATGCAATACTACTACTGTCTACTGATATAATACTACTACTACTGATAATCACAAGTCTGCAATTCCTTCACATAATATTGTAGTATTCTTTATAATATATAGTGCACTTTCTGTAAAAAAACCCCAAAAGCAAATAAACAACCCCAAAAGAAACAACCCCATCACCACCACTTACTTAGCATCTCCCTGGTTTGTTCATTAGGGGGCACTGCACAGCTATAGAAAAGAATAAGTGGGATTTGCAGAGAAATTTTCTGGGTGCTTTCCAGTGATGTCATTTTACTTTCCACCTTTTCCAAACTGTCCAGGGCAGTGTAAGATGAAATAATTGTTGTAATTTACACTGCATTCTGACTAAGTCTGGTTTTGGTAATTGTACAGTACTATGCTGGAATATAAACTTCCAAATTCCTGTGTCCAGAGAAGTGTCTTCATAGTAGTTCAGAGTACTGCCTGATTTGCCATTTGTGTTGGTGTTACACATAAGAAGACACACATTTCTGCACAGCACTTTCTAAATGTTAAACCTGGAGCATAATTACACTAATTGGATTTTGATTTATTTTCTATTTAACATTGGAAATAGTGTTACTCCCAATGGATCCTGATGGGAAAGTATTAACTGCTTTCTCTATATGCAAATATGTATTTTGCTTTGGGACATGGGCTGTTCTGTGATGAATACCAACATTTTTGCAGCTGGAGAGAGGTTGCTGTAAAAAGCGGCATAAGAGCAGAATGCTTTGCAATAGGGAATGTTAATCTCTACTAGTTTGTTTCTGAAGAGAATGTACAGACTATTGTAGGACCTAATAAGGCTTATTTTCAAGGCTAAAACAATCTCTTCCACTGTTGAAGATTAGCAACCAAGAAATTGTAGGAAATGCAGCCAGATTATTTTGATAGAAGTTTGTAAAAAGGCAGCACACAAGGCAAAGAGCCTTCTCTGAATGCTTGTGCAGGAAAGATGCAAAATCTTAGAGGTAGTTACAGTTTTTCAAAGGTTTCTTTCAAGACTTCTGCCAGTGGTGCTGTACCTACCTCATTGGTCTAAAATCCTCCCTGAACCCAGATCTGCAAAACCAAAGCAAAGGGGAGATGATACCTCTACTAAATCTAGAGGAATGTGAAGAGGATAGTCTGTTCCTTTTTGGAATATTTTCTCCCCAAGATCTTTTGGGAAGTAATGCTTGTTGTGGTGCATTCTCAGACCTATTTCAGTGGTTGTTACATGAGTAGGCTCTCATACCTAATGCTGCTTAGGTTGAGAGTATGACAGATGACACTACATGAACCAAAGCTGCCTAGAATAAACTTTGTGGTCATCCTTATGGCTGAAAACACAAATAAAAGCGGTCTTTGGCATTGACAGCTATTGCACTGAATGATTAACTCAGGTTAGGGAAAAAATTAATGCTGTTCTCTGACCCATTCAAATATCAAACGTGACTATGTTGTGTTCAGTTGGATTTTGGAGGACAATACTTGTAGTTCACACTGGAATCAAACAGCACAATTGTGCTTTTTTCATTCTGGTTTGTACTGGCCTTTGCTTCACTTGTACCACCAAAACAAATCCTTCAATTGTGTGGAGCTAATTCTTGGTGTGTAATAGTCTAAAATGCTTGTCTGTTAATAATTCTGCATATGTTATTTCAGTTTGACATCTAAGCCACCACTGTCGTCACCAATTTTTTCACTCATGTGAAACATTTTAATGCTTAAATGAAGATTAGAGATTAAAATCTTCAATTTAAGCAATCTTAAACATGGCAGATCTTGTTTTATAAAATTTACCTGTCATAACAATAGTTATGTACAAAACATTAGTGTTAACCCTTCTCATCCAGTTTTAGTTTAGTTTTTAGATTCAAAACTCACTGTGGCTCTGGGCAACTTGATCTGTGTTGGCTCTGCAGTTGTGCTTGAGGTTGGCTGAGATAATCTCCAAGGTCCCCTTCAACCTGATTTATTAATTAGACTGCTATTAGTGAGATGAGAGCCCTTGTAATCTTCTGGTTTTATATGTGATGAAAGAGTTTTGCTTAGGTTTGGGTCCAGCTTGCCTGTTCGAGGAGTGTTTACATGTGTTACAAACAGACTGATTTGATCTTGTCCTGTAGTATGGTGTATATGGGGATCTCCTCCCTTGTGTGTTCTTCTTAAGATTTTACACCTGAAATGGGTTCCATTAAGGAGTTCTAAGGTAAATCAAACCAGTTTGAGATAAATACTGTGTGTCTGAGTGTGTTTGCATCTGGGGGGCCTTAGTGACTGTGCTATATTTTACTGAGATTAAGATCTTTGCAGAGAGTTGTCTCTCTCACCTGTGTCAGTAACACACCTGGCTATTACCATTAACTTTTATAACAAGCAGGAGCATGGAAAATCAGCAGATGGTTAGATTTCTTCTTCCTGGGTCAAGCTTCTGGATTTGCACGTACCAAAATGCTTGTAACACTTCCTGTCCTTGACTTTGAATGTTCACAGCAATTGGAAGAAAAAAGTGAGGATGAAGAGGATAAGGAGTGCTTGAAGCAAGCAATAACTGCCCTGCTAAATCTTCAAAGCAGTATGGAACGGATATGCTCCAAAAGCCTTGCAAAACGAAGGCTTAGGTAAACGTTTCCGGTTTTTCTGCTCTCTGCTCTTAATGCTTTACTATAAATCCAGGGCTCCCGGTTTCCTCTTTTAGTAAACAATGAACAAAATAGTTTGTGACAAGCCTGCTTTTTCAGAGGAAGTGACATCAAAGCCAAGATAATTTGTTATTGTTTTAAAACCGTTCTAATTTCTATGTGTCCTTGCAAACTGGTAGTTGAGACGTTCTGAGAATTCACTGGTAAGTAGAAAGTTATGGCATTTGTGGGTTAATTGTGCTCAGATAATAAATATCCACCTAAAAATATTGTAAAAGTACCTTTCTGTGTGGTTAGAAGAGAATGTTCTTGAATTTGAAACTACTCTTAAAATTGTTTCAGTATTTTCTTTGCCAGACAAGTTTTGTGCTGCCAAGGGTAACCTTTAGGCTTGAACATGAATGTATTTAACAGCTTATTTTTTTCTGAATGTACTTGTTTCAAATTAATGCAATCTAAAATTGTTCTATTGGTTATGGAAGTGAGTGGCTTGTTGGGCTAAGAAGCACTAACAGCTTGCCTGCCTCTGGTTGCTTGTGTTTAGGTAAAACATCCATTGCTGAAGATAAGTAGAAAATTTATCAGATGAGATACTTTAGTCAAGCCTTTGCAGTGGTGCTATTGAGTGATGAAATTGCATTCTCAGTGGAATCCTCACTTCTCAGAATGATGATCTGGTGTTTTTGTGTTAGTGGTGGTTGTGGTTTTAAATACATGTGTACTAATAGGCTGCCTTTCTCCCATCCTCCACTGAAGTGAGTCCGCATGCCGGTTCTATACTCAGCAGATGAAGGGGAAGCAGCTAGCAATTAAGAAAATGAATGAAATCCAGAAAAATATTGATGGTTGGGAGGGTAAAGACATTGGACAGTGCTGTAACGAGTTCATCATGGAAGGAACACTCACACGTGTAGGAGCAAAGCACGAGAGACACATATTCCTGTTTGATGGCTTGATGATTTGCTGTAAGTCAAATCATGGCCAGCCAAGACTTCCTGGTGCTAGCAATGCAGAATATCGACTCAAGGAGAAGTTCTTCATGCGAAAGGTACAAATCAATGATAAAGATGACACTAATGAGTATAGACATGCTTTTGAAATCATCTTAAAAGATGAGAACAGTGTTATTTTTGCTGCTAAATCAGCTGAAGAGAAAAACAACTGGATGGCAGCATTGATATCTTTGCAATATAGAAGCACGCTGGAAAGGATGTTGGATGTAACCATGTTGCAGGAAGAAAAAGAGGAGCAGATGAGATTTCCAAATCCTGAGCTTTATAGATTTGCAGAACCCGACTCTGAAGAGAATATTGTGTTTGAAGAAAACATGCAGCCCAAATCTGGAATCCCCATCATCAAAGCAGGAACTGTTGTGAAGCTCATCGAGAGGCTGACTTACCACATGTATGCAGGTGAGGCACTTGGTTTGTGCGGCCAAAATTCCAGGTAGTAACTCGTTCATGCTTCTCTTCCTGTGTTAAATACATGCAGCAAAATACATAAAGCGAGTAAAAAGTGGATATGCTTGGCAGTGCATATGGGATATTACATGTGCATAAGGTTGTTGTCATGTGAGGAATGGGGGTGGGGGCCTGCAGCAGTTGAGCTCTAGACAATACTTTTTCCTTTGTGCCCCAGGCTACAAGAACTGCCTTCCCTCCAGACTTCTGAAGCTGGGTGAGACAGGAAGGGCCAGCATTGTGGGAGAGAATTATGGGCCCAGTGTTTTCAGTTAAGGGTTGTACTCTTATCAGCTATTACCTGTGTCCATGCTGGCTTGTCATGGAAAGACCAATATCAACTTGATAGATGCAGTCACTCGCATACTTTGGCCTCAGAACTTTGCCTTAATCAGAACTTCAGTGAGGGTTTGATTTAAGGACTTTTGACTTAAGGGTTCTCTTTGTGTTGAAGACACATTAAAGACATTTATGCGGTTATCCAGGCTGACCTCAGTGTGTGGGGTTCTTGATAACAGCCCAGGATTTTCATAAGCTGTGCTGCAAAGCATGGGCTTGTGTTTGGGGCTTGTTTTTTTTTTTTTCTGATTCTATCTGTATGTAAAGTTATTCTGAAACTTCATGCATCTTGGTATTAGTGCTTTTCATATTCAACAGTTTCTTTTTTTTCTTCCTTTTTACTCTTTACACTCTTAATTGTTGTAGATTGTTCTTCTGCAGCTCAGTCCTAGATACTCTGCATAGATCAGGAATATTTGTTTGAAAGAAGTGAGGAGTAAGCAGAACATAATTTCTGTAGTTTAGTACTCTGTTAACTTTTTAAATACTTGTGGTTGCATCTCTTTGCTCCATTACTTTTCTTGCTCTTCTTTTAATTTCCTTGAATTTTCCTAACATTTACTAGAAAGCCAAATGCAATATTGTGCTGGCAGTTTTTTACCTCAGCAGTTTTGTACCTGTCTTCATTTTCTTGTAAATTTATAAACCTCTAGCTCTTGGCTTTGAATTTTATAGGCATGATTTATGACATAATTTTATGGTCTTGAAAGTTAAAATCAAACAACTCAGCCATAGAGAAAGGAAGACACCTTTCTATTATTATTTTTGAATCCAGTATTGTCTTTGCCAAAGAATTAGCAAAAACTATTGTATGAGAAAACTGAGAACATGGGTACTGTGAGATGGCCTGAAGGACTTTGACCAAAAGGATAAAAATAGTTGTCTTATAATGTATTTAGCCCTGTCTTTGTAGCCTTAAAGATCTTAGTGGACCTGATGCTGCGTTGCTACATTGTACATAATTTCTCAACACTCTTATCTTCTATACCTTCTGTTTTATAATTGGTTATTTATGAGGAAAAACATCATTGTTCTCACCGTTCTGTGCAGTCTTTTCCAGGGCAGCAAAGAAATAAGAGATAGAGTGACTCAACCAAAAATGCTCTGTTGTACAGGAAACATGGTCGATTTGTAATATAAATCATTCAGGGTTTTGTTGCATCTTGTGAGATGTGGTGAGTAGGGCAGCAACTCTCCAGAGTAACAGGTTAGCTCTTACAAGGCTTCTCCTTTGCTTGGAGACCTGGGAAGGTGAGTGCTGTGGTGGTATGTAACCAAACAGCTACAGACTGTAGCAATGCTTTTCTTGCCCTACACAGGATGGTGTATGTGTGATGGTAATCTTCAAAGTCTTTATTGACTTTATATTCATATGCCAGAACAGCAAGCCTTTACTTTTCTGAGGCAATTTTTCTGAAATTCAGTGTGACTGGTTATGGCAGCCCTTGATCTGACAGTCTACAGACGGTATTTACTATAGCTGTGACTTTTCTCTAGGTTTTTATCTTTGTAGGTTGAGCGGTGTAAGGAATAATTACAGATACACTTGCAGAGGTCATATGAATTTGCTGCAGTTTAGTTAGTTGCTGTAGTCAAATCCGGCCTCAACTTTTTTGTCATGTATAAAGATTCACACAATCCATCTCATTTGTAGAGAAGGGTGTTGGACCTTCTATTTTTCATCCCTCACCCCTCTGACAATGCACAAACCATTTTACCAAAATTGCTTTGCTGTGGAACAGGGACAGCTTTAAAGAAACAATGCTGCTGGGGGTGGGAGGCATCCAGTCACTGCAACAGCTCAGACAAGGAGACAGCCCTGATGGCCACCTGGTCACAGGGTGAGACTGTCCAAACTATCCTGTGGTGGAGCAGCAAAACAGGGAGAAATCTCCTCTGCAAAAGCAGCTTTCCATGTATTTTTACATGAGAGAAACTGCCCTGCAATCAGAAGTTCAGGTTCTGACCCTATTTGCATATCCTGGTGAGTTTTCCTTGTTTTCCTGTGTTTCTGCATTCATTATCTCCTCTTGTCCGGTTCTTGTTTAAGAGCAGCTGGGTTAGGTGGTACCAAGATTTTAAAGTCATGGCATTTTTTTATCTATATGGCAGCACTCTTCTATTTTTAAAGCTTTGATATGTTAAGAGTGCTTGTGCGTCATCATAGTGTCCGTTTCCTTTCTTAAGGAATTCAAGGGTGATTATTTATAAATCCTCGTAGAACAGTTATTGTTCTTTTTTAGCTTTCAAATTGGCTGCATTGAAGAGAGAATTATCACATGAGCAGACATCCTGGCTAACTAGTGTTGTCTGTATTTTTTTAACACTTACTCATATATTGTACACTATTTTGAGTCAGAGTCATTGCTAGTAAGATAACAAAGTTAGATTTGATTTTCTGATCTACTTCGTCTGAAATTCAATATGTGTTGTGGATTTATATGCCGACCCTACCTGTAAAAATAACAATAGCTATGAGTCAGAGCTTGCAATGATCTGAAAATGTTAATTGCTATGGAAGCTTTCTTTTTCATGTAGAAAAAATCTGTTATTTAGAGTAGATGCTGTGTACAGATTGCAAACTGTGAAAGTGTGAGTTACTGTGCTTCTTTAGCACAGCAGAAATTGTGTATTTTCATTATGAAGATGATGTGAACAGGGATGACCTTCTTTGTGCAAAAAGTATTGGAGTTCTGCCTTTGAAAATAATTTTGGATTGTACAGTTTCAAAGACTGGTAGGAGAGGGATTATGATTAGAAAAATGGAGTAATGAAGGACATGGGTGAAACAGAATAGCCAATTGTTTCAGAAATGAGAATTATCATGCAACAAAATTGCAAGGAAATGCTGTTACATGGTACAGTTAAGGTGTGCAACACATCAAAGTAAAATGCTGCCCAAATGAACAACTCAGTGGGCTCTAAGAAAGGTAGAATGTTCATTCAAATGGACAAGATGCTGGTAAAGTGTTAAGGAGGATTTTAAAGCAGGTCTTAAAAATCCATATTCCAGGAAACAAATCCAGCAGAGCATTAAATCAAATAATGCAGCCTTTTTATCCTACTTATTACAGCCTATAGGAATTCTTTCTTCAAGTGAGCTCCTCTTCAGCCACTCTCTGTTAGGACAATTATCATCTGGGGTTTGGTTTTAAAATCTGGATATGGATTTAATATGCAAAGCTGTTGAAATCTGCTCATTAATTCTGTTCAATGATAACAGTGTTAACCTTGTTTCTAGTCAGCTCTGTCATTTCCTCATATTTGAAAACAAATGGGTTTGCTTTTGTGATTATGGGAGACACTTTGGTTTTCTGTTTTGAATACTTCATTGTTTTTAAAGAACATTTTCATATTTTAAATGAATTAATATGTAATTAGTCAATTTAAATAAAACTGTTGATGTTCTTGAAGTGAAATAAATATAACCTCAAACATAGCTGTCAGATGAAAAAATATCTAGGCTGCCTTAACCATGATGGGTTATCAGTTGTGCCAGTTTAGGGGAAATATTCTCCCCTGTAAGACGTCATTTCTACCCAATGCAAAGTTACTTGATGTGTTTTTTGACTGTCAAAACCAAAGTTGTTTACTCATTGAAAAAATCATCTATTCATTAATTGCAAAGTCATTGGAAAAGAATCCTGTTTTTTAACAATTGAAGGGGGGGGGGGAAAGTTGTTGTTGTGAACCTTCAACAATGAAAATTGTTTTTAAGTTCTGCTTTGTATTGCTATTTTAGGAGG
>VZTH01002836.1:32907-78333 GCA_013397815.1 Aleadryas rufinucha
GATTCATTTTTTTAAACATTTGAGGGGGGGGGGGAAAAGTTGTTGTTGTGAACCTTCAACAATGAAAATTGTTTTTAAGTTCTGCTTTGTATTGCTATTTTAGGAGGTTTTGAATTGTTACCAAAGCCATTTTGGGTTACATCATCTTCTCTATAAATTGCTAGGGTGACATCCTTAATTTTAAAGGATAATTGAAGTTATTGTACAGGAAAAAAAAATCAGGTAATTGCTGACATAAGTGTAAAATTATTCTTTGTCTTAGATCCCAACTTTGTTCGGACTTTTCTCACAACATATAGATCCTTCTGTAGACCTCAGGAGTTGCTGAGTTTGCTAATAGAAAGGTATGCCACTGTTAAAAATATGTTCTTACGAAGTGCATTTTTTTTCTTTCTACGTGGAGTGTGTAAGATTCTGGCTTTCCAGTTGGTTTTGATTCACTTCAAAAACCTTTTAAAAAGTTGTCCCATTCAAGGATTGCCAGTAAAATGTACAAGTTTATATCCAGAAGTTTGTGCCCAAGACTGGTGTGGTAGAGACTTAGTGCTTACACCCATCTTCTGTGCTAGATTTGAAATTCCAGAGCCTGAGCCAACGGAAGCCGACCGTATTGCCATGGAGAACGGAGACCAACCCCTTAGTGCAGAGCTGAAAAGATTTAGGAAGGAGTACATTCAACCTGTGCAGCTACGGTGAGTGTTGCATTGCTGTGAGCCACTCTGAATTCCTTCTGAAGTGCCACCTTTTGGCTGCCCTGGCTCTTTATGGTGCCAGTGGCCTTTGTTGCAGCTGCTTTGATAGGGAAGACAGACTGAGGTGTAGAGTGTTTATTTATTCTTTACTTTTGCAGAGTATTAAATGTGTGTCGACACTGGGTAGAGCACCACTTCTATGACTTTGAAAGAGATGCTGATCTTCTGAAACGTTTGGAGGAGTTCATTGGAACAGTAAGAGGTATTTACAGTTTCCTAAGTGCTGACATTTATCCTAAAGCATCCCTTTTCAAAGGTATGGAACATGATCAATTCTGCTTTCAGGAAAAACAAGACTGACTGCTTATTAAATACTTCATAAAGAGCATGAAATAAACTTTCATTAAGGCCACACACACACAATTACTAAAAAATCTGACTCCTTTTCAGAATAGTGATTTTTATTTACATAAAGTATGAGTTTTGTTGTAAAGGGACTGAAATAATGCGAAATAATAAGAACTGAGTAATGATCAGGACAGAATAATTGCTTTGATTGTAATTTTAAACTTTACACAGGGGTAATTTTTGTAAAAGTTTGATAGTGGAAACCATTATTTCTTTGAAACAAGAGTTTCCAACTACCTCACAGTGCATATTGGAACTGTAGGACAGCTTGCAGTTATGATTGTACAGACTTTTCCTGTTTCCTTTTAAATAAAAACAAGACAGACACAGGAGCAATTTGTAGGAAAATACTGTGTCCGAGAAGTATTTAATGGTTATTTAGCCATTAAAAAGAGGGGAGAATGAGCCAGCTAGTTCAATGAGTGTTACTGGTAAATTTTCAATGGACTTGTGCATGAAATTCTTATGGCACAGAGCTAAAAGGGCATTTGGCCTTTCAGTTTTATTCTCAGCTTTGATGGTAAATGCAGTACAGGAAGAAGCTTCTCCCTGTTTGTTATTTTGACTTTCTAGGTTATCTGAGGTAATCACATGCTCTTGCCCAAACTATAAAGTTCAGGGTGTTTGCAGAAGTGCATTTTGGGCAAAAGAAGGTTTGTTCCCAAAAACTCACTGTAAACTCAGAAAAGAAAGGAAAGTACCTAAATCACAACAGGAATCTAATTTGGGTGTTCTGATTTGTGCTTGGGCAAAGTCGTGCTTAGCATTGGCTGTTGAGGAATTCTTTCTATCTTTGAATACTTCTACACTTGTGTGAGAACTCCAATCCTAAAGAATATATGATTCCTGTAATTTAGTATGTTTTGGGGTTAAATCCAAAGATTTCTGAATTATACTGATGTCTTAGGAAAACCAGCATTAACTAAATAGTAATTTTCTCTGTGTGCCAGGCAAAGCCATGAAGAAGTGGGTTGAATCCATCACAAAGATAATCAACAGGAAAAAGCAGGCACAAGCCATTGGGCCGAGCCACAACATCACTTTTGAGAGCCCCCCTCCCGCAATTGAGTGGCACATAAGCAAACCAGGCCACACAGAGACTTTTGACTTGCTCACTTTGCATCCCATAGAAATCGCTCGGCAGCTCACTTTGCTGGAGTCGGATTTTTACAGGTAACTTTCCTCCACTGAGAAACACGTGACACAAATAAATATTCTCCATGCGTGAAATTATTTCTGGGGGCCTCTGATGAGAAGCCCCACGGAAATCAAGGGACTTTAGCAGTGGTGTGTATTAATTATTATTTTTGCAGAAAAAGCCCTCTTAAATACAATATTTGTTTTATCCTCCCCAAATTAATGTGCAGTATGTGTGACCGTTGCATACTGTTAATTGTATTGTGGTCCAGCTTTCTCTTGATATTTTCTGAATAGATCAAACTTTGAGAAATATGAACAAATACTAAATCAGTTTTCTTCACATCTTGGTTTGTGAAGCAAATTAAGGACCATATCAGATCTCATCATCTGTCTGTAAGAAATTGTTCAGGCATTGGAAGCTCACATTTTGTTATGGTGAATGAGATGATTTCATTCTTCATTTAGATGAACAGAGATGGTTAAGAGTTACATAGATTAAGAAATATCTACGGTCTAAAAAAGAAGTATAGAAATATCAGTCATTTAGTCATGAGGGGAGCCTAACACTATAGAAGTGATACCTTAAGAATTTATTTCTAAATATGAATTCCAAATTCAGTGAAAATCAAGAGGGTTTGGAAAAATAATATCTTCTTTCCTGCTTTTAATTAAATGTTTTGATAATGCATCTACTTTTCTAGAGCTGTGCAGCCATCTGAACTAGTTGGAAGTGTGTGGACAAAGGAAGATAAAGAAATTAATTCTCCCAACCTTCTCAAAATGATAAGGCATACAACTAACCTAACTTTGTGGTTTGAAAAGTAAGTGACTTTCCTGTAACTGCACCTACTCCATATCTGGACACTTACAGTCCATTCACAAGTATACTGTGAAAAATTCTGTTTGGGGAGAATTCCTGTTTTGGTGTTTAGATGCTAAAACCGATCCTTGTGAGAATTTTAATGTAATGGTCTCACTTTTTATTCTTAGAGTATTTTCAAATCTCTAAGACGTTTTCAGAATTATCTCAAGTAATTTGATAAAATCTTATTTGTTTGTGTTGCAATTTAATATCTGATTTTGGAAACCTCATCAGCGCTTTAATACAAACCCCAATGTTCTTGTGTATTTAGATGCATTGTAGAAACAGAAAACCTAGAGGAAAGAGTAATTGTAGTGAGCCGGATAATTGAGATCCTGCAAGTTTTTCAAGAGCTAAACAACTTTAATGGTGTCCTTGAGATTGTCAGTGCTATGAACTCCGCTGCAGTTTATAGGTTGGATCACACATTTGAGGTACAGTGAAATGTTTTCCACTTTTGTTATGGCAGTGTCATGCAGGGTACCTTGGCTACACTGAGAGCCTGTCTTGTCAGTAAGCATTGTGCTTCCAAGGAGCAAGGAAAGTAAATCTCCCAAGAAATGAATCAATCAGAGTGTAAGAGAGAGGGTTTTTTCCTTGGTTTCAGAAGCAATAAATCCATCCCCACTTAAGAAAGGCATCTCAGGATGGTGGGGCACTGTCCTTGTGGTCCTTAATTCAAATACCAGTGGGAGACCATTACTCTCAGTATTATTGCTGGGCCATGCCTTTACCTTCTCTTTCCAAACAACCTGTTTGATCTCTCTTTTAAGCAAATTCCAAGTCGCCAGAAGAAGATCTTAGAAGAAGCTTATGAGCTGAGTGAGGACCATTATAAGAAATACTTGGCAAAACTCAGGTCCATTAATCCTCCTTGTGTGCCTTTCTTTGGTGAGTACGTTTGGTTTGGATGAGCTGTGTCCCACATTAACATTTGGAAGGTATTGAGCTAAGGTACTGAACAGAGTATGAGCAACAGGGAGAAAAGTCAATTTTAACAGGACAGGTGGGTTGGAATTTCAGGTGCCCAGACACAAATATGTGAAAAAAACCCCTAAAGTGACTATTCATGGGAGATGTTATTTGCAGTAAAAATAAATATATCTTCAATATCTTGTTTCCATATTTAGTAATTTTTACTTTGAATGTGGTTTGAACTGTTACAACCAGAAATACTCTCAACAGAAGGTGCTCACATTAGAAATATTATTGCCATTGACTGGGAGAGAAAGAAGGATCCCCTTCCTCATCAAGAGTTACAAGAAATAAAGCTGGAGTCTCATTTCTATTAAAAAGTCTTATTTCTGCAAAAATAGAGTTTGGGAAGAAAGCCCCCTCTTTATCATCAGATTGAATAGTTCTTCTTTGAAGTAGATTGCTGACATTTAGCAAATTGTGATGTTAAGCACATGTCATTCCTGTTCTTTAGCAAGCCATTTAAATGTTTGCTGCAGATCAGTTCCAAGTCTGGACATTGCACTTGTCCAGCATAGGCTTCAGGCCAAAACTGAAAGAAAAGAGTGTTGATGGCTTTTTTGGCCTTTTACAGATTGGGGAAAGATATACTCCAGAGCTCTGCAAAGAAAGATAAGATCAACTAAGAAACCTTCTGTCCTGCTTCAGAGATGAGTAGAGGTTAGCAGGATCACATGTGAATAGCTTCAGTTATTTCTGTCAAGTCATAATGACAATTCCAGACACATTATCTGTGGAGTGGAGAGCACTTTTTGCTTTCTAATCTTCAAATTATTTGATGCAATTATGAAGCCAGGATAAAACCTGAAAATAATTTTTGGAGTTTAGCTGGGGTGTCTAATGGAGTAGAGGAGTTAAGAGAAAGCACATCTGTTCAGTGTCCTCTTTCAGTGTTCGTGTGAGCTTCCTAAACCATAGAAAGATGCACAGGCTTTGGGACTTGGATGCAAAAAGGCAGCTTTCTGGAAAAGGCATGTTAAAATATTTAAATTGTTGCCCTTATTGGAAAGTGAGGTGCAATTCTCTTATTGACCATAACATAGAAGTTTTCTAAATAATTACAGTACACAAATTAAATTCTTTAAGAATTCCTTGTATTCCAGTTGTGACTTCCTCCTTGTTTTGTACTCTGTTGAGAACCTCTTCTGTGTGCCCTTCAGGGATTTACTTAACCAACATTTTGAAAACAGAAGAAGGCAATCCTGAATTTCTCAAGCGACATGGGAAAGACCTTATAAACTTCAGCAAGAGAAGGAAGGTAGCTGAGATAACAGGGGAGATCCAGCAGTACCAGAACCAGCCGTATTGTTTAAGAGTGGAATTTGACATCAGGGTAAGTGACATTATTTC
Organism: Aleadryas rufinucha; assembly: GCA_013397815.1. Taxonomy (NCBI): domain Eukaryota; kingdom Metazoa; phylum Chordata; class Aves; order Passeriformes; genus Aleadryas; species Aleadryas rufinucha. Next base: position 38,335 of record VZTH01002836.1, read on the forward strand.
CTTCTGTGGTGATTCTGTCAGCTGACAGACCATGAGGACAGACTGAATTTACATAGTTTCAATCTCACTGAATCAGAGATGAGCAGACCTGTCATAAAACCTCTCTTGGGTCTCACTGCAAGAAAGGGCAGAAAGCTCAATGCTTGCAGTTTCTTGGGTGCGTTTCATTTTTTTCTCAGCTGTTGGGACATGGATAGATCTTATTGATCAGTGTTAAACAGGAACTGAAACTGGCAGATTCTCATTGTCCTTCGCTCAGTTGCAGTTATTTGTTCAGTGAGCCCAGTTGTCTTTTCGTCCTCTGTTACACTGCCTTTATGTTTCCAGGTTTATCTGACAGCACTGTGTTTACATCATGTGTTGATGGTGGTGAAACTCACATTTTTCTTTCTCCTGTTGTTTGTTTGCCTTGGTCTGAGGTGTTGTCTAAGCAGTGTCCTCTCTGGCTGCTTTCCTTTCTTCCTTTTTTCTTTTATCTTACAATCTTTTGAGCTATATACTTTCAGAAAGTCATAGGACAGGTTATCCTAAGAGATTCTGCAAGAGTTTTTTTTAATTTGTTCTCCTCAGGCTTTAACAGAATACGTTGTGGGAGCAGTCTTCCCTGCATCAGTGTAAAGATGGATTCTTTGCAGCTTCTTCTGGCAGTATTTGAGCAATCCTGGTCTGATTTTGCACTGCAGAAAGTGTTACTTGCACAGCTGGTTTTCAGGCCAAGCATAGCAGTAGCAATGTCCAGAAAAGGGCTGGTGACAAACAGATTTAATAACTTAAAAGTCTGTCATTACCTCCGACTCTGGCATTTTCTCTGTTCTCTTGAACAGTTGGGATGTAGAAACAAGCAGTATTAAGAAGCATCTCAGCTGACAAGTTTTCTACCTTCTTGTATTGCAGAGATTTTTTGAAAACCTGAATCCAATGGGAAATAGCGTGGAGACAGAATTTACAGATTATCTGTTCAACAAGTCACTGGAGATAGAGCCACGAAATGTCAAGCCTCCTCCAAGATTTGTTAGTATTCAATTCCTGTAATTTTTTTTTTTTTTTTTCAAAAAGTGCTTACATTTGTCTTTTATAGATGGCAAAAGTAATTTTAGATCTTTGACTTCATAAACACAAAGCTACATTTAAGTGATCCTATGGCCTTTTGATTTTGGTCGGTATTTTCTGTCATTTCAGCCCAAGAAGTACAGCTACCCTCTCAAGTCCCCAGGTGTTCGTCCCTCCAATCCAAGGCCAGGTACCATGAGACATCCCACACCCCTGCAGCAGGAGCCAAGGAAAATCAGCTACAGCCGCATCCCAGAGAGCGAGACGGAAGCCACAGCATCTGCCCCAAACTCTCCCCGCACCCCTCTGACCCCTCCCCCTGCTTCTGCCACTTCCAGCACCACAGATGCCTGCAGCGTGTTCGACTCAGATCCCTCCAGTCCTTTTCATACAAGTAGGTGCTCACAGACAGCCTGCCAAGCATATGCCAGTCACATTTTGTGGTGTTAGGCAGGGGAGATCAGGTTTAGTCTTCTAAAGGGGCTGTAGAAATGGTTGCTCTTGTCTCCTTGCAGCAGCAAAAACTTTCAGTATTTCTTACTCCCTTTTTCTTTAAAAAGTTTTTATTATAAAGGAGAAACTGAACAGAATTAGGTGTGTTACATAAGGACTGTTACAAGTCTTTGGAGAAGCTGTCAAAACTGAAGGCAGAGATAATATCTCTAGGGCCCATAGCTGTCCCAAAGGAACTTGTGGGATTTGCTGCCATATATATATGTGTGAATGTATTCGGTGAGCATCTGATGGTGAACAGTGAGAATAAAAAATGATTCTTTTGTGGGTGCCTTATTCTGCTGCCTGCCATTCAGAATTGGTCTCAGTATACATGGATGGTTTTCTTGCAGAACTTAAAATCAGTATTTGCTTGCTTTAAATCCATCAGGACCTATCCATAGCTGTTTTTCTTGTCTTTCCCAGCATACAAGGAAGCTCATATTTTATGGTGTGCCCTCAGTATTTAATAATGGATATAGGCTCCTTTCATGTATGAGGGCTTTCAGAGGTTACTCCTGTGTTCAGCTGGTTGCCACAAGGAGGTGAAATGATTTGCTAAAAGCGGAAATTCCTTAGCAGAGCAGTGCCATTGCTGAATGTCCAGGCCAGGTCTTCGGAAAGCCTGTGGAGAAGAAAGGATTTCTTTGTTATTGGGTCCATTGACTGAAGGTTCAGGATATTGTTTTAGTGCTGTTGTGACATAAGAACAAGTTTGTGATGTGGTTTGGTCTCAAGGATTACTTAAGAATGTTCAGGAACTGATGGCCACAGAGATCTTTGCAGCTCAGAAAAGCAGTTTCTCTGGCAGCTGCAAGTTAGAGGCTTGTTTCATTGTCTTTATTTACCACCTCCTTGATTCATGATGCTTTTTATGAGCAGTTGCTTTATAATTTATGGCACCTCTGTTGGCAGCAATATTGAGCCAAAAGTTCACCATTATCAGCATTTTTTTTTTATGTCCACTAGGATCTGCTTCTGTGTCATCCATAAACTTTACCAAAACTTCAGATGACGCTCCTGTCCCTCCTCCTGTTCCTCCACGAAGAAGACCAGAATCTGCCCCAGCTGAATCCTCCCCATCGAAAGTAAGTACGGAGAAAAAAGGTCATTTGTTTTTGTGGGAGAACAGGGACAGGGCACGATAGAAAAGTAACTCTTAAAGACAGTACATTTATTTTTTGAAGAACTGTATGAGAAAGAGTAAGCAGCCAGGTATTTCAAGCCTTCACAGCTCTGCCTCGTTATGTCTTGATCTCAAACAAATGAAAACAGATGGGACCTAAATTTAGGGTTAGGAGTGTCTCATCTACTGATATGCTATGCTCAGGCCCTTGCATTGCTTGTGAGAACTTGAGGCTTCAGGCAGATGTTTCCTTCTGGGATAATTGTTCCAGAGTATCTTTTTAGGATATATGAATAGGAGTAAAGAACTGATGAACAGTAATGAGGAAAGTGCTGCACACAACTCAGTCCTCTGGAAAGTTTCACCAGAATATTTGACCCTGATGCTGTGGTGCTGAAGAGCTTCCTTTCCCCTCTTGCTTACCCATCCTGTCTGCCTGCCTGCTTAAGCCATTGCTACGTTTTCCTTTTGCATTTGTCTGGCAACTGGCATCTGATCCAGCCTTTGTTGCAGACAGTGTCAAATTTCACCTGATTTCAGTGGAAGCTCGTTTGTGACTTCAGATTTGAAAATCCCACTCAAAATTACTTCAGAGCAGATATGTCTTTGAAGAGAGCTTGTAAGTGGCTCTTCAGCAGTTATTCTCAGACTACAGGTGACTGTTTTGTCAGTCAGCAGAATTTAGCACATCACCAAAATGTATTTGAAATCCTACCAAAATGTATTTGAAAGCCTTGTGTACCTGATAGGGTGTTGGAGACCAGTTATCCTGTCACTGTGGTCTGCATCTTGGGAACTCTTCAATTCCATAATTCTGACTACTTAACTCCATCTTCTGAGCATAGTCTGTTTTTTTTCCCTGTTCAGCATCATCGGCCTCTCCTTTTTCCTCGTTTTCTTGAAGAAATATCTGGTGTGTTTTCCCACTCCAAGTGCTTGTTACTGGGGAGGTGGTGGAAGATATCCAAACCTCCCCAGCAAGCAGACCTGGAACTAGCATAGAAATTGTTGCTTTGACCATTCTTTACCTTGCCCTTGTCCCTCTCTGTGCATCTTCATCCCTTCCATCGTTGGCTGTTCATTCATGTGTTGGTACACCCCTGCTAAGAGCAATCTGCAGTGCAGGAGGGGGCTTCTGCTTCACAGCAGGGTCCTGTGCTTTGCTGCCACTCTGGAATTTTACTGAATGAAATGTTTGTGTACCTCAGATTACTTCTGCACATCTGGACAACCCACCAGCAATCCCTCCTAGGCAACCAACCTCTAAAGTGTATTCTCCAAGGTACTCGGTGCCTGATCGGACCTGCATCTCTGACTCCTGTGTTACCACTGCAAACCCTCCTGAGTTACCGCCACGGGAACCTGTGCGAACTCCAGATGTTTTCTCTAGCTCACCACTACACCTCCAGCCTCCACCCCTGGGGAGAAAAAGCGAACTTGGCAACACCTTTTTCCCAAACAGCCCCTCTCCGTTCACGCCTCCTCCCCCCCAGACACCTTCTCCACATGTAGCACGGAGACATCTGCCATCGCCGCCTTTGTTACCGCAGGATGTGGACCTCCCTTCTGTTGCTGGACCACCTGTTCCTCCACGACAAAGCACTTCTCAACATATCCCAAAGCTTCCTCCAAAAACTTACAAAAGGGAGCACACACACCCATCGATGCATCGGGATGGGCCACCCTTGCTGGAGAATGCCCCCTCCTCCTGAACTGTCCCTCGCGCTGGGAGTCACATTTTCCTGGTGCTATGTCTGTTGCTGGCAATGGATGCACTGAACCTGGTGGTGTCAAGGAGTTGGGATGTGTATGCCAAACACTAAGAACTCTCCAATGCGTTGGAAATGTAGTGTACAGAAATGGAATTGCAAAAACAGACTTTCTAGTGGAAAACCCGGTTAACTTGCTATTCTTGTTTTAGTATGCAGGACATTGTTCTAAAGTAATTGGACAGCTGATTGTACCAGAAAACAGTCTGGAGAGACTTTTTTGGCCAATGAGCAGAGACTGTGTTTGTGTAATGATCAATAATGTCCAGTACAGGAAGGAAAAACAGTCTTGTATCCATCAGTTCCATACAGTGGCACAGTTTTTGGAATGAAAACATTATGCACTTTTTTTAAATCTCAAACAGGGAACTTTATATCCTTCTTAATTTTCCTTTGCTTTACTTACTCCCTGCTTTAAAATACTTTCCTAAAATTATGAGAAGGACTGTGAGGAAGATCTGTGGTACCTAACCGAGCTAGAATTAAGGCAAAGCACTGTATTGCGGTCCTGTTTACAAGTTGTCACAATGAGTAGTAGGGGGTACCTAGGCTTCACCAAAGAGGTACTTTATTATTATTTTCTGAAATACTGTGGTGCCAGTTCAAAAATAAATTTTTGCCAGGAAGCATAATGTCTAATTATTGCTTTCTTTAGATAGAGCTGATGAAAGTCTTACATCATTAAGGTGACAGCGAATTTTTTTTTAAAAGCAGCACTATCATCTGAAGCAAATATACTACATTTAGAAGACTGTTAATCTCTGCTAGGTTATGTCATGTTCTTTTTAGGGTTTACTGATAATCCATTTCATGGCTAGTAGCTATTCTTTTTCAGTCATGCCATGAAAACAGTCACTTGTCAACTTCCATAGCTATTGTCATGTTTTACTAACAATAGATTAATCAGCATACATAGAATTGCCTTGCAGTTGCATAAATCGTGTGTATATAGTGAATGTTGCATAAATATACTTGCAGATTGTTTTTAATTTAATTGAAATAAAGATAAAGATATGTTTGGCTGACATACGTTAAATTATTACATGGACAAATATTCAACTTAGTTTTTCAGTTAAGCACTGAAGGGGATAAAAGCCCATCTTGTGGTACATATTTTTCCTAGTTCAATGTATGTATTTTAGTAATAAGAGACTAAAGAGGTGTTTTTGGCATGTTACAAAATAATAATTCAGTAATATTTGAGCAGCTGGGTTACTCCCAAAGTGAATTATTATACCTTATGAAATGTTTCACACATCCTGTATGACATGTTAGAAGAAAATCAAACATTAATCTTTGGCTTTCTCTGTCCAAAATACACATGACAAAACAGGTATGTTGTAAGTATTCTGACATGGTTTATCCATAAACCTGCGTGCTGCTCTTTGACTCCAGACCAAACTGGGACAGTAATGGATGACAGTTGTTGAAGAAAAGGAGCTCCGTGATCTCCTCTACAGTAGGTATGTGAAGCATAAAGTGTCTCATCTTCAGTTCACATGGCTCGTGGGGCAAGTAAAATTCCCTCACATTTCCTCTTTGGAAGAAGAACACATTTCAGCCTCTAGGAAAGCTGTGTCGCTTAAGGATGGTGTCAGCTGAATGATAGCAGAAATCACCTTTTTTAACTCTTTCAGCAATGCCATTGATCAGGGCCCTGTGATCCTTTAGTGTGGTTGTTACATTTTGGAAAGCATTTCATCAACAGGAATGGCAGTTTCCACCACAGCCAAATCTTGAAATTGTCAGTTGTATTCCCTCTTTGATGTCTTTAACAGTGTTGTTTTGAAACATTTTTTTCTGGCAAGAGAAAAACAAAGCGAAGATCTCAAACCCTTGGCTTCAGAGGAGATCATTATATGGGAGCTTTGTGAAAACTCAAGCCACAGGAGGTGTAGTTTAGGTTATAAGTTCTTTGGATAAAAACACCATGATGAACATACTGTTGGCAGTGTTACCTGACTTATTAGCTCCTCGGTGGGTTACCAGGAAAACTCCATAAATTGAGACTTTCTGATCTGTATTTCTTCTTCAGCACACTCTTGTCTGTGCTGTTGTGCAGCCAAGGCAGAGCCGGCAGGAGGGAGAGGGATCACCCAGTGGCCAGGTTGCTCAGTCAGGAGAGACCTCGTGTGGCTCCTACTAATCAGATTTCTGAAATGTCACTAGGTCTCTGCTTTCCTTTGTGAAATGGGGAATGCTGTTCCCTGTTTGTGATTGAGGATAAAAGTGCTTTCCTGGTGAGGTACTTGGACAACAGGTGACAATGGTCACCATGCAAGACCCTGAAGTAAACATTCTTTGGAGCCCATGGGTCAGTCATAGTGCACAAATCACGGTGTTAACTCAGCTGCAAACAGAAAGGACTGGGTGAGAATGAAACCTGTAGCTTTTAGAAATTGATTACAACTGCTAAGCCACTGGTTTGTGTCAGGACAGCTTTGTGTTAATAATTTCTTATCTGGAATGGCTTCTTATTTGGATCATGTTTGCATTAGTGACAATACTTCTCACATAGAAAATGAAATAATTTTAATAATGCTCTCTGTCTCCTTGGTAAAATGACCCTGATTGGTCTGGTGTGGCCTGGGGTAATGATATGACCTGAACAATGCAACATGCTTGTGTGGAAGCCTGGAGAGTTGGTGTATTAGTGTAGAGAGCTGATACATGACTGAAGTCAGCCCAAACCACTGCAGACTGTGTAGGCAGGGTTATGTAGCAGAACTTCATAGGTTTATATGAAAGAACCTTTTTAGTGGGGCCTCTTGAAATAGGACAGAGAGTAATGGCTTTGAAGTAAAGGAGGGTAGATTTAGACAAGGTATAAGGAAGAAGTTTTTTACAATGAGTGTGGTGAACCACTGGAACAGGTTGTCCAGAGTTGGAAGATGCCCCATCCCTGGCAACATTCAAGGTCAGGCTGGAAGAGCCCTGAGCAACCAGCTCTAGGTGAATATGTTGCTGCTCATTGCAGGGGGTTGGACTAGATGGCCTTTAAAGGTTCCTTTCCAACCCAGACTGTTCCATGATTCTGTGGTGATTTTGAGGGTGCTGAGCATTTGCTTCTGTTCAGCTGCAGTGTGGGAAGTTGGCTGTTGTGCTGCCTGGTGACCCCAAGGTGATACGTTATTGTCTTATTGAACTAACCTGTTTCTCTAATATGCCTCTCTTAAGTCAGGGAGGGAGAAGTCTGTCTCAGTAAGAGCATGCTAATACACTGGATTTAGATCCTTCAAGTTTTAGAGTGACACTGTGATAATATTTAATTATTTTTCTTTTGTGTGTATTTTAAATTAGATTTTCCCAGTGATATCACTGGAGGTACTGCTGTTGAACATAGTAGATTATTGTGCTTCATGGTAAAGATTGTTGAATTGTCATTTCTAAACCCAGACAATGCACAGGTGAAGTCTTTCTTCGAGAGAGAAACCTGTGGCCCAATATAGGTGTAAAAACAAAAGTGTTCTTAACTTATTTTGTAAATTCCATTCCTTATTTTCCATTAAAAAAACAAACCACCCTTAAATGCATTTTTCTGTCCACTGAGAGCAAATTTATCTTTTGTGTTCAGTGGAAAATAGTGCATTATGAGGGAAACAAAGTAAAGAGTAAGCTGGTTTTTTTTTACTTTGTAGCCAGCAAATGTGAAATCCTGTATTGGGTGGCTGAGAAGTTGAAAGGGAAAAATCATATCAAATAAAATCCCTTTTGCCAGATGCCTGACAAGGTAGCTGCCAAATGTGCAGAACATCTGTAATATTTTTTAAAAGGAGGTAAACAAAGGTAGGTGATCAAGGGCACATGTTGTTGGAATTGCTTTGGACAAGTTTGTTCAATCTATTTCGGAATAAGCCTTTTTTTGTTTTGAGTCTAGGAAGGCTGACTTAAACAGGGAGTGTAGCCATGGAGAGGTGTGGTCTAGAAGAGTCTAAGGAGATGAAGATCTGTCACAGTGAGCTATACCAACAATAGGATCTTGACCAGAAGCCTGGAGAGTGACTCAGATGAGTTCTGAATAAGAGTCTTAGAACCTCGTGTAGGGAACAGTCTCCTTGCATGGCTGGACTTGTAGGGATACAGGATTGTGTAAGTAATGTTGCCTCAGAAAGGGACCAGAGAAACACCTGTTTCTTCTTTTAATGGATGCAGCCTTCTGGCTGATTCCGTGCAAGAGGCAACAGCGTTATTTAAAGGCAACATTTATTTGGCACAGGAAGAAAAATAATCCAGAGCACACACGTACACTAAAGATGGATTTGAAATGGATCCTGCAACCGGTTGTATGTGTGTGGTGCTGAGCATCATTCATTCATAATATTTACATTTGCAGATTCTGAGCAGGTACAAGGACATCTCAAGTGATAGTATAGGCCTGAAAGTAAGAACTCAGAATCAGAAAGAAATAATCATCAGTTCTGACTGTGCCTTAAATCACTAAAATAGAAGCTGAAGTCCACATGCATTTTACAAGCAAGGGTCTGCCACTTTGGAAGGATTTCCTCACCCAGGAGATGTTAGCAGGTACATTTTTTTTCCTTTGTCCTGTTTCTGTCCTGGCATCTGCCTGGCAAATATGAAAAGCAGGTTTGTTCTGTGAAGGATAAAATTGTCATTACATACATGAGACCAAAACCACAAGCATCAGAGCCCTTGACAGCATCAGTGCATTACAGTGGACACTCGTCCATAATGATACAACTCTGGTTCCATGGACAAACAAATAGTTCTGTCTGTGGCTGATTCCTGTGCAGAACAAACAGGTTTTGCTGATGCTTCAGTTACAAGGATCTGGCTCTTCCTACATAATTTCTATCCTGGCCCTGCACAGCTGCCAAGTCCTAGGAATTGTCTTTGTGATTCAGTGGCTGGTCAGCATGGAGCAGTCCTGACTGGAAAGGGCCAGGAAATTTGTAATTTTATGAGAATGTGAGGGAAAGGGAGAGGGAAGGCGATGGAAGGGGAGTTTTTTGCCATTAAAAGCCTTACATTAAAAAAACCTCTTCCCAGAGTAGTTTCCAAAAGCTAGGAGAGGAAAGTATACTTCTTTCCTTTTTGTAAGGAAGGGAAGGGAATTTTTGTTTCATTAAAATCTATGGGAGAGGCACCAGCTAAAAAATTTTAATCTGTGGTGTTTTGCTTGGTCACATTCTTGAAATGGTGGGAAAACCTTGATTGCAGTAAAGAAGGGGTTTTGTCTGTCTGGATAGCCCTTTTCACACACACCTTTTTGCTTCCAGCAGAGGAGGAAAAGCAGACGGTAGATGCAGGTCAGTCGACACTGGAGAGCTCTGGGCCCTGCATCTGCAGTGGGGTTGGCCACTACACCCAAGGACACCTGCTCTGGGCCTCCCCTGTCCTGCTGCCACGGCCGGGAGAGCCATGCAGCATGGTGGGTGCTCTTCTCTTGGCCCCAAATTCAGCCACCCTTGCGCTGATGCAGGGAGCACCAAGCCCCTAATCTCACAGTATTTCCCCAAGGCATTGCTGTTGGCCCCATGGAGACAGTTCACAACTTCTTAAGGTGAAGCTGTCCTTTAGACAGACCAGTGTCCCAGGCTTATCAAAACGAGGTGATAAAACCAGAGTTGCTCTTGAAACTGCCCTCAGAACATCCCAGCTTCAGGTAACACCAGAGCTCACCAGTACTGCACTGGTCACACCACTTTGCCAGTGGTGCTCTCACTGCTGGTGGGTGACACAGGTCACAGCAGAGCTTCTCTCAGTCTTCTGCAGAGATCAGAGTTACTGAGGGTTTGTCATGTCCAGGTGTGAGGAGGGTGGCCTGTTTGTGGCCTCATTGATCTGTCCTTGCACAAGAAGGAGGACTATGACTCTGAACATGGTGCACCATCAACTTTCCTGCCCTAGTGCCTCAATTTTTAGCTGGAAGAACTGTTCCAAAGCTGCATGTGATGGGGCTCGTGAGAGTGTCAGGCCAAGGAGCTGGCAAAGTGTGTTCCACGTGTGTTACAGACCAGGAGCGAGGACACTCTTGGGCACTACCAGTGTCTGCATTGATCCACACTGGGGACAAGGTGGAGAAGAGTATGTCTCTTGTAGCAGGCCCTGGGCCCAGCCTGCATCACCTGCCTGGAGACACAGGCGATTCTGAGAGCAGAAGCAGTGATTCCTACAGCAGGAGGCAATTCAGGAAGCAGCATTCACATAAAAGGTGAAATAGGATTTTGGGGAGTGATGGAAGTCCAAAAGAAAGGATGTTGCTGATTAAGCAGTGCAATGCTCAGGTGCTTTTGCTGATGCTTCTTAGACCTTCTCAAACCACCTGGGTAGTGCGAGCTGGCTTCCTGGTGGACATCTTTGATGGTGTTTTTTTTGGAAATTAGAGGAAAGAAGGGAATTTTAGACTTCTGGCCAGGATGTCAGGGCTGCAAAGGTAACCCTTCTGTTGTGGGTGAGCCCAAGTAAGACCTGCCTTGAGTTTGGAAGAGCAAAGATGTATGGCAAATCAAGCAGTTTTGGGGGATGAGGGGGAGGAGAAGATAGTGGGATTTGGCAAAAGCTTTCCAAAATTGAGGTAAGTTCAGTCAGGTAGGGATGAAAGCTAGCAAGTTCCTGTGCTTATTGGACCTGCTGGTTGAGCTCCACTGCAACCCAAAGCCTGGCCCTGCCCTGTGCTAGAAAGAGCAGGATGCGTTTGTAAGGCAGTTGTGAGAGTCTCCTCTCCCCCACCCTCCACCCTCTGTGTTAGTCAGGGGGATCCTGGGGCCTTGCTGTCTGTCTCCACCCTCGGGGACCTGGGGAAGCACTTCTGTGCTTTGGCTGTGGCCTGCCTTTCTTGGGGCTGCTTATTTCTTTTTGAAGAGCTTGCGGAAGGAGCTCCGGAACCCCCCCTTGGGCTCGTGCCGCGGGTTGTGGTCGCTGAAGGATGTTTGCTCATTGTCATCCTTCTGGCAGAACCTGGTGTTGTCTTCTGCATGGAGCTCCTAAAAGGGAAAAGACAATTTAACCAGCATTTGCAACCTCACATTCTTGTTCCCTTCTCTTTCTATTTCTCTCTCTGTGCTAGGAGGGACGTGGTGGGTGAGGAGGTGCTGACAAGGCTGGGAAACAACACTGGTACCTCTGCAGAGACCTTGTTGCTGGCTCTAAGGCTGAGGCAGTGACAGAGGAGTAGGAGGACAAGCATTGTTAGAGGGAACTGAAGCCTTTCTTGCTAAGCTTTTTGTGTAGGGGAAGCTCACTAGCTTCTTTTGCCAGTGAGCGAGCAAGCCAGCTTGGTCAGTTGGAAGAACTTCCCACCCTCTCCTTTCTACCCCAGGGCAGGGAGGCATCAGGCTTCTTGAGCTGTGATAAGGTGTGAAAGACTCTTCTGCTGGCTCTGCTGCTGCTGCATGGTTTCATATCTGTGGGGCAGGAGGCTTCATTAGCACACACACCTTGTGGTAAATGTGCCACTAAAAGATCTTTCCCTCTTTCAGGAGAGTGCCAAGCTCCTCTCAGCAAGACTGGACAAGACCCTTTTCTCCACTTCTGCCCACCACTGCCATGGTGATTTCCTTGCTCTGTGGGGGAGGACATGTCCTGCAGTTCTAGACAAGCTCCATTTCTGCATCCTGCTGTGGGCCATAGCTCTGTGCAGGTGAGTGCCAAAGAGCTCACACACCCCTTTCTCTGTGGTGGCTGTGTCCCCATGGCTCTTCTCCCTCTGCCTCATCTCCCCTGTTCAGCCATCTACCACCTCCTTTACTCACTAAGGCCTTTTTCTTCTTTACTTTTGATATTTCCTTGCTGCCTTTTCAGTCAGGCTGGTGGAACCTACCTCCCATCATCATCTGCATTGACAGCCCAAAGCTGATACAGAAACATTGCTCCTGCTGGACCTGGTGTCCCTGAAGGGTTAGAGTGCTGTTTGTCATGTCCATCTGAGAGACACAGTTGCTGGGCTCTGACTGTTCTCACCCAGAGTTTGGCATGGGTCTGTACAATCCAGGCGAAACAAAACCTGTGGACCAGATCCTTGCCTGGTGTAAATGGGCTGAGCTTGGCCAAGTCATGCTGGTTTATACTGGCATGACTTACCCAGCACTTACCCAGCATTCCTTACATCAGGTGGAAAGGCACCTGTTCAGCTGGGTGCCAACCACAGCAGTAATTTTGAACAGCTTTGTGTAAACTTTGTGACCTGCTCAGAACATTCACCTGAGGGGGGAAGCTCAGTGACAGGTGGAGACACACAAGAGGCTACCTTGTCTCAAGGGTGATCTAGCTCAGCCAGCTGTGCACCTCAACCCCGTGCTTGTCCCTGGGGAAGATGTGTGTGAAATGGAGCTGTCTTGTCCCTCCCTTGGGTATGTACATGCAGTTGAGGACTTGGAATGTGTGGGCTTGCAAGCTGTTTTGGTGTGTTCTACTCTAACTGTATCTCAGATCTTTCTCCTGCTGCTGCTGCTGCTGCTGCTGCTGCTGCTGCACCACCACGTGCCATTTTTTTTTCCTCCTCCTCCTACTTAAGCCTCCTTACTTCCAAAAAGCTCGGTTTTTCACCCGCTCCTCTCTGTGGGGGGAAGTAGCTCCTTTGGGAGCTTCGAGATGAGGCTGAGATCAAGTGAGGCTGAACATTCCTGTCCTGCTTCTGCTGCAGACGGCTCCCACTGCTGCTCCGTGTGCTGTAGAGTCTGGTGCTCACGCCCTCTGCACTCCGCGGCAGCTCCTTCAGGGATCTGCTCAGCTGCTTCCCTTTGCTGTGGAACATCTCACGCTTGTAGGTGCTGCTGCTCACAGGAGTGCAGCTCTTAGGTAGTGGCTGCAAGGCATGGTCTGTCCTCTCCGGTTCTGAGGTGAAGTTCACAGGCCTAAGGAAGCAAATATCCAAACTGGACTCGGAAGAGGCCGGGGAGCAGTTCTCAAAGAGAGCGAGGTTTTGGAAGGTGTCGTCTTCATAGGGGCCTGGCATGGTGAAAACCTCCCCAGGGTAGTCAAACTCTTCGTAGCTTGGTGCAAAGTTCCTTGCATCCTGCAGCAGCTCCACAGAAGTTCTGATGGCTCTCTCGGTGTTCCCCACCGCATCAGCTGGTGGCGCTTCGTACTCCATTTCAGGGATGGATTGCAAAGGGGCTGTCAAGGCCTTGAGTTCCTGTTCTGTCAGCTGAGAGGAGGCAAGGATGTTCTCTGGCCTCTCGTGTTTCCTGCTTTCCATCTCCCAGTCAGGGGGCTTTACAGCCTGGATGTTCTCCATCACGGTTGGCTGGGGTTTCTTCATCTGTGGCATCAAATGCCTTAAAAATAAACAAAACCAAACAAAAAAACAGACGGAAGTGGACTACTAAAGGATGACAGAGACAGCATGAAAAATCCCCCCCACCCCTTCGCTCCCTCAGCCCTGTTGTGTTGATTTTATGGCCAAAAGGTATTCTCCTGCCTTGGAGAACAGTAACAGAGCTGTCACTTACAGAAATTGCCTGGCTGGTTAGGAGGACCAAACTTGGAGAGACAGAACTGCTTATCCAGTAGCTTTGGCTGACTTTTGTACTCTACAGCATGAAATTAACAGAAACTGAGATGAGAAGCCAACTGCTCCATCTCTCTCCTGTTCATCTGCGTTTTAGATTTTAACTTCTCTCTGTAATGTAGGAGCTGTGCCTCACTTTCCTGGCATCCAGTTGTTTTTTCACGTGGACTAGGTTTCTCTCTTGGGTAGGGTGACTTTGTCCCCAAAATGTGTCAGGAGTGCTTGGAGGGCTCCTACCCTCCTTGTGTCCCAGTTGAGTCTTCAGGATGGATATGGGGCGGTGCCAGCTGAGGCTACCAAGGTGGGGGCCTGGAGTATCCTGTCTTTGAGAGGAGGGAGATTGGCTTGGGCAGTCTGAGGAGAAGGAGGCTAAGGATTGATCTATAACACTACTAATAGAGGGGGACTGGGAATGATGCAGCCAAACTCGTTAGTATCAATGAGGTAAGAAAGCACAGTAGCCACAAATTGCTGGCATAAGAATAAAGGTAAGTCTAGCGTGCTTCTCTGATCTTGATCTCATTTGGTACCTGTCAGGCTGGAAATGGCCAAAGGGAACCATATGAGGAGTGGCTGTGGACACTTGGTCTGTTCAGCCTGGAGGAGACTGAGGGGAGACCCCATTGCAGTCTGCAGCTTCCTCAAGAGGTAAAAGCAGAGGGGCAGACACTGATCTCTACTCTCTGGTGACCAGTGACAGGATCAGAGAGAATGGCCTGGAGTTGTGTCAGGGGAGGTTTAGGTTGGATATTAGGAAAAGGTTCTTCACCCAGAGGGTGGTTGGGCACTGGAACAGGCTCCCCAGGGCAGTGGTCACAGCAGCTAGCCTGGTAGAGCTCAAGAGGTGTTTGGACAACACTCTTGGGCACATGGTGTGACTCTTGAGGATGGTCCTGTGCAGGGCCAGGAGTTGGACTCAATGATTCTTGCGGGTCCTTTCCAACTCAGAATATTTTGTGATTCTGTGAAGATTGCCAGGTGCTACCAGTAGCCCTGTCTGTCTTGAATTAGTCTTGTGTCTTTTTGTACCCATTTTGTACTTGTATCTTGTGATAGTGAATCACATCACTCAATTATGTGCTGTGTGGAAAAGTACTTTTTTTTCCCCTAATCTGAGACCTTGGTCCTGTTTCCCAGCTCTTGTAATGTTGACAGTGAATAATGCAGAGTGTTGCTGTGCACACCACTGTCAGGCCTACACAAATTCATGTCCTCCCTTACATACTGCTAAGGCAGCCCTGGGTAGAGCTCTGAAACATTCCCTGCTTGTAAACCACATGGTAGGGGACAGCAGGATGGAGCCAGCCCTTCATCTCATATACAGGGAGTGGTTTTGAAAATGACAGCTGTAGCTGCCTGGTGTCACTGGCATGGTGTGGGTGAGGAGAGAGTATTCAGCCTACTTTGAAAGCTGCCCACGAGGACAACAGGCTTACGGAGTGGTTGTGCCAGAGGAAGGTGCTGCTGGGAATGATTGTATGGCCTCTTCAGCGTGGATCCCACTGTCCCGCATTGATGCTGCACTGGGTGTTGGAGAAACCTCCTGGCTTGTACACTGGGAGGTGAGACCTTTGTACAGCTTCACCAGGGATGACCTGAGGGAGGAGAAATCCATCGTCGGGCTAAGAAATAAGGCAGGGAATGAGCACGAGCATGTAGAATCACAGAAAACAGGACTGGGAGGGACCTTAATATTCCCGTTCACCTCTGCCCACCCCAAGGAAGAGCTTATTCCACCTAGTCTGTTCCAGTCAGCAGGGCATCCTGCTTTCTGTGGTGTTCTTAATGCCTCTCCCCATAGCAGTCCCTCCCCAGCAGTCTGCTCCAGCCCTTTACCACCCTCCATACTTGGAAGCTTCCCTTGAAATTTGATCTTGTCGTGCACCCCAGGTAAATCATCACAAGGAGCAAAGGCAA
Organism: Aleadryas rufinucha; assembly: GCA_013397815.1. Lineage (NCBI taxonomy): Eukaryota > Metazoa > Chordata > Aves > Passeriformes > Aleadryas > Aleadryas rufinucha. The sequence goes on from VZTH01002836.1 coordinate 54,161, forward strand.
CCACATTCTGATTTTAGTAAAAAGCCTTGATTTCAAGGAATTGTTCTGAACTGCAACTCAAGAATCTACATTCAGGGTAATTTCTGTCATAGTTCATCTCAAACAGGTTATGGGAGACTTTTGTTTCTCCCACCTCCTCCCCCAGTAAAATAAGACCATTTTTTAGGAGTCTCAGCCCATAAGGGAAACAGTCCTCACCCTCACCAGGGTCTGGAGCTGCCAGAGCTAAATCCCCATGTGTTTTCCCACTGGGGAGTGACTTTGCCACCCGCTTAAAGAATCAGTCAAGCCACATGAAATATGTGGCTGCTATGTTTGGAAGGATTTAAAAGTGATTTTTCTTTCACTCTCAGAGTTAGGCAGAAGGACCCACCCCAAATCTGACCTCAGCTGGAGGGCAAATGCCAATAGTGGTTCTTCTCCAGCATTCAGATGCAAAGGGATTTGTTTTATTTCAACAGAACAATGTGCCTGTTGATCTTGACTGGACCTAAACCCCCTGTTTGCCAGGCTTCCCCCACACCTCCCTTCCCTGGTGACAGAGAGAATGAGCTGATGTCGTGCTTACTTCTTCAGTTTTTTCCTCTTTTGTATCAGCAGGTCTTCATTGCATTGGAAGAGGAGGCTATAGTGTGAGATGAAAACCCGGAGGCGCTGCACACACACCAGCAGCAGGTAATAGTCAGGGTGCTCTTGCTCCGTGAACTTCAGGACATTCTGAGGCACAGAGGAGAGCAGGCTGTTTGGAGGCTGTCCTGACCCTTTCTGGGGAGAAGGCACTATTGGAACCATGGATTAGGGCTCTGGAGTGCTCATGGCACTGCCGTGGGGGAGCTTTTCTAGGCAGCATGAGTTTCTAAGGGACTTGGATGGGGCCTGCCTCCCACTAGTCCAGTGCAAATGCACAAGGAACCACTGTAAATGTAATCACGGGATATGTGGGTGATGCACTGGTTGAGTTTAGCTTTGGATGAATAAACCAATGCTTTGATTTTATAGGGCTTGCTTTCTGTGTATTTGCCTTGTCTGAAATCTTTCAGTACAATTCAGATAAGCGTTCTGTGAAGCAGAACTCTTTTTATCAGCCATTTCTGTGTAGGACAGGTTGTTGGGCCCTAGGAGCCCTCTGAGATGTGTCCCATCTCTGGCCTCCTGTTCTCCCAGAGCAGCAGGCAGCAGAGCCTTTGGCTTCCCAGGGGACAAAAGCTGTTTGTGTCAGGTCAAATGGAGAAACTAGCAAATATAAGCAAACCTCATGTGAAAAAGAGGAAACTTAAGCTATTGTTAGCTGGCTTTCCCTTTCAATTTTTTTTTTCTTCAAAGAACCCACTGGGTTTGCCACAAACCCTGTACCTGTCAGTTAAAAGTCACCTGATGTCGTAAGAGTTCAACAAGACAGTTTCCATCCTGGGACCCTACCTGTAGATGAATAAGGTATTCAGGGATTCGCTGGACTATATGAAAGAACAGAATGTAGAGATCAGACTTGATTTCTTCTTCTACCTGAAATAGAGAAAGCGACTTAAGAGTCTTTTCCACCCATAAAATACGTCTGCTTCCAGATAGTAGATAGTTCTGTGCTTTAATGAGTAGTTATGCTGTAAGGAGTTACAACAGTTCACAGGGGCACACCAGGCATTTAGGTTGGGGATTATCTACTAGGGACGCTCAGCCTAATTAAGTAGGGGTGGGTGTTGAAAGGGCACTAGTTAAGTTTCTGTGAAACTCCAAGAAGATGCTGTTGTTCAGAATGAAGTTCTTAGTTTAGGCTCAAACGAATTGAACAAAATGAGATTGACTTCTAAATTAAAATATCTTGGAAGCAAGCAAATGTGGTTTAGTTATTGCACTTTAAACTACTTTTATATTTAACTTTCCTAGTTTAAACCAAGAATAAGGGGTGTGAGACCAAACACCTGAAGCTGAAAGTGAAGACTCTTCTCTATAAAGGACTTACAGCCTCACTCGATCTCTCTGTTTGGATGAGTCCTCCATTTGCCAGGAAAAGGTCTGGATAGCATGTGCATAAGCAAGCTTTTGGGAGGTTTAATCTGAGACATTGTTTCATGGCACTGCAGAAAAACAGCTTTGGTTTCAGACAGTGGGAAGGGTGTTAAAGCTGCCTTTTGTAGGTGCCTGTCAGCCACGGCAACCTCCAGGAAACTGACATTTGGCAACAGAACAAGTGGATTGGCAGGAGAGTCCTAGCATGGGCAGGCATAACAGGAAGAGATCCAGGCTTGCATGTTGCCATTACGTGCCTGGGAAGCAGGCAGGAAGTTTACCTCCTTCAGGATCACCACGTGGATCAGGGAGATGCATTCTGGCAGGTCCCTCAGGTAAGCAACGTAGTAGTCCAGAAAATTATTCTTACAAAAGAGGAAGAGAAAAGAACCAACAAACTTAACAGAGATTTTTGGTCACAGAGCCAGCCAAACTGCTGATTCCCCACCATCACTGCTGGAAGGTCACCAGTGCAGCAAAGCTGCTGTGTGACTCCTTCTGGGCTCGGAACTTCTCAGGAAAGTCTGCTTTATAAAATGTGTTCAGCTGTTGAGCATAGAGTGTAAAGCTTTACAGCAGGTGGGGACGGGTAGAGAGGCTGGGCAGCAAGAAGCTTTTCTTGTGTAAGACTCATAAAATTTACAAAGTACCAGACGAGTTTTTACACATCCTTGCTGCTCACCAGGGCAACAGAAGTGGATGCAACAAACGATGTGTGATAAGAGGCCTGCCCACCTGCTTATCAGAACTCTGAACAAGGTGTATTGGGGCAGGGGAGCATCAGAAACACACTCTTTTCACACCCTCTCTGGAAATACAGCCATTCAAGCTGTCAAGGCTCACGTGTGGCTCCTGCAAGCAGGTCTAGGTCTCATGTACTGGTTATAGAGGTGTGCTGTGAGGCTGCTTGCCCACAGATGGGTCTGGCATGTGGAATCCCTGAACAACAAAGGGGCTGCCAGGCCCCAGGACTGTGCTCCATGGGGGCTTGCTGGACGGCCTTACCCTTCAGGCCACAGCTGCACAGCACAGCCCCTCTCTTGCAAGGTGTCATGGCCCACCTGTGCCAAAACATCATGAATCATGACAGAAGATTCTGGAGAGGTCTTTAACATACCTCATCATTTGTCAGCTTCAGGAAGATGTCTCCTAGGATCCCTTGTCGTGGCCAGCTCAGGACTCGCTCCTGGAGAGCATGCAATAAATCCACGTGCTGCTGGACCAGGAACCGCAAAGAGTTGGGGAAAAAGCTGATGGGAGACCAAATCAGACTGGTTACACAGAGTAGAACCTCATCCCTAGTAAGTGAATACTACTAAGTGGGCATTCCTGTGTGCAAGCACAGCCTTGCACATGCATTATTAACTCCTGTGGTTGGAGCCCTGGCTTCATCGGGGGGTCCTGTTTTGGCTGCTGTGTTTGTGCAAGTACCCTCTCCAGCTGGCTATTAATAAAGTGTTTTGAAGGCTTCTTAGGCTGGCTTTGCAATGCATTGAGTAGCTGACCAGAATTAGAAGCAATAAAAAGTGCCAGGCAATGCTGCTGTGGCTGATGAGGCAGGACCATGGTCCTGAGCCATCCCATTGAGAACTTGGAGGAGAGCGCCCCAGCTTTGTGTGTTGTCCCATTTGTCAGGCCCTTTAATGAGACAACCCATTGATGCAGAGCTGGTCAAAATGTGCTGCTGGCTTTCTGCCACTTCACGTTGATTTCACCCAGAATCAGAATGAAGATGGTGGATGAGATGCAAGAGACAGGCAGGAAAGTCTTTAATGTCTGCAAAAACCTCCTGGTGCCTCCAGTTTTCAACTAGACATAAACTAAGTGTTCAAAGATATCTGTGTGGATGTAAGAAAAGTGTGTGAGGGGATAATGCAGAAATAATACTGACTGAAGAAAACTCCCCAAAAGACAGAGAGCACATTACATCAAATACCTTCTCTCTTTGGTGCTTCTTTTCACATCTGGTCCTTGCAGCGTGGCCTTGATCTTCAGGATTAGGGACAGGTTGATGACATACTTCCTTTCTGACTCCAGCAGCTCCAAAGCGATGTTCTGCCTTTTGGCTTCCAGAAGATAATGGTTAAGTTTAAAAATAAGAAAATACTGACCTCAGGGACAAACTGCATGTTAGACTGGTGAACTGACATTGAATCGTGAAAGGAGAAACTTGTTTAAAGGTGATACCAATGTCTCATCTTTTTGTGTCTTCTTTCCCCAAAATGTAAGACTCCAGCCTGATCCTAGAGCATGCCCCAGACATGACTAGAGCCACCGTTTGCTAAGAAAGCTCTAAAGCAAATATGGTTTTCCCTATGAATACTAAATTTTTCTAATAATAACAAAACAAGCAATCAAAGGCAAAACAACTCATATCAGGGTTTCTCATCCTGAAGAATCCCTGCAGAATGAGAAATTGTATTTTTCATCCACTTAATCAACTACACTGCTGCAATCCCATCAGTACTCAGAACCTGACAGGTCTTGGAAAGAAGAACGGCTGTCCTGGGTACAGAGTGGTTCTGTCAGTCACACAGGCCAACAAATACAAAGGCCAGAGGTCTTGGAGTGTGAGGCCCTGAGAGATACCCCCCTAGCAGGAGAAACTGGTCTGTGTGTCTCCCTCCATGGATGCTGATCACCAACCAGGTCACACCAGGCATGGATACAGCTTTGAGCCTCTCTAGCCAGAGTTTTCTACTCCTTACCAGCCAAAGAGGGTTCACATATTATGTTGTCTGCTGAGCTGTATCTGCTTTGGCCCATGTCTTTCCCTCTCTCCGGCTGCTCTTTGGAAATGTACTCATCTCCCCAGTCCTTGGTGTCCTTGGGCTGCTTCCATACTGTTGATGGCAAATGCATTTTTGACTGCCCCTCTGTTGCCAGGGGAGGCTTGAGGCTGTCATCTGTCTCTATGCCTGCTCCTGCAATGACAAACAGGTCTATGGACTCTGACATCTCAGCTGACAGACTATGCTGCAGCAGGCAGTTAAGCTGTGTTTCCATCCATTTGAAGCACTGGAAGGTGAATTTGGAGCATTCTTTGTGCTTCACAAGGGCTGTAGCCTTATAGAGTTAATTTACAAAGGAAGTGCAGTTGGTGAGCTCTTTGGCAGAACAAGGTTTGCACTCTTCCAGCATTTATCTTCAAGCCAAATAAGATCCAAAGTCAGACATATGTTAGAGAAGAAGAAAGACCATTTCTTCCCAAGTGGGAAAAATGGTGCTCTCACTACTCTCTGTCGCATCAGGAAGCCTCAATTCTTCCTTTCTGCAAAAGCACTTAGAATCTGAGAAAGCAACAGCAGAAAGGCTTTCTCTGCCAAATCCTTGGCATTGACCATCAGGGACAGTTCAGGGACACAGGTTTGCCCTCATGTCTCAACTGCAAGTATGAAAATGGAGGTATATGGCAGAGTGAAAGACATCCCTGTGAAATGCCTTCCCTGAAAGCATTTCTTCAGTGCAGTAAAGCAGGCACTCTCATTGAATCATTGTCCTGCTGTCTTTTTGTGTTTGGTATTTTCTTACCTGGGCCTGCTATGACTTTCACACCTCCTTCTGCCATGGGCATGATCCTGGTGTCAGACACTGTTGAAGAACAAAGGGAACTTTAACAAGAGAAGACAACTGTAGAGCTTGCTGCTTCCTGCCAAGCCCTGTCAGTAGGGTTAAATCCTCCAATCTTTCATAGTTCTGCTATGAAATCTGACCTCTGCCTTTGCTGACATTTAAAATGAATATGTTTTTATTATCTTCCTATCTGAACAGCAAGAGAGTGATAGACCAGCTTAGACCCCCAAACTTAATTATAGAATGAAAGGCTCTGGTCCATCACCTTTGCTTTGATTCCAACTTCCAAGTGTTTGGCAGTTGACAGTGTTTTCCTCATCAAGGTGTGATCCTCCTTCCTGTGCCCCGCTCCTTCACACAGAAACAAACCCAGGATTTTTATTGAGAGCCCCCATTTGGTTCTGTATCTGTGCCACTGGCACTACAAGAATGAAGATCAAGAACTAAGATCCCTCTCCTTGGAGGAGGCAAGAAATGGCTGTTGAGACAGTGTTTGCAAAGCAAATACTTACTGAACCCAGGTTACCCTAGTGAGCTTTATCTGATTTTTTTTCCTGAGGAAGGCACTGCATTTGCCTATTCTGTTTCCTACCTTTTTCATAAGTCACGTTGTGTAAAAGACTCGTAAAATCTTCATTAATCAGCACAGGTTCTGGGAGGTTGATGGATCGAAATGGGCTGCCCTGGAGAGGTGTTGGCACTGTCTGCGACCCATGATCATCCTTCTGTGCTCTTCTGTGCAAACACAGAGAACGAAGTGGTTGGAAAGTCTGAATGCTACAGGTGAAGCTCCTACACTACATTTGTGGCCAACACTGTCAGAAATAGGACAACTCTAGCAGAGACCAGGAAAGGAGGTGGCTTTGATGGAATTGGCAGTTCATGAATAATGTTCTGGAAATAACTTCCACTGGCTAAAGGAGAAGGTTATTTCAGATCTATTCTTTTGCAGAGCATATTTCATCTAATTAAATAGCTTGATTAGCTGAGGGGCTAGCCTAGATTTGCAAAGTGTTTGCATCAAGGCAGCTGTATAGACTCATGATCAAAACTCTGTTTTCAGAAGGAGGCTAATTAGGACCAAGCTAGACAACCATCTGCTTCATCACAGCATCAATGTGGCCCAACAGTGTGCAAACATTCTCTGACTCTGCTCAGAGGAGAACAGGCTGGTGACAGGAAAGCAGAGTATGACTGCACCATCAGGAGCCCATTGAGTCCTGCAAGCTTGGAAAGGGAAATTGCAGTGCTGTTGTCTGAATGGTGGAGGCTTCTGACTTTCAACAGTGTTACTGCCCCAGCATGTCTTTAGTGGGTCTGTGTGTTCCACCAGGCCCTACTTCTCCAGGGAGCTGCTAGGGGCTGTTTTGCTGTTGGAATCACAGTGAGGTGTTAGCATTTTTCTTCTATCTTTGCTCTGTGGGGTGTGTGTCTAAAAGCCTGGGGTGAACTGAAGCATTTCTGGTCATAATCTGGGTTGATAACACATGTCCAGCCAGGAAAAAAATAAGAAATTATGCTATATAGAAATGAACAAAATGGACACCACTGCTGATTAGCATTTTCAGCACCCTGGAGTTTGGGCCCTTACTTAGCTTTCATTTTCCGCGATTCCCGGCGCTTCTCTTGCTGCAGCTGTTCAATTTTCTGTTGCATTTCCTCCTGCTTGGCACTGATTTCTTCAATCATTGACTTTGCATCGCTGAGCTCCTCCTGAGAAACAGGCAAAAGCACAGCATTCCCAGGGTGCCCATCATCCTTATGTAGCACAGCTCTGAATGTTGGCTGGCGTGCAGTAAAGGTGCTTCAGGGTGCTGTGGGGAGTGGCTCTGTGATCAGACATTCTTCTTTTGCAAGTCCAGGATGTGTCACATGTGCCATGCAAAGCATAGCGTACCATGGTGATCCTTAATTCTACAGGCAACTCACCCAAGCCAGCGTGGTGCCACGTGATCAAGGCACTGGTGGGAGATGAGACTCAGGGCTTCATCCACCACCAGCTGAAAGCACTGGGAGGGCTCCTGCCCTCCTGCATTTGGAGGTGGACCTTAGGGAGCACATTTCCCTCTGCAGTTTTCCAGCATGTGTATTCACATGTTGCACTTGGTTCAGATCCCAGTGTGAGCACTCGCATGTATAAGCTTTTGCCAATCAGGCCTTGGATCTGCCCTTTTAGCCTGGTTTCCTAAGGAAATGAGGCACTCCATATCCTCCCTGTCCATCCTCCCTCAGGCAGTTTCAGCCAAGCCTTATTCAGATGTAGAGCTCTGATGCATGAGGTTCCTGCAGGTTTCATAAATGTGAGCAGCAGGATTGAGGAGAAATACTCAAGAGTTTCATGTAAACCAAAGGACTTTCCCCAAGCAAGGAGGTGGCTTCACTGGAAGCTCAGTATTTGAATAGCCAACATGGGCATGAGGCAGAGGGAGAGCAGCCTTTGCCTCTTCTGTTGCTTGCATAATTCTTTGTATCTGTATTTTAAATCCCTTTTCCCATATGACAATGTCCTGGATAACCCTGTGTCTGGTTGCTCTGAGACCTCTTCCATATGCCCTTACCCTTTTTGTTGTCTCCCTTGCTCGTCTGGCACCAAGGGCTCCTTTTGCCTGGTGCCATCTGTCTCCCTGTCACAGAGTTAGTAATGGGCTTTTCCAGTAAGCAGCCCTCTTTAACTTCACAAGGTATTACTGACTCAGCAAAACCCCATGGGGAAAATTTGCAATAAAAACAATAAAAGAGTTCCTCTGCCTGCCTCGTCACAGGCAGTCATCCAGTTTCTGCATGGAGACACTGGCTGGTCTAAAGTGTACATCAAGCCTTCTTGCTAGGCTGTCTCTCCAGCCCTTTGTCTTTATCCTCTTGGGCCAGATCAAACCAGGCAGCACTTCCTCCCAGCCATGTAGAAATGTGACTTCAAAAGGCTTTAGGGTTTTGTGTTAATTTGCTGCTCCCCAGTGGCTCTGGTTCCCACAGGAAATGCAGGAGACCTGACTGAGGGAGAGGTGCAGGACAGTGGCCCAGCAGTAGCCCCTTGAACAGGCCATAAACCCATGGCATGTGCAGCCCAGAGCAAGGGCTGCTTGTGCCCAGGTAACTGCCAGCACTGCCTCATGGCCAGAGTATGGGTTACTTTTGGGTTGGAGCAGTCAGGGGAGACCCAAAGCCAAAGGAATTACCCCAGGTGTATCCAAAACAATTGTCCTTTTCTTTGCAAACAGGAAGTCTTGATGGAGGCAGGGGAATGCTTCCCTCTGCCATACAAGCTCACATGGAATGTATGCAGCTTCCCTACAGGTCACACTCTTACCTTGAACGTGTTGAGGGAATTCTTCATCTCAGCCACCTTCTCTTCCATGGCACAGCGGCAGCTCTTGACCTTCTCTTCCAGGGCATACTCTCCATGCTGGATCCTTGACAGCTCCTGCATTGCTTCTGTGAAACCCGCCTTCAGCTCAGAGGCTAATGCCTGCAACTACAGCAACCACAAACACAGTGAGTTCAGTCTCTCCTCCCAGGCTCAGGTGTTTGTGTCCCCGAGGGTCACTCAGCTGGCACAAAGGCTGGATGTAACCCATCCTGTAAGGTGCTGTCCTCTTTCTCCTCCTCCTTTCATGGCTGGGAAACATGGGGAGAGGTTTGGCCCCTGCTGCAGCCTCAGTACAGAGTAGGAGGTGCTTGTCTTGGGCAATCAATGTGCCCCTTTTTTAGACTTTTTTTAAAAACTTTTTTGAGTTTTTCCAGGCTCCCTGGCAGTTTGCAGCCTGTCAGCCTGTAGTAGGAGAGGACAGCCTGAAACATGCCATGAAGGTGTGCAATAACAGCAGCCAGATTATTAATCTCCAAAGCAGCTGAGCAATCAAGAACGTGTCCAGTTTTGAGCAAGTCCTCCTCCCACACGTGCTTATGGGGCTGGTACTCTCCCCACACAGGTCTAACCCCTCGCTCTCCAAGGGCTGTGGAGAAGCTCTGTCCTTTGTCTCGGGCCCTTACCATGTAAGGAAGCAGCTCTAACTCGTGCTGGAGAGGGGACAGGAGGTTTTCCCCTGGCATACAGTGATGCTGTGCCCACTCTTTCTATTTTCTGTCCCTAGAGGCCTTGGTGCTGCTGGAAGAGCTCATCACCTAAGCTGGAAGCAGCCAGTGATAGCCAGGTGAAGCAGGAGATGGACTGGGGCAAGCCAGGCTGGCAGAGCAAGCAGACAAGGCAGGTGTGGAGGTGGGTAGTGAGGGGGGATCAGCAGCTGGCAGAGGGCTAAGCAGGGAATACCCTCCTGGGAGCAGCTTGGGCTGGTGACCCTGAACTCTGCCCCCAGTGCTGTGAGTGAGGCACTCGTCCTGCCTGCACAAAGCCCACAGCAAGGTCGCGGCCCAAGGCGCTTCGGTACAGAGGTTTTTACCTTTATAACAGAAATTCGGCCTAACATCTGGTTATAAACTGAGTCCGAAACGGGAGCACTGGTGGTAAGCGGAGAGCCACCCCGGGAACTCAGGCGCTTGAGTCCTGCAAATGGAGCAGAGATGGCTTCCGATACCTCGGGGCAATGGCATGCACCAGCCTCCTCTGGTCAAGACTGGCAGTGTCTTTACAGAGGATGTCTACCTGCCATCCCCAGTCCTACCCCAGCGCTCACCCCACAGCCCCCACTCTGATCTGGCTGAACACACATTTCCAGAGCACCTGGGTAGGAGGAGTGGGACTGACAGGAACCACAGGCACTGGGACAGTGCAGATGGGAGCAGGAGGCTGAGGACATCTTCCCTCATCAGGATGACAACCCTGAGTCCCCAAGCCAGCTGGAGCTCCACACCCCTTGGCTCAACCCTTTCCCCCACCCCTCCTGGCCACAGTGTCACCCTGTGACCTGTGAGTGTAGCCTGAAGGGTTAGAGGGGCTGCTTAGGGCAGACAGTGATCACACTGCTTCTGATATCTCAGCCCAGATGGTCGTGGCATCATCAGACATCCTAACATATGTGCCTGGAGAAGGGGGAGGGAGGGTTATAAAGTACTGCCACTCTGCAAAATCTTAATATTCCCATCCTTGCTCACAGGTGCTTGACACACTTACGCCCTGAGCTGACATGGCCAAGGCACAGCCTGTCTGCCAGGCTGCATCAGGGCTGAGCATCACACACTGCCCTCCAGGTGAAAAGGGTTGATTCATCAGATCTGTCCCTTCCATCTGGAATATGCTATTCCATTCTATCCTATGCTATCCATTTTAGAGATCTGCTTCAGGATGGAGATATCACAGCCCCAAGTCTTGCTAGCAGTGGAGCAGTCCCAGAGCTGGCCACAGAGATAACAATGTCTGGGGAGAATAAGCCCAAAATCTGCCCACAAACATGGCTATCTCCTCCTTGGATGCTTCCAGAAAGGGGATAAACTACACAGATCCTTTGAAGGGTATAGGGATGGGAATCATTGCTGATCTTGAAGTTTCAGAGTAAGAACTTGCAAGGCATCAGCAAAAATGGAACACTGCAGAGACTTTGGTGTCCATGTGCACTGGAACGCTCTATGAAAGCAGAGTTCAGCCAACAAAAAGAAATATTTGGATTAGAGGCTGGACAAAATATCCTCTGCATCTAAGAGCAGACAGTGACTCATCATTTTGGGATTCGCTGTTGGCCAATCTCTGCTTTTGCAGTGACAGTGCTAGCTTAGTTTCTTTGTGTGTCCATCTCAGTGCTCCAGAGCCCAGCCTGAGTCTGTCCTACCCCATATATCCTTCCTCAGCCCCATGCAGCTTGCAGTGGCTATTTCAGACACTGAAATGCATCCTCGTGTTGCTGCTTGATGGATGAATGCAGCCACAAACACCAGCCAGCCACAGGGCTCAGATGATTGAACAAGAAGTGCTGAAACCCTGAGCAGGTCAGGGTTAGCATAGAAAAGAAATACATTCTTGTTGCATTGGATGCAGGGTTGATCCAAAAACAAGTGAAATGGTACAGGAACAGCATGTTATCTTTAAACTCTTGCCAAGCACAGTGTAGCTATGGATTTTAGTTTGAGCTCATTTCTAAAAGCAAGCTGTAGAAAACCATCCTTTAAATCCCATAAGCTGTTAAAACAGATGGAAGCCATTGAAGTATCAGGCCCTGCCCATGTCTTGCCCAAGTGACAGGGCTCTGTCTCCACAGGGATGGCCTATGCCTACAGGACCAGAGGTTTGTGACCCTCCGTAAAGTCAAGACAACTCTGTGTTTCTAAAGTTTCTAAGTGCAACACATACCAAAAAAGACAGATTTTATAATACAGCAACAGTTAAACTGTAATGTGTTGCCCTGGCTCACTTATTCATGGGAGTAAAGATGTACCTTAACACTTAAGTTGTGGAATTTAAGAAACAACAACTTAAATTGAACTAATGCCTAGAGGATAAATGAATCTGCACAGTCATAGGGACTCCTTCAAAACTGTCCAAGAACTGTTCAAAAAAAGCATTTAGGCATCTAAATAATTTAGTACTAGATGCAGATTTCAGTGCCCGTCTGCCTTTGGAGTGTGGCCCTCAAACCTGACAAAGCAAAGCAGTGGGGCATCCAGTGCCATGTGTCTATGGTAGGTTATGTCTTTCTTGGGCCCTGTGACTCCCATTTCACATGCCTGATGTTTTTCAGGGCATGCCTGCCCTGATGTTTTTCAGCTCTGTGTGGAAAAACCATGCTGTTCACAAAGGCTGCACAGGACTGATGCTGCTTCCTGGACCAGAGGCAGCAAAACTGCAGTCTCCCCGCTCTCTCTTGGTGGGTACCAGCAATTTGAGACATTCGTAAAAGATAACGACTGTCCTTGCAGCCTAAAACTTTGTTTAGGCTTTGAGGCAGCCCAGGGAAGATGGTTGTGGCCAGCAGATGGAGATGGTTTATGGGAGGAAGGAGTGGGATGGAAAGAGGGCAACAGAGCCTTGGTGAGCTGGGTCACTGCCCTGGCTGCCACTAAAAGGATGAGAGGGAGCCCTTGCTTCTCTGAGGAGCTGTGTCCCCACAGGTTTCCCCCAGCACTGGTCAGGCTGTCCAGGCCTCTGTCTCCACAGGGATGGCCATTTGCATCTGCCACCCTTGGCAGCTGCCTAAGTCCTTATACTAGAGCAGGACCTGCTGTCTGGGACCTTGAGCTGAAGCCTGTCAAAACCAGTAGAAAACTGGCTCATGATAAAGGAATACTGCACAGAATGATTCCGCTATTACAAATATATCCTTGAAAAGAGCAAAACCTTCCATGGCCATGAAGTACTGTCTGTGTTACTTCCCCCAGCTTATCTACTGTCCATTACTTTGCACATATTTTGGGGCTGGTCTGAAGAAGAAAATAGATGTGTTTTTCAAAAGAGGACTGCCTGAGGACACTGCTTGAAACCAATCTGGCACGAAGTCCAGCGTTTGCCACAAGCCCTGGATCTGATTTTTCTGAGTTGTATGATGCGTGCTTTTACCAGGAAAAACTAATTTTTAGAACGGTTACTAACTCCTGTGTTTAAGGGCAGCATTTCTACAGCCAAACATTAGGAAGGCTTGCAGTGCCTCATAGCAGGAAAGCAGCAGAGCTGCGGTGATTTACACTGGTAAAGAACCTGGCCCTAGGAGTATATCCAGCATGTATATTCCTAGGCAAGGATGGTAGGAATACAGTCAGAGCAGCAGAGTAAGTACAGAAGAGAACGATGAAGGTACTTAAAGGGGGCTGCAAGTACTTATCAGCCCTTGTTCCACATCTGTGCAGTCCCTTTTGGTTACTGCATTGTTGATAGGGCCTTTGCTGAAGCAGAAGGGAAGAGCCAGCTGGTGACTGACATTTAAGGATTCATTAAGGTACCCACATGTCAGCTAGAAAGCAACATGTGTGCATGGTGTTTCCAGCACATGGCCCCACATGCATGTTGGATCCACTGTGCTGGGCCCTTCAGCAACCCAGCCACAGCTCCTGCTTGGAGCTGTCTGGATGGGAAAAGAGGGTGAGACGAGAGAAGTGTTGGGTAGTTCATGGAAAGCAGTGCCTTCTCCACTTGCCATGGTGCACTTGCAAGCCATTATGGACATTAGTTTTGCAATGGTGGTAAGGGAGGTCTCAAATAGTCTGGATTTCCACTTCAGAGGTATGTTTCCTCTTTTAGATTACAGTTCCATATTGAACCAGACCAGGGATTAAAGTGCTTAAAACTCTGTCGCATTCCCTGCAGACTGGAAATGCGTAGGAAACATCACTGTGGAAAGGCCGAAACTGCATCTTACAGGACAGATACTCCCTGGCTGTGGTATAGACAACCTTACAGCATCTGTGGTGTCCAATTGCAGCAAGAATGTCAGCCCAAAGACAGGCTGCAGAGCTCAGGGGGAACTGATCACCAGGGTTTCCAAGCTTCTGGCTGGGAGGCCAGACAAAGACATGCAGAAAGACTCAACACTCCGGCTGGTCTGGATTATCAGGTAAGAGCACCCCATGGTCTGAGGAACTGGGAGGCTGCCAGGATAACCCAAAGCCCCACAGAAGACTTGGGCCCCTGCAGCATAAGACACCCCTGCCCCATGTCAGTCAACAGATCCTTGCTCCTGGGACAGTTCATCAGGTTTGCCGAAAGCTCATCAAAGCTCAGTCATGAAACCTCCCTCCAGCCCAGTGAATTGACATTCTCTAATTGGTGCTAATGATGTCAGTTGCTTAATTAGCTGAGCTCACACATCACCTGTCCAAATACAACTGGTTATGAGCAGAGAAATTTTATGGAAAGGTCTTTTAAGATGAGGCCCAAGATGTGTGATATTTATTCATGCAGTGTGCACATTTTGGTTGCCATGTTCCTTGTAAATGCCTACATTTTTCCTTCAACTTAATTTAGCTTTTAAACTACTGTTTATATATTAGTAACTCTTTAATCTCTTGGAGTTATTTAGGGCATTTTGCTCATCTTTACCTGGGAAATCTGTGTTGCAGGGGTACTCACAGGCACACTTTCAGTCCCTCCTGTGGGAATAAAGAACTTCAGTCAATTAAAATGACTTAAAATGGCTGCTATAAATAACTAGAACAGAGGGTTTGAAGTCCCTCTTGAGGAACAAATCCATTTTAAAGGACTCAAGTCTCACTTTAGGAGGTTTGAAAACCATATCGTTTGTAAAATAAATTGCAGTTATAAAATAGGAATGACTCACCTAAATTCAGATGTTAAATTCACCTTATTTGCTGTCCTGTGTCTGGCCAGAGTTGATCCATGCAAGGAAGTGAGAAAGCTTGTATGTGCAATTAGGACTAAATTGCTCCCTGTGAAGTTTAGTTCTGTGTACCAGCCTTGGGTAACAGGTTTTTTTGTCCTAAAGCATTACAGATCTGTTTCTCTGCGGAAACAGTCAGTTTTATCCTCTACTATATCTGTACATATTTCTATTATCTCCACAAAAGGCAAAATACCTTATCTGTATATTTTAAGTTATATATTTGTCACAATGCAGTCCAAGCAGTAATCATGACTTTTCTAACCCCACAAAATGACACCTTTTCATTGGTTTCATCATTCCTGGGGGTTTGTGGCATGGTGATCCCACTTGATCTTGTACAACCTAACATTTCTGAAACAGACTTAGCTCATGGAGGAGATTATATCTATTTTGCAGCAGTATTTTGGACACTGCAGAGACATTATCTCTAGGCATTAATCCTAGAATCATGGAATAATTTGAGTTGGAAGGGACCTTTTTAAGGTCATGTAGTCCAACTGTCTTGTGCAGAAACCTTCAGCTGTCCAACAGAAATCACCGCTGGTTGTGCTGCCATTGCACTTTGAGGGAATTGCAGTCCAATGGCCATCGTGTTATTCCCTCCGTCAGGCTCCCTGGCTGGACCTCACTCCCAGAAAACACCATGTTACTGTGTTCCTCATCTGGATTGCCTCCCCTTGGGAATGTCACTTCATAAGATGAGTTTTCACTTGCCTCCAAGGATTTGCCTCACTCATCTCTGCTGTTAAGCCACAGACACGACCAGTAACACCGTGCCCAACTGAGGGGAAACCAAGCTCCTTCCTTCCATGCTGGTTGCAGATGCTTGGTGCCTTTGCAGCCTGGGCCTTTAAGACCACAGAAATTCAGTCCTGCAGAGGCTGGAAAAGTATGTAGGGAGGACTCTGCACAGTCAGCCAGTGGAAAGTTGAAGCCTGGAAGTCAGAGCTATATAAGACATAGCTCCATTCTGATTTCTTTACCCCTGAGGGGGAATGTGGGTTACCAGCAAGGACACCTATGAAATGGCCCTGTTCTGGTCTCTAGGATTTGTCCTGATTCAGAGGAACTTGAGCAAATTCCCCAATGACTTGCAGAAGGGAGAGGCAGAGAGGCTGTGTGCTTCTCTCTGCCCATGTGCCACTTCCTGCCTGTGCTAGTGGCTCTCTCAGCTGTGGGTTTGGGTAGCTGGGTCAGACACTGACCCTCTGGGGAATATCCTCTCATGCGTCCTCCTAGGGAAAACAAGAGGCAGCAGGCTGACTGGGAGGAGTAACTGTGACTCCAAACTGCCAGCTGTTTTGGGGTCAGAACTCATCAGCCAGCCTGCACCAAGTCCCACATTTCAACTTTTAAATTACAGGTTGTTTTCATCTTCAGCTTTGGCCCTTCTGGGTCTTTTTTTCCCAGATTTTCTCTGCAACCATATGAATTAGAAACTGACCATTGGCCTGAAGCTTTCTCATGATGCCTGGAGCTGAGGCTTGAGAAGACAACCCATGTGTACAGTGACCCTCCTGAATCATGGAAACTGAGGCCCATGCCTGTCCTGTTGGGCTCCTGCTGTGGGATAGTAAGGACTGACCCAAAAAGAGCAAGAGGACATGTTTCTGAATTAATGGTACAACACAAACCCAGTGCTGGCAGGACAATGAGATGCTGTTTTTACCACATGGGTGGGTGTATTGAATGCTGAGCTGTGTAAAGGACTGGACATGTCAGGTAGAAGCATAGCACAGCAAGGAAGAGCCTCCTCACGTTTTCTTTGGGTGTCTTTCAATCTGATATATAACACAGAGGGCCTGACCCACGCCCTGCAGAAGTCTGTAGGGATCTTTCATGCGAATTTGATTGCGGATCAGTCTGTAATGTCCTTGGATATACTCAAAGCGAGGAACTGCTCCTGAGCAAGACTAGAACTGGGGAGAGGATCACTGCTACTGTGACTTTACCTCCCACCTTTGCCACGAGCACTCTCTGAATGTACCCAGTCAAAACCCAGATCATGTCTATAAAGTCACTGCAAAGAGCTGAAGCAGAGGAGGCTCCTCACAGTCGCACTGTGGGAAACAAGGGACTTTGCGGTAATCTCCCAATTTCTGCAGTGAACATCTGCAGCCCATGAGGGCATACCAATTAATTGGAAAAAAATCCCTGAGTTAATTTCCTTTTCAGCCTGCTGTAGTGTAAGGGCCTAGGTAGACAGACCTAATTTCATTAAATTAGAATAATCATAATAATAATAGAGAAATTAACTTTTCTGTTAACTATGCCATGAATACTGGCACCACCAAGCATCTTTTAAGAGGGAAAGAGGTGGTCCAGTCTCTCTCCTGAGCTGACAGCTGTGGACACCTAGAGCTGCTCCCCCTGCTCATAGTCTCAAGAGTTCCTCACCATATGGACACAGTGCCTCTGAGGTGGCAAGGCAGAGCACAATGCAAGTGGTTTGGGGTGGAAAGCAAGTACCACATTCCTCTGAAAGAAGTCAGTAACCCTAAAACCCTGGATCTGAGCTTTGCAGACTTTCTAGAAGTACAGCCAACTGTAGCAAGGACTGATTGCATGCAAGCAATGTGGCCTGGATACATCTTGGTGCTTGCAAGATTGGGACTGATGCAGATATCTGGGTTGTGGCACTGACACGAACAAGAGCCCCTCGCTACAAAGCACATGGGGGAGAGAAGCAGATCCTCATCACAGCACCCTCATGTAAAACACAGCTTTGGACAGTTAAGAGTCTCTCTACATCCTAAGGCAGAAATGGGGCATGAGGCAAGAAAAGGGATGACTTCCCACATTGGATATTACATATGTCACAGGAGCATTTTCCAGAGAGGAGAGGGAGGAAGTTCTAAAATAAGAGATAAAAACGTCAACCCCCAGATATTTCTAAGAAACTGAAAGTACTGAACATTTGCCCACAGCTGCCATGGCTGAGAGGTGCTCTCAGGGGGCTGGCTGGTGGCCAGCAGACAGGTCCTATAACAGCACATTTCTCCCTTGCTGTCTTTCATACTAGCAAGAAGTGAAATAAGAGGATGCTTTACCTTCGTGTTTATTTGAGTCCATGGCTGCTATGGGGTGTGCGTCCTTGCAGGGACTCCTGTCCTCACTCTGGAGGGTTCTGGCTGGTCACTGGGAACATCCCATGGCTTAGAGCTGCCCACATGTGAGCCCTGGGGTGGGTCAGCTGATCTGAACCCTGAGTGCAGAAAGATGCAGAAAGGGTTTATTGAGCAGAGCTGCTCGAAGTTCAAACAATAGAGAAAGGAGGAGGGATTTGAGAGAGAATGAAGCATCCTAAAGATCTGTTTGGGTTCACAGTGCCTCCAGAGTGGATGCTGGTACAAACACTTCCCTCCCAGCCCATGGTCATTTGTGCTTCCATGGACAGGTGACTAAAAGGTTCTATGTAATCCCACAGAGACTGTTTTCTCAGCAAGATACTTCCTGTATGAACCGAATCAAAATGTGCTGTAGTTTGAATATCACATGGACATCTTGCACGGGTGTTCTGCATTGAAAAGCCAGCTTTTTGCTATGCAACCAGTCACCCAAAATGTGCTTCAGACCTGTGTCTGCGTCACAGAGATACCGCCTTCAGAACGCTGCTGCACAATTCTTCTAGCACTTCAGGAGGCAATTGCTGTGCCTGCTTTCTCTGTCCATTGCCTCCCCGACTAGGAGACACAGGAGTGCTGCAAGGCACCTCGATGTGCAGAGGTGTGGCCTCTCTGGGAGCCAGGGGCAGCAGGGCATGATGCTGTGCCCAAGCCAATCCTGTGGTAAAGCACCTCATCACTCACCTGGTATTGGGATTAGGACCTTGATGCCTGATTAATGACATGGGCAGAGACACAGAAAAATTGATTGTACCAGCTCACACTTCTCTTATCAGCAGGGGCCCTGCCCCACATCCACACTTCCCCTTCCCAGGGTTTGCTTCAAGTCTTGCTTTTGTCCAGCCTTACTAGGAAACCAGATGTGATTTAGGACTCTAGAATAACCTCCTACCTCCATTCCTGTTGGACACAGCTATGCTGAAGGCTGATGTGAGTCATCCTTGGCTTTGCTAATGGGACTGGAATGGCCAGTGTAATGATGGCACAGAGCTCTGCTGGCACAGCTCTGCCAAGAGGGCTCTGGTGGTCCAGAGAAGTCTGGGGTGATGTTTTCAGGGAAGTAGGCACAGAGAAAGGCACATAGCACTAAATAGATGGAAGAGGTGCAAAATATGCAAGAGCCCTGGGTGGCTGCTGGAAATCAAAGCAGAAGCAGGTGCTTCTGGTGCAGTCAGCAGTGTAGCTTTGGGCCTCACACATTAAACCTGAGAGCTTTTAAGTGTGGAATTCCCGGTGAGGAGGGTGGTGGCACTATCAGTGCTACAGAATACCCAGCTGGCCTCTTGCTGAGGGTATGGTGTGGACTGAAAGGCTTCCAGCACAGTGCTGGAGGGACTTGGGGTTAAGCATCTTCTTAAGATTGAGGGTTAATGAAAAGATAAACTTATTTGTAAGAGAGCTGTTTATAAGATCACTTGCTAAGAAGATCCACTGACTTCTCAGGACAGAGTATCCCTTGGTGAGGCATGTGGAAAACCTGAGCAAAGGTGAAGGGACCTTTGAAGTGGGCTTTGTACACTGGGACTTTGTAGGCCGGGAAAGCTTCCAGGTGAATGCCTGGTTACAGTGAGATAAATCTTAGAGTTTGTTACATCTGTTTTCGATCAGCTGATAGTATAACAGCTGCTTTTTTGTTCTGAAGATTTTTAGAGTCATTACAGAGTTTAGATGGACAGGGACCTCTGGAGTTATCTGACTCAAAGCAAGGCTAACCCCAAAGTTAGACCAGGTTGCTCAGGGCCACATCTAGTCAAGGACTAAGTATGTCCCAGGCTAGAGAATTCTCAACCTTTCTCTGCCTGCATCCTGGGGCTACACTGCTCCTATGAGGAAGAATTTTTTCCTTATGGCCAGTCAAGGTTTCTTTTGTTGGAGTTTGTGCTCATGGCCATTTATCCTTTCATTGTGTCTGTGAGAAAAGCTTGGCTGTCAGGACTACAACCCTATTAAGTAGTTGAGGTGGCTATAGAAGTCTCCCAGCTTTCCTTTCCCCAAGCTGGACAAACCCAACTCACTCAGCCTCTCCCTCTATGCTCTGTGCTCCAGCCCTCTTCAGCAGGAGAAAAAAAAAAAAAGTTATTTCTTTTTCTGGTATGAGGTATTCCAGAGAATGACAAGAATGTTAGTTGTTTTAAAAGCAGCTAAATCTCCTCTCTAGAAGTCTTGAGGAAAAGGTACTTAAGTGTGTGTCTATGAGAAAAACAGACTTATAAATTCAACTTCAGCAGCAAAGTTGTCAAAACTTTGCTCCCAATTTAAATTAGTAAGAACCATAGAAAATTTCTGAGGCTTTTGTTATTGGGCTGTTGAACTAGGACTAATGTGCTTAACAGAGAACTGGTTTTAAAATTCAGAATTGCTTTTGCAATGCTGGAGAAAGAGGAACAAATAGGAAAGACAAAACAGATATGAAAGAAACATGAACCTCCTCTGTTTTCCCTGAAAACAATGAAAACAGCTTTTTGCTGGAAATTTATTTATTTATTTCTTTTTAGCATATTTTTGCCTATTCTATTAAGGACATATTTAAGCACAGTCTGTGTCCTCTGCAGAGCTCAGGAGTAAGTCTTTGAAACTGGGACACCAGAGATGCCGCCATCCTCTCCTGCTCCAGGGAAACCAGGAGTTTTGCTGTCTGACTGCACTGCAAAGTAGGTTGACCTTGGTTAAGTGGGTCCAGAAAATCTTACCTGTTTTACCAGAGTAACTGTCTTTGTGTGTGTCCTCTATCTGCAGCCTGCAATTTCCTGAGCTACCCCTTGGTTCTTTGTTACATTAAATAATTGCATTAACATTGGCTACTTTCCAGCATTTAGGGTTCACTGCCGTACTTGGAGAATATGTAACATTGCCTCTCTCTCCCTGGTTCTTCTGAAGTGCTGAATATAAGGAGCAATACTAATCAGTCCTTCCTCATCACTGGAACAGAACATGAACCTTGCCCTGGTTTGGAGTGACGGTTTGTCCTCTGTTCCCCCTGACTGTGGGTGGGGAAGCTGTTAACTCTGTCCTCACCAGGGACCAGGATTTCGGTCAGCCTGAGCTGGCTGAACAGTCTGGCTTGTGCCTACAGGGTGCAAAAAGGGGTTGGAAAATAGAATAGGTATTTGGCACTAAGACCCTGGATGTGGGCTGCTTGGTCAAATCCTGCCTCTGCTGGCAGTGGACAAGTCCTAAACTCACAAGAGAGTCCAGGTCAGCAGGAGCCCTTGTATGGCTCTAGTTCAACTTCCTGCTCAAATCAAGATTAATGTCAAACTAGATCAACTTCCTCAGGACTCTGTCCAGCTCAAGTCTGGCTATTTCCCACACTGGAGTCTTCACAGCCACTCTGGGCCCTCCAGTACCCTGAAGAATACTTTTCCTTACATCCAGTTGGGGTTTCCCTTAGCTGCAGCTTGTACCCATTGCCTTTCACTGTGCACCTCTGGGAAGATTCTGGACTCCACCTTCTTTTCAGCCCCCTTGAGGCAGTTGAAAGCTGGAGAGGATTCCCCCCTTCATGTTTTTTGTCTCAGTCCTGAGCAAGTCCCACACCCTGTATGCACATACATGAATCCATGTGCACATCAGCAGCAAGTGCAAGCCCTCCATGAAGTTCCTTTCCTAAACCACTACCAGGCCTCCACTTGTGGCAAATCCAAGGTTTGCCTGACATGCCAGCCCACCACAGGATAGTTCCCTCATCAAGAAGGAGATCTTATTATTCCTCTGCAAGCTCCCCACTGGCCAGGCTCAGTACCCAGTCACATGGAGCCATTCCCAGGCTGTCTTGGCCTACCTTCAAGCCCATAACCCTCCTGCTTTAGGGACAAGGAAAGGTAAAGACGTGCTTGTTTCTTCAGAGTTGAGCACTAAAACTCACTTACACTCCTGCAGCTCTCATCTAGCCGGAATAACATCTCCAGAGCAAAGCCCAGAGAATAATTTGAAGGTGTTAAAACCACCAGATTCCTCCATCATGGCAAAAGGATGTATTTTCCCCTCTTGTTTCTACCTCCCCTCCAGCAGCCAAATCTGCTGAGCCTAAGAACCAAAGCCACCTCTGCTGTTAGTGATTGCCACGCTGCTGGCCACTGGTGACCATCCAAGAATCCTGCCCTGGGGCCTTGCACGAGCAGCTGGCACTGCAGCCCCTCCTGCCCAGCACAGCAGCCAATCTGTTAACAGAACCTGGGCCAGCACCCACTTCCCATGAGATCCCCGAGGGAGAAGGAATGGATGGATGGATGGATGGATGGATGGATGGATGGATGGATGGATGGATGGAGAGGTCCCAATGAGCTGTGCCCCTGAGGCAGCACAGGAGTGGAGTTCCTGCACAAAGCCATGCATGGTGCAGAGAGGGGAGGTACGTCCTGCAGCCTGCACGGCATCTGTGTGACCACACTCCCTCTTCCAGCGCTCTCCCCACATGGAATGGCACAACGGGGGGGAGAATCAGCTGTGCAGAGGATCACAGATCAAACAGACTGAGGGATTACACCAAGCTTCAGCATGCAAACAGGCAGGGTTCAGTAAAGCATTTACAGCCTAGTCTTGGTGCACAGCAGTTAATATTTGTGTGGCTTCCTGTCCCATTCTGCTTCTGAAATCATGACAGGGGTAACAGTGCAGGGGAATCCATGTGCACTTTTGCTGCTTCAGTTGTTAAGCATCCACAGTTTTCCTAAATAAATGCTTGGGATCTTCCTGGTGACTGTCTCAATCCTGCTGGCTGAGATTGCTGGCTGTTTTAAATATCCCACTTGGAGAATAACCCCCAGTCCTCTAAAGAGAACAAAAAATCAGTTATTTACTCTCATCACTCTTGCACTATCTCCAACTAACTCTAAGGCAGTTGTCATCCAAATAAGTGAATTCAGCATGATACTTCAATTTAGCTCTTAAGTGGTGAGAGCAAAAAAAGGTCCTTTTAAACTGGTATTTTAGAGATCTCACCATAAATGCAGCCTAACAAGACTGTCCAGCACCCTAAGAAGCTAGATCTTCATTCAGAGTCTTAGAAGAAATCAGCTGAAAATAACTGGGCACTGAAGATGCAAAACACTTTAAGTATCATTTTATGTGCTGCACACACAATATTAATTAGTTATGGCTCTAGCTTTTTCCAATAATATGAAAAATGGCATAATTAACCCCACTCTTCATCCCAAGCCGAGTATATTTTAAACTTACCCCAGGCTGGTTGAAGATCCTTCAGCAGTGGCGGTTGCTAGAGTTGGGAATTAGCACTGTGCAAGAAAGGAGAGAGAGAGATGAGAGCAATGGTGGCTTGACTTTTCCCAGGATGGGACTGTCACATGCTAATCACTGATTTGAAATGCAAGCATAACAAAAGCCTTCTAATTATATAATCATCGGGTCACATCCTCGCGTGCCCATGCAAAAACCAGGACTGTGCACTTGAAAGAAAGCGATGCAGACTTTCTGACTTTTTAATTAGCATTGCACAGGGCTGGGGAGGGAGGGCGAGGAGCCCTGGGAAGTGACGGCAGCAGGGGTGATGTGGGGCCGTGTGCTGGTGTGGCCGTGCTGCTTTGCCAGGCTCAGAGGATCTTAAGTACCTCCTGTGGCACCCAAAAAAGACAACCTCCAGTTGGGGAAACAGGGAAACGAGAACAGCTCTTCCCTACCTTCTGACACCCTGGCTTTCTAGGGATGCCAGGGCCAAGTGTAAGGTTGCCAAAGTAGCCAGGGCTGGGGACCAGCAACCACCAGCACTTGAGTATTTTCTGTTTCTTGTTAGATGATGAAAAATTTTCTTTTGATTAAAATAAGTAAGGGCTTGGAGTGTGGGGAGCAGCAGCCCTCCACACCTGCTCCATTTCTTCCTTAAGGAGGATCAGCCCTTCACTAGAGGATTTTTTTCTCCAAAGAGCATCAAGGAAGCATATGGAGAATGCAAGTAACCCAAGGCCAGGGCTGTCAGGGCAGTGCTTGGGCCAGTCCACTGAGTTACTCTGAAGCATAAGAACAGGGAGACAGAAAGGAGGAGGCACAGTAACAAAAGGCAGACTGATTTCTCCCTGAAAGACAAAGATCTGCTTCAAAGATACCCTCCAGGCAGAAAACCTGAAATGTGAAACTGCACAGCCTAAATCAGTATAATTGCTGTGCAGCACAGATAAATGTGGAGCCCTAGCAAAGGAGCTGAAAGGACAGGCTCCTAAATTAAGAGAAGCTCTCTGGAAGATGCTGCTACCGCTGAAGGCAAGGACTAGGGACAGAGGACACAGCTTTTTTTTTTTTT